>VZRV01010755.1:659320-834445 GCA_013398115.1 Falcunculus frontatus | reverse complement strand
TCCGTGCGGATCGGGGGCGGCGGGGGGCGGGTTCCGGCCGTCGCGGGTGGCGGTGGTGGTGAAGACGACGCGGTACGAGTTCGAGCAGCAGCGGTACCGCTACGCCGGGCTCTCCGAGGAGGACCTCAAGCAGCTGGTGAGCGGCGGGAGGGGCCGGCGGTCCCGGCCACGGAGGGCGTTGCCGCCGTGGCTGCAGCGGGAGTGCGGGGGTACCCAGGGTGATGCCCGGCTCCGGCGAGGGATGGCCGGGGTGATGCTCGGCTTCGGGGGGGTTTCCGGGGTGATGCCCGGCTCCGTGGGGGTCGCCGGGCCGCTGTGTCCGGGTGTCCCTGGGGCTTCCCTGGGCCCTGGTGGGGCGGAGCCGGCGGCCGGGGAGGTGAGCGGGATTGCGGCCGCTGTCTCCACGCTCTGGCCCTGCTGCCGGCGGCTCTGCCTTCCCGCCGCCTCCCTCCCCGGGACCCCCATCCCGATGGAAACGCCGAGCGGCACCTCTTGGGAGAGGGGCAAGAGCCGCGCCGCTGGACCGCCCTTCATTCATCGCTTGCAGGCTGCCGAGAGATTTGTGTAGTAAGCGTGTTTGGGTTTTACCCTCGGAGGGATTTCAGCAGCCCTCAGCAAACTGCAGGCTTTTTCTTGCAGTGTGTAATATAGAGATTAGGGAAGTGCATGCTGAGGAAAGCTCAGTGTTGGGAAAAATCTCCTCTTAGAGTGGACTGATTCGCATTTCTTCCGTTTTCTTGCTTCACATCCTCGCTTCATCCTTACGTATTTTCCTCCATCCAGGCAGCCAAATCTCTCTCAGATCCGTGCTCCTTGTTACAGTTCTTAGAAAAACCTTTTTCTTTAGCGTCTAAGAAACCTTTAAGGTAAAGGTCCATTCATGAAGATATACTAAGGAAAGCAAGTATCTCTCAGTGTTGATATGTGCACCCAGTGTATTGTGTCTTCATCTCCATCATGCTCAGTGACCTCACCTTTTTCCTTTACCCTGTGGCTGTCTCCTTCCAGTGTTCATCTGCCACCGGTGGGTTGAAGGATGGTACCTGCAGGAGTTACTTTTGCTGCCAGCAGTCTGTGCAGTCCCTGTCACGAGCTCATATTATTATGCCTTTATTCCCAATAAGTCTATTACATTCATTTGTCCACGCATTAGTTTGTGTCTGTCAAGTCTTCTGTCTTTTGCAGCTGGAAATATTTTAGACCTCTGTTGGCTTGCAGCGTTTGGATTAAACTAGTACATGTGCTTAACTTATGTAGCAAGGACAAATGACTGCATAGCCATGGTTTGTAAAGAATTTTGATAAAGTGTACAGTGTCTTCAACAATGTCTGTGTGCTTCAGTTGGTCATCTACCTCCTATGGAATTCCTGTCCAGACATTTTTTACATGTTTTGTATAGCTCTCTAGTCACAGTTCAACAAGTTTAATGTCAGTCTGTGTTGATTCTCATGTAGGTTCCTGTTGCTGCAATGTCCCCATCCTTCCTTTCATATGGTGGTTAGGGAGAAAAAAGGTCTCTCACAGCTCATCTGTAAGACTTTTTCTCTTCACTTAGCTTATCTTGAGGAATCATTTCTTGTTGTTAGGTGTAGGGGTTGTCCTCAGTGTGCAGCTAAACCCAAGAAAAGCAGAATGGTGTTTGGTTGCTTTTCCCTAACTGCTTGTATGCAGGCAGTGAATCAGTGAGCAGCATTGTATATCCCTTAAGGTGCTCATGACTGAATGTAGTGCAGTTTCTTTTCTCACAAGAATGCGTATTTTGCATGATTGGTAACCTGTATCACTCTAAATATGCATTTTTAAAAAAGTAACTGTGAACTCAGTGGGTGATTGTTATAGTTGCGGAAACGTCTCAGAGTTTGTCCTTTTGGAGAAACTTAGAGATACACAATAGTTCTTGGTATTTGTGACAATTCTTGCATTTCTGTTCTAGGACTGGTGCTTTTTTTAAATCTACCTTTCCCCTTAAAATAATGCCTTGTGAGGAATTGCAGCAATAAAACTTGTTGCCAGGTAGACAAAGCCCAACTTGCCTAACTGCGTGTGTAGCAATATTGAGTTAAGCTCTTGCTGTATGGGCGGGAATACAAAGATATGTGCAGGAACACATTGAAAAGGTCTTCCAGAATTTTGGTTTTGAAACAGAAAATAAGGTAGTGAAAGAATTATCCTTGCTGCCAATTTCTTACAATTTTTTAGCTAACCTGTAAAGATTTCTGTATTTGCATTCTGCTGTGACTGGTCTCAGATTGTTTTTGCTCAGACTGAGTTAATGGCAGTCTCACTGAATATGTTATGTGAAGGTTCAGAAGACTCTTATCCTCTCTGGTGGGGACAAGAGATCACTTTGTAGCAGAGTGATTGCTGCGAAGTGTCCTTCCCCCGCAGTGCCATAGTCGGCAGCTTGGGAACAGGATGCATTTTGCTTCCTGGTGTTAGCTGCGCTACATGCTCCCTGTGTCTCTGTTTCTCCTGGGGAGACTTTGGAAGCTGCTCCAAGGCAGCTGATCTCAGAAATGAGCCCAGACAGGCTGTCTTTGGATTTGCAGCTCAGTTGTGTTGAAGGGCCACGCAGAAAGCAGAGTGGGAGTTGAGTTCATGTGAAAACCTCATGCTGGGATACAGGCAAAGAGTGAAAGCGAAAGAGCATAGGAGAGGTTTGGCTCCCTTGGTGCTCAGAGCTGCTGGCTGACTCAGATGTATTGGTGGTGAGGATTGTTACATTGCTCAGGCTTGGGTGATCCTGGAGAAGGCTTGTGGTGTAGGAGCACGGTGCTGTCATCCTCTGTCATGGACCTTCAGATGTCCAGATGCTGGCTATCTGAAATACAGAAATTCAATTTCAAGGCAGTGTTGGAGGCTTAGATTTGAGGAACCGTACCTGGGCTTGTTGCCTGCTGGTTGTGAGCAGAAGAGATGTTTACAAGTTTCTAGAGGATAACTGATGTGTCTGCTTGGAAGCTTCAGGTACCAATATAGTACAATTAATGAAAATTGTGGGCTTAAGCAGTTCTGGCTGATCACCAAGACAGGAGAGCAGTCCTGAATGTAGCTGTCGCTATCAATGTGTTTATGTATTAAGACTGAATATGCAGTAAGTAACTTACTGCAGAAATGGTGGTGCCTTTGGGCACACATCCTAATGAGATGGGATTTGTTCCATATTTAAGGAGGCTGAAGATGAATCATTGGCATACACCAATACATACAGATATATGATACAGATTGTAGCGTATATCATATCTATGATAAACACAGTCTAAATCACAGTATCCTCCAAGAAGGAGAATATCAGTAATGAAGGTGACTGGCTGACATGTCTAATAAGCGATAAAGGCCCTGGGCATCTGTAGCTTAAACCTTTCTGTGGCCTTTCTTTTGGACACCGAGTGAGTCGTATTGTACAAACACTATGAAATGTTGCAAAGTCAAAGCTGCAAGGTCACAATTCCAGAATTCTTTCTCCGTGCAGACGGGGATAGGAGAGGTAAAGAAGCACTCCAGACAGCAGAAGAGCAAAACGTCTGGAGGAGAGATGGAGAGCAAGGGCAAATACTCTTTGGAGTGTCTAGTAGATCCGTGAAAGATAAATCTTCCACTGGCTCTCTACATGCATGTTGTGCTTGCCTGCTCCAGGTAGTTGTTTTTACCTATCTTGTGGCAGATACTCTTACATGCTTACAAATAAGTCGTTAAAATCTGTTCGTAACTGTACGTAAACACATCTGACTATGATAATTCTGGTCTAATTCTGACCGAGTCTGAAAAGTGTAATTAAGTGCTGCATATGCTGTTGTACAGGGGAGGGTTTCAGAGTCTTTAGTCCAGACGGGAGATTAGAGACCTATAAAAATGGATTTCTAATACCACGAAACAAAAATGCCCCAAAATGACCCAGCAATTTTTTTTAAAGGGTTACATCAGTAAATTCAGTGCATCATATCATGCAAGAAATATTTTTCTTTGCCTTTATGAAATTTAAAGGGACTGTTGGGTTTCTAAAACTTGCAGTTACCAACTTTAAGGTAAATGAAAAGAGTAATCTTTCTCCCAAGTCCCTACAAACATTTTGCTTACCAGAAGTGACAGCAATTTGCATTTCTTCTGACGCGGTTTACTGGGATTAGCATCTGAATATGACTAGTTACAAAAATTAGTGATCCGGTCAACTAATACTGAAGGCTACTGCATGTTCTGTTTATTTCATTCTCAGTAAATCCATGCAGAGGAAGCACTGCTGTTGTCTTTATGTAAACTAAGGGAATATAATACCCCAGTAATAGATAGAGCGAATTTCCTGACTTCTGGTTTTTGTTTTGTTTGATAGTGCAGATGTGATAAGCTGCCAACTTTTCAGAGCTGTAAGGTATTTAGAGAAGATGAACAATTTACCTATCCAAACACATTTCATACACAGTTCTAATTATCTCTGAAAATGTCTTGTCATATGAAAAATTACATTTGTCTTGGTCTTAATTGGAAGGAAGTTGTTCAGTGTGGACTAGAATTGATACTCTGTTGTGGCTGGCTTTTGTGTCTTTATTTGGAGCAGAGAGGGAGAGCGCAGTTGGAGGTTTGGAACACTTTTTGGCTCTTTTGGAGCACTGCAGCTGATTGCTAGGGGTGGTAATCTCAGTGATGTAAAGTTCATACAGCTTTATGGAAAACTGGTGTCTGGTTAGAAAAGAGGTAACCTGTTGTCAGAATATTGCCTCCCCTGAAAGAGGCCAGTGTGAACTCACACAGGTGGTGCATGAGGCACCAACAACATCCTGAGCAGGGCTGGTCAGGAAGGAAGGAAAGAGTGTTGCCCAGCAGGTAGGCGAGCTTCAGCTGGGGCTCCTATGCTGTGCACCAAAACAACCCCACAGAACTGTGGATGGGGTGTGGAGGTGTGTGTGTAGCAGAACATTACCTTCCTACCCTCCAGCTCCTAATTTGGTGTACAGTACCAGTTGTTGCTAGCCTGTGCATTAAAGTTTTCATGTCTCTTAGAAAATTCCTGCTTGTGGGAAATGTACTATTTTACCTATAACTTGATAGGTGATGGATTTTTGTTTTTAATTACAGAAAAATTCTTTGTTATTTTTTACATTAAATGGTGAAAGATACCATTGTAGTATCACTTTTTAATTACTTTTCCTAGGTACTAGTGTTACAGGCTTGTAACATTCATACTGCCACCTGAAGATAGCCTTTTGGAAAATAGCCAGGTATTTTGTTCTTAGATTTCTGGTTTAGAGGACTGCACTTCAATACTGATGCTTGTGATCCTTTCAAACACTTATTTAGAAAATGCTACTCAAATATTTTCAGAAAACTGGGATTTTTGCAAATGCAAAGAAGGTAGCAGGAGGAAAAAGTAATATGCAAACTTCAAAGTTCAACTGAATTCTAATTTTAAAATTAAATCTGATAATTTAGCAGACAATTAAAAAAAAGTTGCTTTTCTGAAAAGCAGTATTAGGGCATTTAACCCTGTGTCCTCTTGTGGATCCAGATGTACAGGGTATATTTGAAGGTTGTATCTTTAAATAGAAACTTACTTAATGAATGAGGTGATACTGGGAAATTTTTTGTTGTTCTGTTGAATTCAGACTACCCATCTCTTACCTTGTAATGTGAATTTTTTCATCAGATGTTCTTCTAGGGAGCGCATAGTGTTTGAAAGCTGTTAGGACTGTACTGTTCTCTGCCGTATCCTGAAAAGAAGGAGGAGAAATACTAACTCAGTTTAGTGAATTGAAGCATACAGAATGCAATTGACAGGTTATATTCCACCAGGATTATATAAAGCTGAAGGCACATTTTTTTTCAGAAATAAAATTTTTGAGCTAATCCACTGGAAACTGTGATGGATGTAAATGCTTTTCAAGTTACACAACCATGGTGTGCATTTGTTTATCTTTACCTTTGAAATTTGATATACTTGCATCAGTGTTAAGTAACTTTACTTACGTTGCTTTATTAAAGAGTTCCTCCTATGTTGTTGTTCCAAGAGGATACTGGAAAATGATGGAAACAATTAAATGATATGTAGTAATTACTTTTTCCATAAGATTGGTTTTTCCAGTACACCATTCAAGTATACTCAGTCATATATAGCAAATAGATCTAAAAGTAGAGAATTTCAGTGTAATTCACATAAATTAAACTTCTGGGGCTATATCACTAAGGATCTGATGCTGTATACAGCTGAAGAAGGCTGCTTCTTGGAAGTGACTTTAATACTGGTTTTAAGTACTTCATTAGTTGTGATTTACGAGATCGTGTTGTGCTGAATTAATGAGAATGATTGAATTGCCTGGATTGCACGGGTTTTCTAGAAACCTGTTAGTGCAGTAAGCAGTTACCACTGTTTATAGTTAACACAACAATTTGCTCTTCGTTAGCCTTTGAATTGCAACCACTGTGTGTATTCTTCAGATGTGGTTGAAATGGCAATAATGCTTTAATATGATGGATGAAGAATTAGAAAACATTTTATGGCATTTTTACTTTTGTTCATGTATGCATCAAACTCTTGCCCTAAAGCAGCATTTCTGAAAAACTTTAGAACATAATGTTGCCAGTGAAGTCAGCTACTACTGAAGTAATGGTATACAAAATGCTACAATATCTATACTTCACAGTCATTAGTTTACAGAAGATGCATTAGTCTACAGCAGCATTCGAAGGCCTGACCTGACTATGTAATGAAAGTGAGGGGTCTAAATTACTGAAGAAAAAAGTGAGGAAAATATAAGAAAAAAATATTCCTAGCCAAAGCAGCCCACTGGACTTCTGCAGTATGAGGGGTGATGCAGCAAACTGGTAGAAACATAGCAGGTAGCCAGGAACAATACCGGGAAAAATTCCGAGCAATTGATAGCAAGTTAGTAAATCAGGCAGTAGTGCTGGTCAGGTAACTCCAACCTTCTTGCCTTTCTTGTGTGGTAGGTGTTGACTTACTGCATTGGTTAACCTAGCATATTTTTTTAAAAGCAAGTGGCTAGAGGTCTGTATAATATGTAATAATCCAGACTGGGAAGGGAGGAGGAACTTGATTTAGTGCCATGACTTGCAACTCAACAGGAGTTTGTAATGGAAAACTTGATTCATGTTCAAGGCTTTACAGAAAACTTAAACCTGAGCCTTGATACTTCTCATCCTCAGTTGGAGTTTGTTTCAGGAACCTGCTTAGGTTTCTCTTCTACTTTAGTTAACGCAAATACTCATTATCAAAGCCATCCTGTAAACTGTGCATTGCCCTTGTGGATTAGATTTTTTAGCTATCAAATTATCAGAAGCCAGTGCATTTTAAGTTCAGTCAGGACCTGCAGCTGCTCACTGAGACTGGTTGTTAGGTTCACTTTAGGGAGGGTTTCAGAGCACATGTGCAAATCTGAATGAACTGGACTGCAGGTCCCTGAAGGTATCCCAAGATGGGTTAATCCAGCGGTTCCAGTTGTTAGCAAAAGGCTGAATGTATTGGGTTTGTATGGCCAGGTTTTGGTAGTGGGGAGGACTACGGGTGTGGCTTCTGTAAGAAGCTGCCAGAAGCTTCCCCCATGTCTGACAGTCGATGCCAGATGGATCCAAGATGGACCCTCACTGGCCCAGGTCAAGCCAATCAGAGGTGGTAGTGTCATCCCTGTGATAACATATTTAAGAGGGGAAAAAAGTTACCGTGCAAATGTAATTGCTCTCAGAGAGGAGAGGAGTGAGAATATGTGAGAGGAACAGCCCTGCAGACACAAGGTCAGTGAAGGAGGAGGGGCAGGAGCTGCTCCAGGTGCCAGAGCAGAGATTCCCCTGCAGCCCCTGGTGCAGCCCATGGTGAGGCAGCTGTGCCCTTGCAGCCCTTGGAGGTCCATGGGGGAGCAGAGATCCACCCACAGCCCCTGGAGGACCCTGCACTGGAGCAGGGAGATGCCATCAAAGGAGGCTGTGAGCCCGTGCTGGGGCAGGCTCGTGGCAGGACCTGTGGCCCATGGAGAGAGGAGCCACACTGGAGCAGGTTTGCTGGTAGGACTTATGAGCCCACAAGGGACCCACAGTGGAGCAGCCTATTCCTGAAGGATTGTACCCTGTGGAGGGGACCTGTGCTGGAGCAGTTTGTGGAGAACTGCAGCCTATGGGAAAGACTCATGCTGGAGAGTCTTTAAAAAATTATTTCCTATGGGAGAGCCCTCAGGATGGAGCAGGGGATGGGTTCCTCTACTTGAGCAGTGTCAGAAACAACTTAAGATGAACTGACTGTAGCCCCCATGACTATGTCCGTGTTCCTCTGAGGGGGAGGAGGGAGAGCTGGGACAAATGGAGGGAAGGTGTTTTTAAGATTTGTTTTACTTCTCATTATCCTGTCCTGATTTTGATTCATAGTAAATTCGGTTCATTTCCCCAAGCTGAGTCTGTTTAGTCTGTGATGGTAACTGCTGAGTGATCTTCTCCCTGTCTTTATTTCAACTTGTGAGCCTTTCCTTATATTTTCTCTTCCCTATCTCATGGTGAAGGGGTGTGATAGAGCTTTGGTGGGTACCTGGCATCCAGTCAGGGTCAACATGCTGCATTAAGCCAGTGACTTACCAAACAGTATTATTCAATAAGCCTGGAATTTTTCAATAAATACTTTAATTTGACTAGCTTTGTTGTCTAAATGTGGTGGCCATACTGTCTTGAGTCTTTATCTGTAGCCAAACCATATAAGATCAGATAATGCATTTAGTATTTCTAGAGCAAAAGCAATTAGGAGACCACATTTCCCCTTTTAAGAAGTTAGGCATTTTCTGTGAGACGAGGGATATTAAAGACCTCTCTCAGCTTGTCTTCACCGGAGAGGTTCTCCATCCCTCTGATCACCCTTGTGGCCCTTCTCTGGACTCGCTCCAGCAGGTCCCTGTCCTTCCTGTGCTGGGACCCCAGAGCTGGATGCTCCAGGTGGGTCTCACCAGAGTGGAGCAGAGGGGTGGAATCCCCTCTCTCCCCTGCTGCCCAGGAGTTCTGGGTACAGCCTGGGGTGTGTTCCTGGGCTGTGAGCTCACATTGCTGAGCCATGTCCAGCTGTTCATTCACCAACACCTTCCAGTCCTCTGTAGCTGCTCTCTATCCCTTCATCCCACAGCCAGTATTGATACTGGGGCTTGCCCCCAGCCCAGGTGCAGCACCGTGCATTTGGCCTTGTTGAGTTTTATGAGGTTTATACAGATCCACCTCTCAAGCCTGTCAAGGTCCCATGGGTGACACCTCCACCCTCCAGCGTATCAACTGCACCACGTCTTGCTGTTGTCAGCAAACTTGCTGTCATTGGTGTGAATACAGCAGCTGAAGCTCACAAATGATACTTGTTTTCTACTGTACATTGAGGGTAGGTGTCCTGTCCTGTACTTACCGTGAAAGTTAGTGTCATGTCCAAACCTGGGTATTAGGTGTGTACAACCACCTAATTCAGCTCCCCCATCAGTTCCAGCTGATGGCTGGTAAAAACACTAACTTTCGGAGTTGTGCTTCAAGTTTGCTGTGCCTGCCCTAGCAGACCCTTTTCTGTGGGACACTTGAAATGTGTCTCCAAGGTATAGATCACTATTGGGCAATTTCTGCTATGGCTAGCTGCTCAGTTGTTTATCTCTTTTGTTGTTGGCATTTTATTATCTAAGATTCAGAAGCTGAACCATGCTTTAATCCCATGTACTTGTATGTGGATTGTTTTTACATTGTGAAATAGAAAAGCTTGATGTGTCATTTGAGCTCCCAAGAAATCCAAAAGTTTAGTGTGTGCCTGACCTGTGAGGAAAATTGCATTTGTTTTTAGCATGACAGATCAAGCTTTACCTTAACTAGTAGTTAACACCAGAACATAGGATAATTACTTGCATATAGATTGACAGTCTTTGACTTTGGTAATTAAGTAAGTTTTGAGTCAAAGTCAAGTTTTGTCAGGAAAGCTAAGAGAAGTGTATGGCTTGAAGCATGTCCTATATTCAAAACTGTTTCTAGTTCAAAACTTAATGTATTGAGAAGAATATTTTTTCTCTAAGCCTGTCAAAATCTTGTTTCTTTTAAAACAGAGCAAAGCTGAACACTAACTTTGGCTATACTTGGGACGTGTGGTTAAATCTCAAGAGGCAATTTCTGAAAGTACAGGACTTAAAGTGCTGTACTCTGCTTAGAAACAGATTGTTATACCTATAGTGCTTGGAATATTTTTGACTTTAGGTTAAAATTAATTTTTTTTGTATTCAGCTGTTGCTCTCTAAATCCATTTATATTATTTGGTGGGTTTTTTTGTAGAAATTAGGTGGACTGGAAAGCAGTGATCTGTTCTTGTTTTCCAGATGGGATGCATGTGTGGGCAAGTTCATTGTGGGAATTTGAGAGAGTAATTGTTTCTAGATCTGTGCTTTTTGTTGTTGTTAGCTTTTCTTTTCTTTTTTCTCTTTTTCTTTTTTTTTCTCTTTCTAGTCAGACATTTAGTTTAACTCTTGAATGAGCAACAGTCATAAAACAAGTGATTGGTACACCGAGGCATTAACTCCACCCTGGTGCAGTGGCTGCACGAAGGTTAGTGCAGTTAAAGGCTGCACGAAGGTTAGTGCTGTAAATTCAGGTTAAGCCTAGTAATGAGAATATGTATGTATTCATACAAGGCCAAAGTACATCTGAAAAGTTCCATTTAATCTTACTGGACAAGTCCAGGGGACCGCCACAAAGACGATTGTGGGGCTGGAGCACCTCTTCTATGAGGACAAGACAGTTGAGCTGTTCACCCTGGAGAAGAGAAGGCTCTGAGGAGAGCTTATAGCACATTCTAGTACCTGAAGGGGCTCCACAAGGAAGCTAAAGAGGGACCTTTTATCAGTGACTATATTGATAAGATAAATGGAATGGCTTTAAGCTGAGAGAGGGGAGATATAGCTTAGCTATTAAAAAGAAATCATTTACTGTGAAGGTGGTGAAGCTCTGGCACAGGTTGCCCAGAGAACTTGTGAATGCACCATCCCTCGAAGTGTCCAAGTCCAGATTGGATGGAACTGAGCAGTCTGGTCGAGTGGAAGGTGTCCCTGCCCAGAACAGGGTGGCTGGAGCTGGATGATCTTTAAGGTCCCTTCAAACCCAAATCATTCTGTGATTCTACTAGGATGAGAAGCAGAAGGTGCTCAATTGACAAATTCACCCCAGACAATATCCATATAACTGTATTGAGAGAACATACTCTTTTATCCTAATGCTTAGATTAGCAATGCCATAGGACTCAGTTGTGGCTTTCCTTTTCCCATTGTCTAAATCAAGGGTCATAATCCACATATGTAGACAACATTGGGTATTCTGATGTTGCAACTATTATTCGTGTTCCTTCTGTATTTGTGTCTAGAAGCCATGTGCAGCATTTTTCCTGCAGGGCCAGCATGACTAAAGGACAGCAGACCCACAGTTTAAACCCAATGAGGTGGGACTTGCCAGAGGTACAGGCTAAGACTACAGAAGGAAGGCAGTCAAGCAAAAGTCCCTTGCTTAAGTGACTATTAGAGGAACTTTGTGAAAAATTATCCTTTCTTTAAAGAAGGATCGGGCCAGAATATTCAAGAAGATCTATTCTAAGATATTTGATTTAGATCTTTTCTCCTTCAGTCTAAGGAAAAATAGCTCCATTCACATGAGATGTTCTGCTCCCCTGAGTATGTTTTCCACTACAAGCTCTTCTGGGAGCCTACTGTGCATTGCATTTCTGCTGTGAGGTTTAAGACTACTACTGAAGTTGTGCCTGAATATATTTTTGTCCAATTTGTCTTTGTTTTCATATGCTAATGCACTTTTTGCTAGAATATCTCTTGAATACATAGTCATGAATTTTATTTTGGGTGGTGATGGGGTCAGATTACTAGGCCTAATTGTAAATCAGAGCTTTCTCCAAAGGAAGAAGAGCTTGAAAGTTGTCTTCATGCAGAATCTAATACCTCTTTGCCTTTTTGAGGAGTCAGTTGACAAAACCCAAACCTGGCATAGGTGGTTTGGCATTGGATGGCCCAATTCAGATGATCGGGCTCAGGAACCAGGCTGTCCTTGTGTTGTTTGTACGTCCCAAGTTCCTTCAAGGCTCTTTAGGGAGGTGTTCATGCACACAGCAATGGGACTGCCTGATCTTTACCTTCAGCTCTTTTAAAGTAAAAAGCAGGTGGTGGTCTCAGTTTGGTCTTACACTTTATCGTAAGTGCAAAACTCTTTCCAGCAGCAGCATTTGTCGTAGTTTTCATGTGGCACTCAGGTGGCGGATATGAGGCAGGAGCAGCGGCAGTGAAATACAGGTACATCTGTTTGAACATTAGGAGACACTTTACCACTGTGAGAGTGACTGGGCACTGGTACAGTTTGTGCAGAGATGTGGTAGGGACTCCATCTGTGAAGATCTTCTAAAGCCATCTGGATGTGGTCCTGGACAGGTGGCTTCAGGTGGCCCTGCTTTGAGCTTGGGGTTGGACCAGAGGACCTCCAGAGGTCCATTCTAGCTCAACCACTCTGTGATTCTGTGGCCTATGATCACAAGGACGGTAGGCACTTCTCTGATTCTTCGGAGTAGTTGAGTGAGAGCGGATGATGATTGGTATTCCTGTTGGATGTACTTGACTGTGGTTAGGCTCAGTCGGGCTTCCCCTGTGTGAGTTCTTAGATGAATGAACTTGCGAGTTATTAATCTCTGAACTAGAGAGAAGAGGCTGGAAATGAACAGACTGTTGTAATCTCTAGAGCCTTTTGCATATCAGGACAATTTGTTAACTCCATAGATGTAGCACAGCCATTTAAACTAAAGGCACTAACTTTTCATTTTTCTTGTTGCTTAGTAATACTTGTTCTAGAGCTACATTCAGAGAGGAGATCGACACATTCAATGCCTGTTCTAGAGTGTTGCTGAAAAGGTTAATCCAGTTGTCAGAATACTGACAGTTTATTTGCTAAATGACCTCTTCTGTTTTCTGAAGGTGTTGATGAAATAATTTAACTCAGCTGTGGCAAATGGAAGTTACAGAACAGACTCTGTTCCGTAGCAATGGCACTACCCATACTTCTCCTTCCTGGTGATGCCAGGGAAATGTTAGCTGTAAGCTCACAGCTGATGTTGGTGGCTCAAAAACCTGCAAATGATCACACAGAGAATTATTACAGTGTTACTGTTCTGAGATAAAAAGCTCTCTTCCACCTGGTTGAAAGCATGCTGACAGATTAGCCAAATAAATGCAGTACATAAAATTGCAATACGGAGTTTGTGGTTTCTATTTTGTGTGGCAGTAACAGCAGCCTGGAAAACGTGTGCTGCCACAGCAGTTTGCTGATCAGGTGCTTGTTTGATTTGCAGCGGATATTTCTAGAGGAACCCTGATTTTAGTTACAGTTAGTGTTTTCTGGAAGTTGTTTGGTTGTGGATTTCTTGTTCTTGTGGTAAAGCAAGATCAATTTGTGCTTCCAACGTGCAATTAAAAATTCTTCTAGCAGATTAGACCTATGGTGCTCAGCGGCAGATGTCTGTGGGAGGCAAATACCTCATTTTCCCTTTTCTACATTTTTCTTTCCCATCCAGATGGATCATGAGAGGCTGACAGCAGACCCAGCAATGGGCAGTGCTGTAACTAGCATAGCCCTGTGTATTCTTTCTGTCCCCAGAGCCCCCAGGGGCGCCGTTCAAATTCCCAGTGCAACACCATGGACTCTGCAGGACCAAGAGGTGTCCAGGGTGTACAGGCATTGTATCTCAGGAGTAGAAACAAAATATTTAGGTGTGTGAGGCAATTAATGGGGCATAACACCCTGTATCCCAGTAAACCAATGCAAGCAGGCTTTGTAAAAATAGCCTACAATATTTATCTGGATGTTTTCTCGTCACCCACATGCTTGTGTCTGTGCGTGATCCTGCATTGCTGGGAGGCAGCTGCTCCCACTGTCTGCCTTTAGTGCCTTGATGCATCCAGGCACCCTGTGAGTCTGTTGGAAGTGGTTTCCTGATTCCAGCTGTAAGACCACCTGAAGATTTTGTTCCTGCAAGTTACTTGCCAATTGTAAACACACTGAGTGGAACAGCAATACAGTTCCAGAGCATCCTGTTACATTCTTTTCTGTGACTTCTTTGGTGCCGAGTCTGTCTTATGTGCTTAGCTCATGGTTGGATTTCTTGACGTGAACGGGTGTCAGATGCATAAAGATTGCATTTCCTGGGTATTGGATTGTGGTTGACTTCAGTTGTCATACCCTGACAGTCCTCTCCCCTTCTCTCTGGAGTTGTGTAGTGTGTGAGTCTGTGAAAACGGGATCAGACGAGGCTGTCTGGCACCACTTTCTCTTGGAATGGTATAAAACTTTGAATAAAGGCACTTGAATAAATTGCTGGAAGTGCCTGTTTAGAGCTTCTGGCACAGATGAATTCTCTACACAAACTCCAGGAGAAGTTCTGTTTCTCTGCTGATAAATTTGTTTTAACTGTTCAGGGAAAAGGAAGCAGTGACAGTATAATTGTAGTTTAATTCAGGCTAGAAGGAGCATCAGGAGCCTGCTGCTCAAAGCAGGATCATTCACTGTGAATGTATTTATGGACTCCTTTTGCTTAACATCCTTTGCACCCTCTTTCTTTCACTTTCTTTATCTCCATGCACACATATATTTGGCAGTATCAGCCCCAGATGAGGGCCCCCCTCTCTAAATAAGATAAAGAACGAATGGTGACTGAATTACCCACACGAAAACTTGTTGCAAAACTGATCTGCAGTCAGTAGTCTCACCTGCCTGTGCATAAGAATGTATCTGTATAAACTGCAAAATGTTTCCATGGTCTGAGGAGTGTATCGAGATTAAGTATTCCAATTCTCCAGTTTCCAGGAGAGATGAGACTAGAATGCACCTGCACAGTTTGTCTTATTATTGTTATCAACTTGTTTAAAAAATGTGGTGTATAATCCAGGGAATGGTATCAAAGGTAGTAAGTAGATTGTCCTTAAACTTTTTCTGATGCAGAGAAAATGTCACCTTTGTCAGCACTTGGCAGTCTTCCATTTTAGCTCAAATACAATTTGAAGGGTAATGCTGTAGGTATTTCAGGCTCTGTTTTCTTAATTGTCATTCCTGGTGCTTTTTCTGTTCTCTATCTTCTCTACAGCACAACCTTGAGCTTTTAGCACATGGCAGAAGTATAGTTAGTGTAACTATATGGATTCATGTACAGTTTAAATCAGCTGGCAGATTCAGGAGGAGCAAAGTGTCTGAAGTTGCATGGAAGTCAGTGTAGTATGCTTGTTTGCATATTTATGTCGTCTGTGACTCTTGACTGCTGTGGCCATGTGATTCATTTAAGGAATTAGTCAATATAAGCTGGCTGCTATGTATATAGAGATGTAATTAATGGAATGCTTATAAAAATGGATCTCTGCTGAGAGAAAATACAGGCTTTTTTATAGCTTGTATTTGCATTGCTCGAGAGCATTTGCTGTAGCGATTAACTTCTACAAAAACCATTTGTGTCTTACAGCTTGCCTTGAAGGGATCTAACTATGCTGGTCTGCTGGAACGGCATCGCATTCACACAAAAAATGTGGAGCATGTTGTAGACAGCTTACGGTAAGAATGTATGGCTATTGAGGATTTCAGACACAGTGCAAATATCCATGGCTTGTGTGAAACAAAAGGAAGCCTTGTGTTACAAGCACTAATAAAACAGGAGTACTGAAAAGAGAGTGATGCAGATGAACAGGCATTCCTGAAAGAACCATCATGTGAACTGGCTCAGTTCAGTTGACTAATGTGCTCTTTATCATCTTTAAAATAAACAAGAAAGTTGTACAGGATTTGCGTGTCAAGTGTTTATAAGCCAAATGTGAGCGTAATTGCTCCTTAGCTGCATGACAGCTTTTCGGAAGGCTGTGGCAAGGAACGATAGAGGACAGAATTCAGACTTTTTCTGAACTTTACAGGAACGAGAGGATAGAAGTTCGTCTTGTTAAGCGTCGAGACTATAATGAAGAGACAGTTCGGTGGGCAGATGCTGTTATATCTGCAGGAGGTATGACTTTAAGGAAGGGCAGTATTTGTTTCAGTCTGTTTTCATAGATATGTTTCTCAAAAATACTTTGTAATGTGTGAAGCAACTGGAAGTATTCTGAAAACAAATTGCTAATCTAATTGTCAGAAAATCTGACAAAATGCAGTGGTTGTGACCATCCTGTCTACCTCTAGTATCAAAAATTGTAGCCCATGGAAGTGAATACTAGTACATGGCCACTAGAAAAGTTTGTCATGTGTAAAACAGTATAAACTGTGGAATTTACTATAATTTTCAATTAAAGAGGATAAAATGCTTGATGTCATGTGATTTTCTGTAGCCATAAAACCTACTCGTTGTTTTTTGGGATGTGAGGTGTAGACTAACATACTACCTCAATGGTCCCCTTGCTCAAACTGTCTTTCTTGCTTTCACACTTAATCCAGTGACTGGCGTATCAAGTTGGATGGTACAGGTAAAAGTCTGCAACTTCTGAGCATCTTGTGCCACTGATAAGTGTTTTTCAGATGAACAACAGAGCAACTAACCTGACTGTTTATTTTTAATACTGGATTGCAGCCATTCATTCAGTGTTATTTTTTGGGATATGCTGCAAATACAGCATTGTGTTGCTGGGCTCTGATATAATGTTTACTCATCTGTGGCAAATAGGCTTGACCACAGCTTTCTCTCTTCCCACTAGTCCAGTTTGCCCTTGGGTACTGGTCACCATGAAGGATGGGTGGAAAGGTTTATGTATATATTCCTGAAGCATTCTAATACACTCTGTAGATTTCAAAGAACTTCTCTAAAGTGCCAGTTTGTCTGCGGCAAAATTTTTCATGGTTGAGGCAAGCAACTGGGAAGTGATACATCATCTGAGGTTTTCAGAGCTTATGTCTTCCTGCTTTTCAGAGCTTATATCTTCATGCAAAGAGTGAATGAGGTTATAGTTGTCCTTCTGTTTAACAGACAGGAAAAAATACCAATATCTGGAGAAACCAGTACATCTAAAGATTTCTACTTCCAAGATTTCTACTCACCTAAGACTTCTTTTCCAAGTATCCCTATTTTGGGCCAAATAAGACCTTTAAGTTGCCTTGTAGGAGGACAACTGGGGTGAAGCTGAAGTCATTGTTTTTATGTGATTCACAGTAACATTTGGTTTTGTTTCTTGTCTCCTGTGGCTTTGTTTAGCAATACTTTCTAAATTTACTTTTGTTAAAGAATTTCTCTTACCTGCTGATAAAAGTACAGAAATTTCCATAAATCTCTTGTAAAGCTTGCTTCTGCCACATTCAATTGCCTGGGCATGTATAGCTGTCAGATAAGTTGTACTTTTTCCAGTCATGTTTACCATCTCAAATTCAGTTGTCACTACTCCTATTTGAAAGGCGTCAGTAGTTTTGTCCCATTGTATTTTTGTCCAGCTTGCCTGATTTGTTGTTAATATAAAAGCACATAATGATGATGCTGGAGTATATTCTGTTTGGGGTACTAAAATGTGAAGTGAAACTAACTTGTGATCTTTTTTTTCTGTAGGCGATGGTACAATGTTGTTGGCAGCCAGTAAGGTCTTTGATAAATTTAAACCAGTCATTGGCATAAATACTGATCCTGAAAGGTAAAAACATATTTGGGAAAGCAATGCTTTATTTAACATTAGGCACACTGTGCATCTGTTTTCCTGGTACATGAGGCATACCTGCAGCATTTGGCAGCATAAATGTCTGTTTTCCTGGGTTGTAGATAGCAAGGGAACCTCTTGTGTTTTTAGAAAAGTTTCCACAGCAAGTTATCCTGTCTCATCTGAGAGGACATTTAGTATTGGGTAAGCATAACTGTTAAACTGCCAGAACTGTTCTCACACACCAGTATAACAGCACTTGCAGCTAGCTAACTTGAATTGAACCAGAAGTTTGAGGCTAGGGATGGCAGTATAGGACTTAGACAGGAAGAAGGACTTCATAAAAGCAGCTAAGTGTGGTGCCTGACCACACAGAAACATAATTTCTTTGTGAAGGAGGTGGATCCAGTAGAGCCTCAGATGAAGTTTGCTGTGGCTTCTTCATGTAAACCATGTGATACCTCAGAAAACTCAGTCTCCTGAGCCAATTGTTGGCACTTAGTTGTCCTATTATAAACTCTGCACAAGCTGCACCCATCTGCCCACATCAATCTTACAGCTCAGTGGATGCAGTGTGTTTGTACTGCCTGGTTGGTGTAACCTTCAAATGGATGGCAGGTGAAACTCAGAGTTCACAAGGCTCTGCCTGCTGAGAAGTTCAGATTTAGATTTCTGCTTTTGATATTGACAATTTATTCCTAATACATAAAGAGGGGGTCAAAAGGTTTAATTCCTTTCATACCTTACTTCTCTTCCAAAACTTTTCAAAGGCTCTGAGTAGCTATTCTGCATTATCAAGCCTGACTAGCAGGGTTCAAATAACAAGTGCCTTCAAATTGTCACGTGTTGCTCATGGAAGGGAGCAGTATTTAGTCTTCTGGTTTTGATATAAGATTCTTTTGATCTTAGGCATTTTGCTTAGCTGTTCATGTTACTAACTTGTATGTAAATGGAGGAAATTTTTTTTTCTCACCTGCCAGGTTTATTAAGCTTAAATTGCTTGCCAAGAATGGTGACAGGAACTATATTAGTGTTTACATATTCCTATAGGATTACTAGCTGAACAGACAGTTTTTAGGGGAAATGTGGGAGAAATATCCTGTCTCAGACCTACAGACTCCAGGAGCTGAAAGCATTGTATTGTTGCTGATGTGCTACTGTGCAGGAATAGTAGAGATTCATAAAGGTCTAAAAAGTGTAGCTTTGCTAGATGTAACACAAAGGGAGATTTATTTTGTTTTGTATTGTTTTCCAAAGGTACGAAATCTGAACAGTAATACTGTCATTTTCATTGTCATTTTTTGTTACCAGATCAGAGGGTCACTTGTGCTTGCCTGTGAGATACACACATTCATTTCCTGAAGCTCTACAGAAGCTTTATCGTGGTGAGTTCAGGTAGGATTCACTGATCTTTGGTTTTCGAAAACATAGAGGGATTGGAAAAAACCTAATCATTTGCGATTTCTAAGGAGCAGGTGAAGATTAGTAAAATCTTAATGGCTCAGATTGTGAATTCTGTGTAGATATTTAAAATGTTGAAAAATGAGTTTGTGGTCAAGAGTGGCCTTGTAATACAAATGATGAAACTGACTACCAGTTCCAGCAAAAAGTCTTCTGGTATGACCTGCAATTATTGATTTTCACTTCTGACTTAGCAAATTCATAAATGAGGAACTGCATTCTTGTAAGGGGTATATTGGTTTGCATATTTTAGGACTCAGAAACATGTAGTACAGTGATGGTCATAAGAATAGAAGCTAGTGAAACACATACAGTAGGGAAATGTTCAGTGTATTGCATCTGGGGTTTTGGTGATTGTTAACCAAATTTAAGCCACTTTATCTCAGATTAGTGTAAGGCAAAACTTCTCTTCATGCTGAATACAGCTTGATGTTTTCAGTACCAGATATTCTTAAAATAGAATAATCTTAGTTGACTTAAAAAGAAACAATCTGAATTTTAAAGGACAGACTAGGAAAGAGTTTTTAATAACTACTTATACACAGAACCATGTCCCTTTTTATAATACCTTTCCAGAATACCTTTTTGATGTCAAACCATCAAACAGAAATCAATCACTCGTGTGAAAGTATATAGCAATTGATTTTTGTTTATACTTCTAGCATATTAAATTTGTAGCTTGAAGTATAACTTTATTTGTGCCATAGAAAAGTTCTGAAATGAGATGAATACAGTTGCCAGGATAAATAACTGAAGGAGTTTCAATATGGATTGCTAAAGGAGAGGTACTTCCAACTCACATGTTGTAAGATTTAGAAAACAGAAGCTTTTTAGTCTCCATCATTCTAAGCTGCTTAAGTAAAACTCATAGTGCTTATGCAGATAACCTCCCTTGACATTTGGCAATTTTGATGTTTTGTTGGAAACGGAATTATATTTTTGTTGCTGACACTCCTGTTACTGCTCATTATGGAGCTGAAACCTCACCAGAGTGAAACAGAAAGGATTTCCCTATTATTATTTTTCTGAAATAATAGAAACTTTATTCTTAAGCAAGGACGTGAGCAGGTGTTTGATTTGACAGTTCTTAGATTTGTTTGGCCGTAAGCAAACTTTGAAATAGGTGGGTAACTGAAATCTTGTCTGGACAGGCTTCTGGTGTCTTGGAGTTGTATATGGATGGTAAGGTGCCAGAAACTGGAAAAAGGCCATTGTTTTTTCTCCTTATCCTTAAGGTATCAGTCAGTGCAACAGTCTGTGCTAACATGGACCTTGTAATCCATGAGACAACCAACATTACTGATTTATAAAGGACAAACTATATCAGGTTACCCACGTTTCTTTTCCTGGTGGTCAGTGGTGTGTAGCAGGTTCTCCAAGTAGGGGTATAATAGGGGTACAGTCCCATTTTCTGATTTTGTAGGGGAAATGACATGTTCTAGCCATGAGCATTGTAAGGAGACTAGTATAGTGATACTCACTGCATGCTTTCTGCGTGACGACCTAAAATCATATTTGGAATTTAAGGGCAGATAGGATGTATAAATGAGGCTCTATAAAGATGACAATGAGGAAAAACTAGCAATGTGGTTATATAAAGCATAAGTCTCTCATAATTTCGGGAAAAAACTGGTTACTGTCACCTGGATATCAACAGTATGAACAGGGAAAAGATGTGCTCATAACACTCACTTGTGATTTTCTTTCATAGTCAAAACTATTGCTATTTTGTTTTATGACATCTCTTAGGTTGTAAGAGGAAAAAGGAATTGATATCTCTAGGAAAAAATAAAATCTGAATGTTGTAACATGGCTTTTACATCCTTCTCTTGCTTCAAATGAATTCCTCTTAAGCACTGTAAATTCCTAGGCCAGGAGGGAGTGTTAAAATGAGAGGATACTCGGGGCCCTATTTATAAATAGATACATAGACCTGCTTTTCTGGACAAATACAAGCAAAAGATGTTAAAAATATGGCATGTATTGCTGTATAAATTCTTGAGAGCTCTTTATTCTGAAAGCATTGCATCACAAGTTAGAATCACATGCCTAAAAAGGAGAGTTGTTACATACAATTTTTATAGACTACTTTGGCCTGTGTCCTCTTATTTTACACATTTTTACACATGCAAAAAACATTAGGTAGCAAATTTGTAAGTGTAAAGAGTTTACAATGTAGTACAATTAACTTTCTAAATTTAGAAATTATAGTGGAAGCTATAAAACTTGAAATATGACTTTGAATATATTTAGCTTCTGATCTTAAGATGTTCTGCTTTGAGAGTGAAGACTGTCAGATCCTATTTAATTTTGTAATGAATATTTCAGCTGCTCATACTGACTTCTTTCTCCTCTCTTAGGTGGCAGTGGCGGCAAAGAATCCGACTGTATCTTGAAGGAACTGGAATTAACACAACCCCTGTGGATTTACATGAACAGCAGCTAAGCCAAGAGCAACACAGCAGGGCTCACATAAATGAAAGATTCCAGGATCAAAGTAGGTTAAAATCTGACAAGAATATAATCACTTTGCTATGATAACTTGGAATAGAAGATACTGAAATTTTTACAAATCTTTATTTGAAATACCTGCTCTCAAAATACCTGATTTCAGAGTTACTGTAACTACTTGAGCATGTGTGTGTATATGTGTACACATGCTAACTTTTAAGTTAGGTTAATTCAGAGTTGTAAAAGCTGGTCTTGGACTACCAGCAAGCAAAGAAGACATTAGAAGTGAGAATCTGTCTGTAGGTAATTCTTGAACACTTTCAACTCTCTTCTTTATGGTGCGCTGAAGATGCGTGTCCAGTACTGCATTTGCTCACTAAGAGGTCCTTGTCAACATGAACAATTTGTTAATCCCCTTTAATTTCTTTGTGGTATGAAGTCTAATTCTCTGAACTTCATCAGAAATATCTGTTAAGTCACTGCCAGTGAATTTAACTTGGCTGGAAGAGTGACTGACAGAAGAGAAGAGTTCATTCTGCCTGGTTGCCCATGACTTTTCAGGGAAAGCAATGCCTGAACCTAAGTGTCATTGCTGACCTTGGTTTAAATATTTATGGCCTCCAGTAAAGGACAGTGACTGGCCACAGAGTAAATCAGTGAAAAAGTAAGTCTGAAGAAAATGGAGCATGAGGTCTGGAAAACAGACCCAGGCAGCAGAATCTGTCCTCCAATAAATTGTGAATGTTTTTTGAAAGTTTTGTATTTTTCAATCCATGATTCAAAACTCTTATTTTTGATATGTGCAGGGTCTGATATTTCTGGTCCACATCTTTTACCAGTGAGAGCACTCAATGAAGTCTTCATTGGGGAATCTCTTTCATCCAGGTATATTTAACTGTTTGTTGTTACAGCAAGGCACAACTGACTTAATTTCTTTTTATGACATTGCGATGGACAGTCTCAGTGATGAGGTTTTACTGTCAAATTTCAGTTCTAGTCTATAAATATTTAACACTGATTGTATTATTGCTGATTACAAAGTGTAATTTCAGAGATGTAAGTGCTGTAATGTTAATTCCTGGTTTTCTACCTCCTGTCTCGTCATTCTTTCGTTTTTCATGGCTGTTTTATTTCCCTTTTACTGATGATTTAAATACCTGTTCTTAAACTGCCTCCTCTCCTGCATATCTTCTTAAATATCTTTTCATAAGCTTTTAGCATGACCAAGCAGAAATAACTTTTAGCATGATTCCTTTTTCTGCCTTTCTGTGTTTAGAGGCAAAGGTATCAGCTTGCCTTTGGCAGAAACCTTGTTATTGATGGAAAATACTTCTTCTTTTAAGAAATGGGTTTGTATCAAATCATGGTACTGCCTTATCCAGGATACATTTGACTGTCCTTTCTGTCCTGAAGATCAATGGCAGCCAAACAGTAAGAAGGACACGGGGAGTATGACTGGGGCCACAGTAGAAGGCATGATCCTTAGTCAGGATGTGACCAAACTTTTACTTGTATTTTATATATCTTTTCACTTTACTGTTTATCTTAAAAAAACCCCCAAACAACAACAGAAAAACCACTTTAGAGTTTAACAACTTGTGTCTGTACAGTGCCTGGGACACTGATTGCTGCTGGAAACAGTATAAATGGTCTGTGAGTGCTTTATTTTTTGTCTGGACTTTAGCCTCAGACTGGCAGAAGAAATTAATTGCAAAGAGATACAAATCCTGCTTTCTACTAAATCAAACCTAATTTTATCAAGATTCTAAAGAGTTTCTTTAATACGCAGTGATAGAGGAACACAAAGCTGTTTTCCAGTGCTATGAGTGTCACAAGTACATTGTGCTCTTGGTTCCAGTATATTTGAGAACCACTGAGGAATACAATACCTGTAGAAACAAACCTCTAGAAATAAGTGTGGTGTTAATAGGACCTTACACTTGAAGACTTAAATGTCATAGAGACGAATCTTCTGTCAGTGTCAAATACACAGGTCTGCTGTTTATTTAGACAAAATTATTCTAGGAGCTTCCTTTAAGGTCTTCTTCTGCATATCAGTGATGAAAAGAAGGAAATTGAGAAAAAAAAACCCCCAGAAAACCTGTTATACTCAGCTTGCAAAAATTACGTTAAACTGAAGCAGGCTGTGCACCTGTGTTATTAATCTACTTCCAGTTCTCTAATCTCCCCATCTTCTCAAGAGTGATTACACAATATGCCCTTAGTTACTGAGAGTATAAACTGTTTGACACCAAACAGCCAAGAGCTGTGTTTCTAGTGGATCCAAACTGAAATAATAGCTCAGTAAATTCTATTTACTAAGAAAGGTGAAACTCAGTCATGCATTAAACAGTGAATGTGGTATTTCTGAGAGGATATCTATTAATCTGAAGCCTGTATCACACTGTTTGAATTAGTCACTATGAATATCAACAAGTTTAGTACATAAATAAACTCTTGGATGTTCTGAAGCTTGTAGAGAGAAACTTTGGTCTCTAGGCCTAGCACTAGGAATCCTCTGATAGATGAACAGTGACATGCAGGAGATGATTGTACTTCAAGACACCTACTATGTTTGAGTTTTAGGAGTAATTTGCCCTTGAGAGAATGTAAGCCTGGGGATTGTGTAAAGCTATTCATGAAGAATCACTGGATTTTTAGTTACTGAAGTGATCAAGAATTCAGGTTCAAGCATGCTATTACTTACTGATGTTGAAATGCTTAGAGTTCCTTGACATAATTTAATGAGACCCAATCATAGCATAACCACAAGAGTTACGTGCAAGAGTTATGACAGGAAGGAAATTATTTATCGTTTTATTTGTAAGTCCAACAAGCCCTGCAGATGAACCACAGGTGTGCTTTTTTGTGCATAAATTAATATGAGAAGCAACTGCAGGAAAACTGCCTAAAAGTTCATGCTGCACGTCATTTTAGTCCATTATAAAAACGGCTATGAAATAGTGAATCAGAAGTAGCTGTCAAATTGGAAACACTGTACAAAGCCTGTGAAATTGTGATCCAGATTTGAAAGTAGCCCCTCTAAATTGTTATGTGCCTGATAAGGCTGTGTGTTCTGTCTTATTCAGGGAGAACTTTAAGTCCTGCAAACCCAGTTTTAAATTCTCGCTTCATAGGGCCTCCTATTATGAAATATCAGTTGATGATGGTCCTTGGGAAAAACAGAAGAGTTCAGGGCTTAATGTGTGTACTGGAACAGGATCAAAAGCATGGTGAGTACATGTTGCTGCTTTGATATAAAATACCGTTTCAGATAAGCTAGATGAACCTATTTTGCTCATTCATTTTGTCATTACTGAGACTCTGTTGGACTATGGGTAAGTCAGTCAAATATTCTCACTGTCAGTATGGCTCAAGGCTGTTCCAAGTGTATGAGAAGAGCAGAGTACTCATTACTTGTGGGTATGGAGAGAACCCTTGAAAGGGTGAGGAGCTGTGGCACTGAGACAGAAGTTTGCCTTAGGTGTAATTTCAGTGAAAGATGAATGCTACACGTGAAGATGAATGGTTGGGAGTGGTGAGGGAAAGAGATTCTGCTCTGACTTGCAGAGAGCATTCATAGTGATGTATGAACTACTCTTGTTGGCTAAAATTAAAATGCTTAGATGATGTAGCTCAGTAAACTTAAAAAAATCTAAGCTCTAAGAAGAATGGGAAAACATATACTTGGAAGCCATGTTAAGTGTTCTCTGGCACATCTACTGTCCATTCTCCTTTCAAGCCTCTTGTTTCTTTCATATTTAATTGACAGGGGACAATCTCTTTGCCAAAATATTCCCCTTAAACAAAGGTGGCCATATCTAGACAGAACTGTGCCAGCTTAATCAGAGGGATAAATTATTTAAACTTCAGTTTAAATGTGCTGCAGTACTGCATGTAAGACTAATCAATTTAGTTTTGAGATGTGAGAGATGTGTTTGTGCTCATAGTTAAAAGTTGTACAAAAGGCACTGGATTTATGTGGCAGGCTAAGATGAACTAAAACAGAAGCTTTTAATGAAATTCAAAAATGAGTATTCATGCTGTAACCATGGTTACTGGGTTTTACTCTTCATTGTAATTCAGAATTTTGTATTCAGGCAGCATAGCTTAGTCCTGGAGCTTGCCAAGGATGAAATTGGCAGACTGCTAGGGAAACTTTCCTAGTGTTCAGTACCTTGGGAAAGTACAGTCTTAATTCAGTGCTGTTCTTGCACATTTCATTTGCTTATACACTCTGTGCTGGGCAAACCCAGAACCAGGAATCAAATTCCAGGATTGCCTCTCTCTGTTGCTGTAATCAGTATGTTTTGCTGGACTTCTCTAAACTGAGGCCAAGCCTCAGTGAAGTGATCTTCCTTAGCTGGTTGTCTAGGAGCTCTCCTGGAATTTCAGACTTTTTGGGACTGAGAGACATTTAAATGTCCAGGTACTTCGTGTAGCTGCCGAAACTTTGGTAAAAGGATATCTTGATAGCATCTGCTCAGGCTTGCAGGTAGGCAGTAAGTGTAAGAAAGAGAGCCTTGGACAACCACGCTCAGCAGCTCTATGGTCTGATAGGTGTGTGGACGATCTGTATTGCAGTTTGAGGCATTTTACTGCCATGACAGAAGAGCTGGACTGAGGATTTTAAGCTGTATTGAGACCTGAACATCTGAGATGTTCACAGTACTGCTGCATAGTGGCTGTGATTAGGACATACTACTTTTTGAGCCTCGGCAGAGGAGGAAGACTTTTTTTGGAGTTTTGACTTAGTCCGGTGTTGCCTTTCCCTGGTGTTAAAATCAGAGCCAAACACAGTTAAAAGGGAGAAGGGGTTTACCTCAGTATTTACTTAAGGATCCTTAAAGTTGCACTCTCCGTTCAGGTGGAACGCTCTGAAAAGCACCCACTGAAATGCACACCCACGATACACAGCATATACAGTTATAGGCCTTGGGAATTGGCACAGCTATCAAAGATTCCCCAGTGAGAGGCCTGAGTGAACCCCTCATCCCGAGGAACCTTCCCCCTGGATGGGCCTATCTTAGTTCACAGAATGTGTTCTGGAGAGGACCTCGGTGTCTGGGGCTTTCTGACCCCGGACTGCGAGGCTTCCAGGATGTTTGGTCTCCTGGCTTAATGAGATACTGGGTCTATGCTAGTTATCAAACTTAAGGAATTATAAGTATGTGGGCTAAAAGCACTAAGGATACATGAAACTTTTATAAGAGTATATAAAAGGGGTATAAAGGGGGTATATGAAAAAGACAAAAAATCATCATGGCATCACCAGACTGAGGCTATGTTGACTTGTTTCATCCAAATGTGTCAAATGCACAAGTGTCTGATCTGTTTCTTTTCTATATACACGAGTTCTTGTGAGATTCAAGACCACATCTTAGGGTATAAATAAAGAGGTAAAATATTTGTAAAGAAGTGTTGGGTTCATAAATGAGAGCTAACAGAATTAATTAGCAAGGGTTGGATAGACAGGGTAAGAACACGATCTCTAGAACTGTCATGCTCCAGGTTTTTAATGCACACTTTATTCAGCAGTTATTGGGGTTTTAAAGCAGGAAGGTTATTGATAAGGAGACTACATCCCATGCTCTTCTCTCCTGAAGACTTCACTTAATGGATTTTTAAGGTTTACAAAGTCACAGGTAGATGCCAAAGCAAGAGTTGATTTAAGACTTTTTTTAAAAAAAATAAACTGGTATCAGCTTACACTTAATAGCATTCTTTTTCCTCCCCAAATGTTGAATTTAGTTTTTCATCAGAGTGCAAGATTTTTTGTTTTTGCTCGGTTTTTCTCCTAAGTTGTACTGCTTAGTAAACAAGACTTCTCTGTCTAGGTCCTATAATATTAACAAGGTTGCACATCAAGCTATTGAAGAGATCCTTAAGATCGGTGAGTGAACAACGTGGCATTACTAGCCAAGTTTTTATAAAATACATCTGTCTAATCGGGGCTCTTTCTCTCGGCTCAACAGCGAAAAAGCACGGAAGTTTGAATATGCCATTGAACACGGAACTGGTACAGAAAGGTTAGTGAAAAAGGCAAGATTTCCTTTAAAGTATCTTTGGCCAGTTCGTTTTGTTTGTATTCTGTACTACTCAGCTTTCAGTATTTTAGCACTCTTGTAGTAATAGTCTTTCTTGCAGACATTATTTAGGCACAGTTGGCAAAAAATGTTCTACTTGATATAAAAACACTTATTTAGACTTCTGTATATCCTCTTCAGGAGAATTTCAATTCTCCTAAGATTTGAAACCAGTTAATATTTAATCACCTGAAGAGAACTCTTGAGTGTTCATCATGCAATAGAACTGAAAGCCGTCTTCCCTAAAAGTAATTTTTTTTGCATGCAAAGACTATTAAACATCTGTCATGACTTGATGTTCCCTCTTGACAGAGAAGCCACTCTTCCCTGGAGGAATGTGTGTTTCTGAGAGTAACTAATTTTCTCTGGAAAAACTAATGGCTGATTCCTCTACTTACAGTAACAAATGATTACAATGAGTCTCTGCTCTACAGTCCCGAGGAACCAAAGATGTTTTTCAGTGTTCGAGAGCCTATTGTAAACAGAGTTTTCTCAAGTAGCCGTCAGCGTGGCTTCTCTTCAAAGTAAGTGTTGGCTGCAACAGTGAGGAGTTACTTCGTTCTGTGTATCTGTCGAAGTATTAGCAGTGCAGGACTTTCCCTTGAAGTGTTTCAACATCCAGTTTGTGCTTTGAGTGACTTGAGTATTGTTCTCGTAACAGCAGGAAGAAAATGTTTCCTAGTCATGTTATGGCTTTTTAATGTTTGATCCCTGCACAATCTTACAGAATAAAAGAATCTTACTGTGCCCAGTTTTGAATATGTGCCATTTCCCTCAGTATGAGACACAGACATTGACAAACTGGAGTGAATTCAGGGAAGGGCCACTGGAGGATAAGGGGGCCGGAACACGTGGTTTGTAAAGGAAAGACTCAAACAGTGCTTTCGTTCAGCCTGGGGGAATCCAGTTGCTGCCTTCAGCTACCAAAGCATGGTTACAGAGGAGACTTGAGTTAAACTCTTCTCAGGGCAGAGTATAAGGCAACAGCCATGATTTTATAGGATGTAAGATTCTGATTAAAAAAAAAAAAAGGAGAAAAAATTTTCACAGTGAGAATAGTCAGGCAATCAACCAGGTTGTCTCTACATATTGTCTTATCACTGTTCTTGGAGATACTCAAAATGTGCCTGGGCAAGGCCTTAAGCAACCTATCCCATCTTTGAAGTACTGTCTGCTTTGAGCAGAAGGTTGGAAATGCATTTCCAAACGGAATTATTTGGTAATTCATCATTTTAACTTAAGGCACTTGTGCCAGTGGAGGTTTAGATTGAATGTTAAGAAAATTTTCATCATGGAAAGGGTTGTAAAGCAGTGGACCAGGCTGCCCATGGAAGTGGTGGAATCATCATTCCTGAAGGTATTTAAAAGACATAGGCATGGCACTTAGGGATATAGTTTAGTGGTGGGCTTGGTAGTGCTTGTTTAAAGGTTGAACTCTATGATCTTTCATATCCTTCCCAATCTAAACGATTCTATGATATATGGAGCTTGCCACAATTAAATGTAAACACATACAACCATTAGTTATATGATCAGAATAACTGAACATACAAACAATAACATAGAAACTACTGAAAGCAATACAGTATTGCAGTTTTAAGTAAATGTAAATTCAACTTTTTGTGTCGAAACAGATGTTTAAAGGAGCTCTGAGCCAAATTCTTTATTCTGTCTTGTCCAGCTCTAAAAGAGATGCCTTAAGTTTTATATGCTTAGATTTAATCTTCTTAGCTTAAATATGGTATAGTCAGACTCTTAATATTGACAATAATATGCTGCAGTTTTTGAAGTTGCCTGGCAAGCACCCTGACCTTCAGCTTTGTGTTTGTAATTACTTTCCTGTAGTGGTTTAGTTCGCATTTCTTACTTTCTGTGAGATATGAGGTTTGAAGAAAGGCAAAGCAGGCTCAAACTTACAGAATATGAAAGAAAGTTTATTACTAGCAGAGTTAAGAGTAAAATGAAATAAGAGGTTAAGATAAAAACCCCTTTTTCCTCCAACACCCCCCCTCCTACTTCCTCCAGCACAAATAATAACAAAACATGGGATTTTGGTCAGCATTCACAATTCTTAAAAGTCTCTCTCTGTTAATTTGAGGAAATAGAGGTCTCTTTTTATGTCGCGTGGTTTTTCCCAAACTGGACCAGCTAACAGCCTTTATCTCTCTCGCAGGCTGCACACTGAATTCTCATCCCCCCCTTATCTTTAAATGGATTAAAGAGGGGAAAAAACCAGTTTGTGATATTACAGTCCATACCACGGTCTGTAAAAAGCAGNCGGTCTCGGCTCTGCAGCAGCAGCTGCTGCCCACGGCTCCGAGGGGACTCTCCCAGAGCCGGGGCCCGTGCCTGCCGGGGCCGGGGGAGGGGAGGCCCAGGGCCGCTCCGAAGAGCCCCGGCCAAATTCTCCCCCCACTCCCCGCTGGGAGGTTCAAGCAGAAAGAAAAAAGGGACACTTCCTGTGTCTCCACTGGCTTAAATGTGTAAATTTCAAGAAGCGTGACTGGTTTAGAGATCCGCCCACCAAATTTAGGGTCAACCCATGACCCTTCTCTCTGAATGATTAATGTAACAAAATACACTACATTAATGTCCAAATTATTTGAATCTCAAACATTGCTATATGAAAATGTATATTTCACACAACATGAAGACCGCATATTAGAATCTTAAATTAATTGTTAACTTTTCTGTGAGGATTAAGTAAATCACAGTTAAATGAGATCATCAGTAGCTTTCTTTAAAAATTACACCTGAGTTTCAACACCAAGTGCTGTATTGTAGGCTGTTCTCAGACTCTGGGTGCAGTAGGCTCCATTGAGTAAGTCCTTCAGTCCTCTCTGGACTCTTTGCTTAGTCCATACAAAGCACTGATAACTCAGGGGGTTCTAGTGTTTAGTACCATGCTAAATGGTGGTTAAGCACTTACTGGCCCAAGCAAAAGAATGTCCCAGAACCAGTTTAATTGTTAAGTGCTTGTGTGAAATGCTTAAATTTTTAAGCTGTTTTGTGATAACTTGTTGGGCTTTTGCAGAGTCTGCGTCCGATCCCGTTGTTGGGATGCTTGTATGGTTGTAGATGGAGGAACATCTTTTGAGTTCAATGATGGGGCAATAGCTTCGATACTGATTGACACAGAAGATTCACTGTGCACTGTTCTTCTGGAAGAATGAAGGACCCTGATGTCTTTTGCTGTAACATTTATGGATCCATAGAGGGAAACCATGGGGATATCACAATGCTGCATTATATTGGAAGTTGGCCTTTTTGGATGCAAGAGCATTTGAAGGAAGCTTGAAATGCTTTTCATTCCTTTGGGTTGGGGAAATATTAGCCTGATAGCTAAGCTCTTTTTGCATCTAGTGTAAAATATGTCTGAAGTGTTACCTCTAACTTCTGTGAAAATTGACATTTTAACCTGTAAGGCAAACATGAAAGCTTTGTAAACACAGGTAAATGGGTTCAAGTATTAAGTCAGTAGCATTAAATATTCAGATGTACAGTTTTTTAGTAACAGTCTGGGACTGATGAAACTAAATACTTCATACATACACTTTTGTAGAAAAGTTGACTGTCAATCTAGCAATTTGATGCAAGGATATATAGATTTTGGTAAACCATGATGTTGATGTAAAAGAAATGAAAATACAAACCTTTTGTATGCTTTTCAAAAATTGTACAACTTTGTAGTTTCATACAACTTGTGGCAATTTTTTGTTGTTCTTCCAGTATTTTTTCTACTTTGTAGACTTACATCAAGAGTAAAAGTCTGGTTTAATACATCTTGAATGATGTAGCTTTCACTTTTTCTGTTTGGCTAGATAGGGACTTGAAACCCAAAGGTTTTTTTGAGCCCTTTATCAGGAATATACAAATTACAGAAATCATGTTGGAGTAAGATATATTCCCTCACTGAATGGATTAACTGGCAAGGAGATGATCCTTACACTAGTGTATTAAAGTTGCTATCATTAAGAAATACAATTGGCCTTATTAAGTTGAATGGTTTGGAATTTTAGGTTCTGAATTTCTTATAATTAAAGAAGAATGAGATATGCCAGGTACTAGGAGTTGGAGCACAAGCTAATACCTATGTCTGCCAGTTTTCCCAGGATATTTTTACCTTCTCCAAAAAATTTAAATTTCTAATCCTATGCTGAATTCTACTGATATGTAAATGACAACAAATTAATTTCACATATCTCTGCTCATGTTAGGTAATCAAGTTGATAATAGAAAAAAAAAAAGCTCTAATTAAGGAAGAGCAAGTGACCTGTGTGAACTGTGGCTGCCTTCTGAAGTCTGTGCTGATAATTGTGAAGATGAGGAAGCAGAATTTGACAACACAAATATTCCTACAGCAGGAACTCTTCTGCTACATGACTTGAAAATAGTATGTTTAGTCTACTACAGATTGGTTTCCCAGAGTGAATTTTCTAAAAAAGACTTTCAAACGAAGAGACTTCTGTAAGAGATGTTCTCAGGTCTAATGGAAATGTTCTCCCCTGTGGCCAATCAATCAGTGTATTTATTGCCACTTGCATAATGTAAACTGCTCTTGATTGGTGGAGGAAATGGATAAAGGGTTTTTTCCTTCTAGGCTTAGAATGAATAGAACTCAAAACATAATTTAGAGCATATTGATTTGATCAGACCATTCAGTTTTAGGAAAATGTGAAATTGATGGAGATTTCTGAATAAGCTATCACTGTGTACATTTCACCTTCTAAGTGTGCTGCAGAGTTATTTACACTGTCTGGTTATCATGATTGCAGACCTAGAGAGGAAAATCAAAGTAGCCAAATAAGCTTTTGAAAGTTGGTGAGTTCAGGAACTATCAGAATAAAGCTCTTACTGTCTAAAATAACTTGCAACGCTTGTCTAAAGGTAAAGACACAAAAGACTAATCTTTCTAAAAGTTGTGTGCACACAGATCAGGGTGTTCTAGTTATTCTCAATCCATCTGTAACCAGTTAAGGATTGTTTATTATGTGCCTATGTCAAGTACATAGTCAATAATGCTGTAAAGACTCAAAAAAACCCCAAACCCACCAATGCCATTAACACTAATTTATTACTTCCTAGAACTCTACCACTCTTAGATCAGATTTAGGTATTGAACACCTGCACAGCAAATCTATGGCAGAAATCTTATCCCCTGCTTATTTAGACAGCTGTGTGCTGTAATGTTTTAATAGAGACTGATTAGTCTGATCTGTAAACATACCTCTTAAACATGCTTGTCATTCCTTATTAAGAATGTCAAGACTAAAAGGCAATGTTTTCAGGCCCTACAGACCCAAAGTATGATCTAGATTAGGACTTTACTAGTAAATTTTCACAGTCAAATTCCTAGCTTAGCAAAATGGAAGCCTGACCTACTCATGAGTGGCCTCTACTGGTTTTGTCTGTATTTAATTCCAGTTCTGTCAAAGCATTTACTGGTGAACACTTAAATTGATTAGGGTGATTCAGAAATCTATAATTATTAGTAAGCAGCTACCTTTTTTATTAAAGAACTGTAGGACCCTTTTTAAGGATCCTTTATTACAAAGGACTGCAGTACAGACAACTTACTTGGTAGACAGTATTCCATGACACGACTGAGTATTGGTTTAACACTGATTTAATCTGCGTGGACTGGCAGTGATCTTTGCACCCATTCTACCTGCTGAGTCAAGTCCATGGTATTTTCATTTAGTGCCAGTCTACACTGTGTTCTGCTGAACTAGACTTGTTATTCTTTGCTTCTTTTTTTTTTCCAAGTGGTCTTTATACATTATGTAATAAAATTAAAAGGTTAATTGATAAATGAAGCTCTCCTGTGCCTTATTTCAACCTTGGAAAGTGTTTCATGTGCTCAGTTTCTTCTCACTTACTGTTTCAGGTTGTTTTAATGGTTTGTAAGCCTTCACACATATACAGGTAGTACAGACTTACCAATGTACCAGTTTTTGTTATGGATTGCTTAGGGCTACAAAAGAACTTATTTCCTCTAGGAAAAGGGCAGTTGTGCACCTTATCCAGAGGGCTTTCATTATACGTCTACTATAGCTGCCATCATAACCAGTAAATAGACAGGCAACAGTGATGTTGATCCCCTTCCAACACTGGACCTGGTATGTAAAATTATTCCTTCTAGCCAAAGGCCTAATACTGTTCCAGTTCTGCACAGGGTTTTAAAGCATAGTCTAATAAATGCAGAAAGTATTCATAATAACACCCTGTCCTCTAAACCACCATTGCTGACACACTGCTTGGAGAAATTTCTCTTTTTAACCCATGACACAAAGCTGGTGGCAAATCAGGGAAAGCATTTTCCCATCCATCAGTCATTTTGTACGATCTAGCCATTTAAAGCATAATTCTAAGGCAGCAAACTGAGGCAGTAGAATATCCAGTGTCCTCCAACCTCCCATCACTCCTCCAACTTTCACAAGGTATGCTGCCCATTAAATCCTTTTTAAGAGATACAAGCCCATTATTAACTCCTTACACTGTTAAATTTAATAAAAACCAAACCAACTTCGATTACAAGATAATGCTTTATTTACTATACTCTAGAAAGTCAAGTTAAATACCAAATTCTAGTACTCATACAATCTTTCCACAGTAATTAATCTGTTCTGCACTACCAGGTATTCATTCCTGAATGCTTTTTCTCAAGACTGCAGTGGGAAAAGCTGTATCTATGCAAAGCCCTACAGTAATATGTCCTACTCTTAGAAACATCCATGAATAAATTCAGCTGCTTGCTTACTGCATTCATGGGAAAAACAGCAGCATGTTTATGCCCTAGAAATTATCAGCAAAAACACCTGCTGGAACACTCTAGGCTTATGCACGAGGACCCTGATAACAGATGCAGATGAAAGTTTCATTTAAAGTCATTACCTGTCCCTATCCTTTATTTGGTTTTCTTTTTTCTTTTTGGACAGTTACTCAGCTTCTCCCGTGACTTTCAAAAAAAAAAAAAATCAACACTAGACAACAGTGGTTAGTGATACAAGAACTGAAGTGCTACTACAAACAAACTATTACAAAAGAGAAATATATGTCTCTTCATAGCACCAAAGCATCTCTTCCTTTTAGCATTCTTACACTGCAGTCCCAGGATCTGGTTTTTGGTCATATCTAGAACCCTCTGAGCCCTCCTCCTCCAAGACTTCTACCAATTTATCAGTTGCAGTTGAAAGATCTTACTCTTTACAGGAAGTTTTAACTATGATCAGGCTCACAGAAGCTAATTAAGGCTCTGTAATATGTAATCAGAAAACCTAGGTCCACAACATGAAATAACGGATAACCAGCATCTATTTTTACAGATGCCAATTCTGAATGCTCAGACTGTATTTGGCCAAAAATAAAAACTTCACTGTAGCTCCTTTATGCTGCTTAACTTGTATGGGATTGAGCTGTCTCTTAGCTGCTTCTGTGTAGATATCCCCAATTTACTGTTTTCAAGTTTAAATCATTCATCCTACTGTACCTTATATTCAGTGACGTAGTTGAATAGATTTAATATCTAAGTATTCCTTTTGAATTCTGCAAATTTCTTAATAAACCTTATAAAGATATCTCGCACCTCTGCAAGCTGTTCTATAAGTTGCAGACAGTTGCTAGAGGCTGACATTACTTAGTTATGTCAATTTGTTTCAAAATTTTTTTTTTCAAAGATCCCCTGTAAAAAAGAAAAGACTGAAAGAAATATTCTGTAATTGCTCACAGATCATCAGATTTCTAAAGGCTTTAAGTACAAAAAACTAATATGTAATATTATGAAACAACATTAAGGTGTGAGACCAAGTTAGACAGTAACAGTACTATGATAAAAGGTGCTCCAGCACTTTTCCTAAGGAGCTTCAACACACAGTGTGTCCGTGGCATCTGGTGCATTCTACATGATCACAAGAAACTAGGATTTCTCAGTGTCAATCTGCATTTGATGCCCCAAATCTCATTGCTCTTTTTAGTGCCAACCGTTGGCCTTGCAATGCTGGTGAAGTGTGAACCATTGATCTTCATGTCAGGCAGTGCTTCTTCGAGGAGCTGCAGGGAGCTATCAGTCACTATTCCAAATACCTGAAGAGTCTTCAGTGTTCGAATTTCACCAAGCTCTCTAGAAAGACAAAAATAGGAAATTAATCATGAAACTGAAAACATTTTTTGGGGTTTTTTTCAGCCTGTACACAAGCTAGATAACTCCATTTCTACTAATTTTTTAGAAAAGGGTAAACTACTTCAGCACATTATTTCATTGAAACTAGTATGCTGTACTGATACTTCAGGAAACTGGCTGAATAAATTACTTCTTTGCTAATCTCTCTCACAGACTGAAAACAAACTGATCCTTCCCCTTTCATATCCCTGGACTTAAAAACCTAGAACAAGTGGAGGAAATTGCCCAGATGAAGTTCCAGGATGTGGCTCAGAGGACACAAGCCCCTGAGTACTATCAGTCAGTCTCCAAACGTAGCAGTATTTTTGTGAGTAGCCAAATCCAGCTTCTTGATTGCTTTACATTTTCCCAGTCATCATCTGAACTGTGTATCTTATAAGCAAGTACTGGACAAAATCTGAAGGCTGAGGCACATGCTGCTACAGAAAAGGTTTTTCAGATCCTCATTTTCAATAGTCCTGTTCCTCTCACAACCTTTTTTCTTGTTGCTGACCATTTCCTTTGGGTTGACATACTTCCTGAAACTATTAGGATTGAAAGCTTCTATAGTAATAAAAGGCAGACTGACCTCATGAACAAGTGACTCTAAGCCATCTTTCAGTCACAATCAATTGATAAAGGTGCACACAAAAGCAAATATACATAGCTTACTAGTCCAGCCAGTACTGTCACTCCTGCCAACTTTTCCAAACCTTGCTGCATGCTCAGAAGTCTGGTACTGACATTGGTACTGGTCACTGCAGGACTGCAACCTCCTGCTCCAGCAATGAGTAGTACCATTGGTGTAATGCCACTAACAGAAGACACGAGGCATGCATGGAGCAGCCAGTTCCACAAGTACAGATTGACATCACTGAAAGATTATCTCAGCTTTGGCTCCAGTCTGGATTCTCAAAAGGTACAGGTTCTAGCAGTCAGGTTATTTTATCTTGGTTTTATTCCCAGTTCCTTATACCAATAAGTTTTGTGAAACAGTTTGCAATTCCAAACCTAAAATAAAGCAAATTTAAATTAACTTACCCTCTGCATGAACAGCAAACCAAAGCTATTTAGAGGTTACTTACACGAAGGCAGCAGGTGATATCTGGTAACATCGGCTAAGGCACAGATGTTGTAGAAACGTGAGTTGTTTAAAATACTGGAAGCACTCAGGCTTTAACATCATGCTGTCACTGTACAGAGAACACATTACATAAAGGTTTAAGTATAAAGCAGCGGTAAATCTGGTATTTCCGAAATTCAGGCAGAGAAATTTAGTAAACATCTACTTTTTCTAACACTGAAGTATGTTTTTTCTGAATATGGAAGAAACTCATCTCTAGTAAGTATGTATTGTGGGGGGAGGAATTTTGATTTTCATTGAAGTGTAAGTGAAGCAGAAGCTTCTCTTCACAGATACTCTGCAGCAGAACTTATGCCATGAATAGGCAAGTTCTTCTTCATGCAGATTTCACATTACTGTGATGCCATGATGATTTTTTGCCTTTTCATATACCTTTTATGTATTCTCAGTATCCTTAGCACACATACTTGTAATTCTTTAAGGCTGATATCTTAGCATAGCCCTGGCATTCTGCTAGGCCAGAAGACCAAACATCCTAAAGGCCTCACAGCTGGGGGCCGGAAAGCCTTACGCTGTCTTGAAAAACCAAGGCCCTCTCTAGAACATATTCTGTAAACTGAGATTAGGCCCACCTGGGGGACAATACTTTAGAATAGGGAGATGTCACGCCATTCACTCAAGCCTCTCATTGGGGAATCTTTGTCAGATAAGTTAATTTGCAAGGTCTATAAAATTGTATACGCGATACACCGTGTGTGTGCATTCCGGCGTATTCCACCTTGACAAACTGTTGCACCATAAATATCCTTATTAAATACCCAAGTAAAAACCCTTTAATCCCTTAACTGTGTCTAGTTCTTAATTCTAGGACCAGAGAAAAGGCATTAACTGTAAGTGACTAGGTCAAAACCAAAATACACCTTTTTTTTACAGTTACATGGCCATGTAACAAATTTGTTATCAGAGATGACTTAAACCCTCTCTAGGGTGCTAAGCTAATAAACTCTAAGCATCTAAATACTTCCTTTCATTCTACCTATCAACTGCTATCTCTTGTTAGTTAACAAATCCTGTAGGTATCTGGCATTTATGCTGGAGTAACAAAGACATCTTCAGGTTACTTACCTGCCCCAGATTAGATCATGCCAGATAGCGAATCTTTTGTACGTTTAGCTTGAGTGGTATTTCCTGGATGTGCAGTGCTACACAACCTTGCCTCAATGCTAATCCCCTGAACCATAAGGATTTAAGGACTGGCTGCACAGGTCTTCTTACCTGAGATCTAAATGGACAAGCAAAGGACATCTTTCCACCAGTGTTTTCACATCTGAAAAGAGGTCACACAGAGTCACTCCTCTTTCAGTAACAAGATGAACATTTTTTACACAGCCTACTCACTTCCACACATGTTCATTTCTATCTTCTCTACTGGAACCCCACAACTAAAGCACAACTTTTAAACTAAAAGATATGCTTAAGACTTCGAGCATATGACTATGCCTATCAAGATACCCTACATGGGCTTCTTTTAAGTGACTTTCAAACAGATACATTTAGTTCAACAAATTGTCCCTAGAAGTCAGCTGTACCAACCATCAACACAGCAAGGAAGTAATTCAGATGGTATTTCTGTGAAATCTACCAAGACATAGTAATGGTGAGCTGCTGCCTGAAATACTTACATGTAGTGAAAAAGTAACGAAAATTCTGCATACATCAAATACGCTTTCAGAGCACCAAATCCTTTAGGCATCTCCATTTTTACCCACAAAAAGTTCCTTCCTCATGACAAAAAGTTCTGGTTTTCCTGATTTAAACCAAATTTTTGAGACTTTCTTTTCATTTTCTGCAAGTAGTACTGAATCACCTGTGGTTCAGCTATCACCTAAAAGCCATTGCAAGGTGGTCAACAACATGCAAGAGAATTTTGGTATTTCAGAATTCATGTGCAGAAACTAAACAGAAGTTTAGTTCTTATTATAATAATAACTAAATAATAACCTTAATTATGATGATTAATGTACTATTCAAGTATTTTGCCTGATGAATTGCATTGAAACAGAGTAAAGTCACTTAGAGAAAGTGTCCGACAAACAGAAGAGGTCAGCACATGGTCTCTAATGGCCCAATTAGAGGCCTCAAGGTTCAAATTCCTGATGTGGATAGGATTATGTAGCACCTTTGTTTATGGGTTTGGGGCTAAGATAAGAAGATTTGGCTATTTCCCCACAAAGAGAATGCATGACAGGGTCTCTGTGATGTTTAAACAGAAATGAGAGGTCACCCCCTGCATCTCATCCAATGTCCTATTGTCATATTCACTCATTGCGAAAATTAAATTCTCTTTACCACAAAAGGACTTGCACCATTTAGCTAAGCTCGTTTATTCTGATGTACCCTCCCCAAACCTAGACTTACCTGCCTTTTCTATTACCCTGCAACTTAACACAACTTTTCTTCCCAGAATTTAGCAAATAAATGGTTAAATGTTGATTACTGAGGTTATCAACAAATGTTGATTACTGAGGTTATGTGCCTTCCAAATTAACTGGTATCTGAATACCAATACTGGATGTCAGTCTGAAACTTAAGCACTTACTACAACTGTTCTCTTTGAGAAGATGCTTTCAGCAGCCACAACTGCAGAAGCCTTAAGAAAGCCTTCCAGATACTGTTCCTGGAGCCAATTCATAGCACACAAAGTCCTGCTTCCAGGACTTACTTCAGAACTAAGTCTGTTCCTTTCAGCTGAAGAAGTAATCAGCTTTCACTTGACTTCTCAAATTCAGAAGAAAAATCATCTCACCCTTCACAACTGAGCCAGAAATATAAGTAAGAGTCTCTGACAGCAAGAACTTCAAGCTATATAGAGCACAAAAGTCACTGTTGGTACATGATTCTTCTATACAGTGAATGCCAACCAGAAGAAAAAGTAAAGCCTGCTGCTTTATCCCATAGTGGGATAAAGGTTTGTCACACTGCAGTTTACCTGCTATTTGTAGATTCTCTCTGTATCCACTCAAATTTAACTGGGTGACTTTTGGAGTAACATGATTGACTGCTGCTTTGACGTGAGTGGCTGTGAATTCACACCAGGACAAGTTCAGCTCCTCCAGCCTACATACAAACGAACAGAGAGTTGTTAACAAGAATGGCTGAAACGCAGCTCAAGTTCTGGTATTTTCTATTATAGTTGATACTTTTAAGTAAATACTTCTAACATGCCTACTGCCAACTTCCTGTATTCATGACTAGAAATTCTAGTATAACAATAATTAAGCACTAATGAATGAAGCAGGTTATCCAGCAGAATCTGTCTTTGGAGCTTTTCAAGATCCAACCAGAGAAAATCCTCATCCACCAGGACAGCGCTGATTTTAGACCTTGATCTGGGAAAGGGGTTGAAGTGACTTCCCAAAGCTACTTCCAACTGGAAGGATTCGGTAATATCTTAGGAAGTGAAGGCTCTCTCCAGGAACTGCCACAAGGAGATACTGTCTTTTCATCAGGTTTGTGACCTGAATCTGTTACAACTGAACAGATGGTCACATTGAGAGGAAAAACCACCATCCATTATTAGCATTGGTCAGATGACCAATTAATCCTAATTAGCATAAAATAATTCATCGTTTTATATAAACACTGGTCATGCTGTGAGCTTAACTCTCTTTACATGCCTGATTACCTATAGCCTGTCACCATGGGGCTGGGACAAAGTATTGTTCTGTGGGCAGGTGTTGTAGCTGTAACCAAGGGACAAAGACACAGTGAATGCACAACCAGAGCATTTAGCTGGCATTCTCTACATAAAATGAAAAAACAGTTAAATTGCCACTAGCATTCCTGGGATCAGGTTTGCCATCTGCTATTCACTGTGCACTGCACAGACTGCCATCCTCTAAAGAGCTCATGATCTGAGTAATCAGACCAAGCAACAGAAAGATTAAGGCTCTAGCTGCCCACTAACTCGCAATTTGATTAAAAAACATGCTTTTGCAGAAGGAAGGATGACGTATGTTGTCCTGCAGGTCACAGGAAGTCAGTAGAAAGATTGGGATATAAATCCCAAACTCACTGGGGCCCAGTTCAATGACGTCCTGCCAGCAGATGGTTTAATCACTGGAGCTGTCAATCTGAACACAGCCCTTCATAAAATAGAAGGTTACTGAAGGATTATTCTATCATGGAAAGGCACAGTGTTCTCTGCCACTCATGCTGTACTGATTGCAAAGGGAGCTCTGGAGCTCCGCTTTCCAGTTTCAAAACACACATTTCATCTTTGTGAGAATCACATACTGTTTTCATAAAGAAAATCAGATTTACATGATATCAAAGGAACATAAGTGGTGTTTACCCACCCAAAAAGATGATTCAGAAAACTCATGAAAAACTACCAGAGTACATCTTTGCTATTAAAGGAGAAAATAGCTTGATGGAAAGAAATTACCTGACTATTTAGGTAATAATCAACTGTTAAGCATTTAGGAACAGAAAGAGGCACATTAAAAAAAAAGTATTGGATAGACGTATAACTGGGATGCCTAAGGAAAAAAAAAAATCCTTTTTTTCAGGAATAGCAAAAACTGGTTTTGTCTTACATAGAACAGCTGCTCAACATCAGCTCCAAGGCTTCTGCAGAAAACCCTGAGCACCCACAGAGATTTAGTCGTATCAAATTGGGATTCCTAGCAATGCTCCTGTAGAGAGGAAAAAAAAGAAAAATCTAATAAAATTTAAATGTTGGAACATTGCTTGCTTTGCTAGGATGTGACTATTTTTAAGACCTAATTTCCTGGGCAGGGAATTGTTCATTAAACATGAAGTACTACATCTTTAATCAACTGACCAACCTGAGTCACTAAGGGTCTCAACTCTGTACTTGCTGCATCAAGGCACAACCTTGAAAGAGATACCTGTCCATTTACTTGACATTGCTGACAAGTCTGCATATTTATAAACTATTGAGTTTACAAGGAAATGGTTTCTTTTCACCTTTCTGTGTTGTATGCCAATAAACATACACCACAGCTTATCAGAGATGACTACACCTCTACCAAAGACAAAGCAACCATCCCATTTCTGATATCATCCCTCTGCAAGATGGGGGTTATTCCAGAACAAAATACATGTCCAAACAGCATCCCCTGAATGCATTTGTTTTCAAGACTAGAGCACACATGCAGTTAGCAAAACCTGGAAGAACCCTTACATTCAGTATCTACATTTGTTCAGAAGGCAATACAATTCCATTGTTAGTTCCTGATTAGTACCCAATTTTCAGACAGTTTTTACCCAGTATCAAAAGCCAAACCATAGTGGTTTATTTGTATTCTGGTTCCCCCTCCCTGGAGTGAGGAAAGCATCAGAAAGTAGGACAGCCAGAGTCTCTGCCATCTGACCTATGGTCCCTGGCACCTCCACAGTCACCTGGTGTGACTGAACAGGAGGTTGACTGCACACCCATTAGTGTCTTTGCAGTCTAACCAAAAAACACTTTGTCTGCTTGACAGAATCTGTAATCTTTCAGGATTTCAGAGTGAAATTCAACAAAAAAGTGAGCAATTGTGCAGAAGCACAATGAGCACTTGGTGGGAGAGCCACTGAGAGCCCTTGGAATAGAAAAGAACCTGCACACCAAACACAAACTTCTGGGAGCACAAAAACAGGAAAACAAAAGTAGCTCTGCTGTACAGCTTACATGGACCCATAAACCTTAAAGAGATGAGCAGTTTCTCCAACCTCCTGCTACTCCGGGGAATTGGGAGGGAGAAAAAAAAAAAACAAAAAAAAAGAAAAGGCACCTACAACTGGTCTTTTGAAAAGACTCCCATAATGAACAACTTTCCACTGCATTCTTTCATTAGCCTGCACAAAATGATAGCACCAAACAGAAGGTATTTACTGAATATTCCCACACATGTCACTCACTTGATGATGTCATCAGAAAGCACTAGACCCTCCAAGCTGAGGTTCAGCAGCTTTTCACACCGACAAAGAATACTGTGGAGATCTGCAACAGACACTGTGCAGTTTGACAAATCCAGGTGCTGAATTTTAAGAAGACTGGAAAAAAAAAAAAAGACAAAGAAAGTGAGGTTAATAAAATTGCATTAAAACCTGTTCCATAAATTCCCCACATGACAAATATATCCCATACACTAAAAGCATGAAAAACGTGCAGAAAATATTTCTACTGATTCCTCATAACACCTGAAAGTCTATCCTGCTGAAATTAAATGATTTTTTGAGTGTATCATATAAGAATGCTGGAGATGATAATTCTTGGCTCTAAAAGATACAAACTGCGAGTGCATTATGGTGCTTGATACTTTCAAAAAAAAACACATCAACTTGGTTTTAAATAAATGACAGGTGAGTGCGGATCCTCCTGTTTCAACACACGCCTAACCACTGATCATCTCTTCCATACTCCAGAGACAGCACAAACACTGCTGCTGGTTGCTACTATCTTAAAACCAAAAACACACAGAAAGACTGTGAGTATTTGAGACACGGTTTCTGCAGAACGTGCAGAAAAAGCCTTACTTGCTTGTTTTAAACAACGGATCCCCAATGCAAGATCTCGGGCAGCGGAACACCGTAACACCTGCAGGCAACAAGTGTCCAAGCACCCCAGGCAGCAGATTCCCACCAGTCAAATCAAGAGTCTGCCAGAGAGATTCATCAAACCTAAGGCATAGAATTTTACTTGTTAGTGAGTTCAAACAGGTCCAAGCTATGAGAACAACCACAGAAAGTTTTCAGTGTCAAAAACGGACTGAGAGAAGAGAAAGCTATTTAATAGACTACAATAATGTTAAAATATGTGAGGCATCTTTTGGTTATGCATACCCAAATATGGCACAAATTGAATTATATACGTATAAATAAGATGAGAACCAGACCACTTAATAGTCTATGGAAACAAAGATTTTCCTTACTACTAAATGATGAAAAGTAATACTTACGAAAGTCGATGCCATCTCTTGCAAATCATAGAAACTTTCAGCAAGTCCTTTAGGGGCAAATAGGCAAAGATTGCCAAAAGCAATTCATCTGGAAGTGCATCCAAAGAAATACCTTTAGGGAAAGAACAAAACACGTTCTAGTTAAAGCTGGTTCATTTTTGCCTGCTGGTCAGATGCCTTGTTTGGTTGTTAAAAGCACCTTTACAGTTTCTCTACAGAAAAATATATACATCAGACATCAGCCCACTATTCATAACCCTTGCAGATCATCATTGTAGGAATTTACCATCTTTGCCTTGGCACGACTGGCAAATGCAAAGGTTCCTGTAATATCAATTTTGTATACATACTAAAGCCATGGACACTACTCACATACTCAACCGGGAAACAAGAGTATCTTAGTTACTGCCTTTGTAATCTAAAGCTTGTACGATTCTCTGGGGTTTTTTTCCGCCTCTGCTGAAACGCCCACTCTTCCTATGCACGCAAGGGCCCCAGAAGGGAGCCCAAAGCAAGCTATGATTCTGTATGATACACAGGAAAAATCAGATACTACAAACTGCTTCCTAAACCACGTGTGCTATCCCTGCTCCAAGAATTACCCAAAACTCTGTGGTGCAATCGTAGCTTCTCTCAGGGCTCCAGAAGATGTCGTGATTCACATGGGAGATTTCTGGGTGGTGGAGCTCAGTAACAGCTGCCTTTGACCCAGCACTCCGTCTTATATAAAAATAGGATTGTCTGAAGGCATTCCCACCTTCTGTGTGACAGTGTAAAGTCTGGAGAGAGCTGCTTATTTATTTTGCATCCCATATTCACACAGACTTAAACCACATTCTGACACCAGGGAAAGGAACCCAGCATTCAATAATCCCCTCTTGAAGTGTCCAAGAGCCCTGCTCTTTCCCTGTCAGTCCCTTTCCAACCCAACAGCCTTCCACCCTTTGGTGTACTTTTCCTGTAGCTCTCTGGCACGGTCCCTCACATCACTCAGAGGTTGTCTCCAACAGCAGCTGAGACACAGCCCTGCTGGTACACCTCAGCCTGCACTCCTTACTTAACCTTCCCCTCCCGCCTCCAAACAGATAATTTTCAGATTGACTTTGGTTTTAGACTGATTGATTTTAGCTTGCTTTTTCTCTGTGTGCTTTAACCATCTAGTAACTGGAGTGAACATTGCCAACAAACTTTGTCACACTTTTGCTTTTAATATTTAACCTCATTTTGCTGATACCTTTGCTGCTGATTCTTTGAGCAACCTTAAAACACAGATTCACAACAGGGCCCTGCTGGGCCAAGGTGCCACCCATGTCCCACACACAAGAACAGACAGACGCAGGGACATACAGCACAACCCTCCAGCACATACACACACAGGAGCTCACGGGGATAGGCAGCAGAGAACCACACTTTTTGTGGGCCACAATTCCGGAGTCAGACACACCACCCCTGTTTAAATGCACACATAGAACAGGATTTATCACCCCAAGCCTGAAAGCCACTAGATCTAAAAGTGACATTCTGCTGGGTAAGTGCAAAAAAAAGTAAACAATGAAGCAGGGTGGACTTGTGATGCCCACTCTCCATCTCTACTTAAGGGTGAGCAGAACCTGAACCAGGGTGACGGTACCTGACTCTGCTTCTCGGAGCAGCCATGGCCGGCGCAGGATAACAAAGTCCTTTTCGTTGTCCTTCACCTTCTGCCGTTTCGGAGGAAGACAGGGCGACGACACCAGCAGGTCCTGTGGTGTGTTTTCATTGCCCAGCTTGTCTTTCTTAAGAGCTGACACTCCCACGCCCGAGTGAAGCTCCGAGGTCTTGCTGGAGTCCCATTCCAAGCTGGTGGAAACATTAGTGCTAGAGGACGGGATCTCCTGGAGGTGTTTTCTGCAGACACAGCAAAACCCAGAAGCTCTGAGGGTACTGCCAGACTGACACCAAACACAGGGTGGGGATCCTTGAAGCATTTCAGTCACTCGTACTCCACATCCACACGCAGGGCGACTAAGTGTGGTAGCTGCGGGCGCTGGAAGCACGAGCAGCGGCCACAGCGCAGGCGTGTGCTCCGTCTGGCAGACTTTGGGGAAGATCCCGCCAGGGACTGAGCGCGCCCCGCTCCCGGATGGGGCGGGCGAGGGACCGGGGAGCGGAGCCAATGGAGGCGGCGGGGTACGGCAGCCTCCCAACACCACCAAACCCGGAGGCAGCCGCGACAGCACCGGGAGGGACCCTCGCACGGCGGGGCGGCAGCGCGGGCAGCGGGGCGGGATGCACGGGGAGGTGGGGGGAGCTCCACTCGCGGCTCCCGCCCGCTGCGGGCGGGAAGAAGGCGGCCCCCGCGCACGCCGCCAGCCCCAAGGGCAGAGCCCCCCGCACTCCCGGGACCACCCGCGGGGCCACCCATACACACGCACACACACGTGTGATCCCCGCACAGCTCCCACGCCCAGGAGCCCATTCCCGCTCCCCCGGGACCCACACCCGCCCCCAGTTCCCGGGGTTCCCACGCGCAGCCCCCCAGCTACCCCCGAGCAGCCGGGGCACCCGCGCCCGCCAGGGCTCATGCGCATCCCAGGCGCCACGCAGTTCCTTCGCAGCACAGCAGCGATACCCGTCCGCCCGCGTCCCTGCGCGTCCCCGCACCCCGGTGTTCCCGTGTCCCGCTGCCGCCGTACCTGTACATGGCGCTGGAATGCCCGCGCGCGCCGCCGCGCGCCCCGCGCCTTTCAGCACCGCGCCATCCCGCCGCCGGCCGGAAGCCGCAGGGGGGGAGGCCGCAGAGACTGCCGGGAGCTGTAGTTCGCAGCCCTGTGCCCGCCCGGGGGCGGAGCCGTGNCAGCCGGGATGGCGGGCGGCGGAGCCCCGCGAGGGACGCGGCGCTGAGCGGTGGCTCGGCCGTGGTGAGGCGGCGGCGGGCGGGACGCGGGGCCGGGCGGAGCGGGGCCGCAGTGCCGAGTCACGGCCGGGCCGGTTCTCTTGAGCCGGGACGAGAGCCGGGTGGGAAGCGGCAGCCGCCGGGCACATCCCCTGTGACAAGGACGTGGAGGGAAGGGTGGTTGTGGGGCAGTGCTGGGTGAGGAGGTCGGCGCGTTCGTTTCCCAGCTCTCATCCCGAGTATCGCCCTCCCGTCAGGGACCCCGAGCACGTAGCTCGGGTGTTGGTTCCGTGTCGGCGGAGCTCGGTCCTGTGCCGCACAGGCCTGTGCGCACACGGCCGGGCGGGGAGCGCCGGCACATTTCGCCGTGGAAGGTTTTCTCTGGGAAGACCTGAACCTGCCCGTGTGTGGCTGGCCCTGACCCTCACCATGCTTGTTCAAACCCTGCGTTCATTTCACACCGTGATTCACAGCTAGCGCGACTTTCAGCAATGCAGCTCTTCCCTGCGTTTTTTTCCCCCCAAACTGCTTGTTTTGAAATTGGTGGGGATGGAGAACTAATTCTGAACACACTTACAACCCCGCTCTTAGTCAACCACTTGCTTGCGGATGCTGTCCTTTGTTTACTGCATAACGATGGAGAGACGTGCCTGTAAAATTGAGGGTGGTAATGGAGCCCACGGCAAAGAGTACACAACTTCAAGTTACATACAGAGAATGATGTGACTCAAATTAACATTCATATAGTCTTTAAAAAATATTTTTTTTAACCATTTTCAGTTTTGACTTAAGTCACAGAACAGTTGTTCAAAGGTTATTTGAGCAGATAAATCAGATGAAAGGCGTTTTGGTTTTAAAAAACCCCTGAATTTATTTCACCTTTTCTGCAGCCCCTTTTTTCTTTGTGAATCATGTCATTTTTCTCTATTAATGTATGGGAAATCGAAAGATGATTTTGCGGAAAATCCAATTATTTTTTACAGTCTGGAAATTAACACATAATCTGTTAGCCTGAATGCAGTGTTGGGGCAGTAGTCATGTGACTGCCTTAGTGACACCTGCTTTGTGTGAGTGCATTAGTCTGGTAGCCCTGATAGCGATTTCTATTCCTTTTTTAGATTCTGCTTGCAACTGTACAGCGCTTGTATTTGATTCTATTTCAGTTCCTCCGATAAGTGAGTTATTTTCTTCTGTGTGTTATTTTCAGCATACTTCCCTAAACTGAAACCTTCGTCTTCTGTGGTACTTAATACATTAAAGGTTGGACTTGATGATCTTGGAGGTCTTTTGCAACCTTAATGACTCTGTGATCCTTTAGTCGAGGACAAGACAGCACCATGTAAAGCAAGTGAGCTTGCCATGGTTTTGTACGGATGGTCCCTGCTTGCATTTGAACCCAAGAATCTTAATGTTCCTTGGTCGGGCATTTGTCTTTCATTTAGTGCTACTACGTAGAACCTAGTCTCCTAAAAAATCAGAGAGTACTGCTATTTTGAGTGGTGTCAGTACAGCATTTTGTTTTTCTTTTAATTAGAAGACAAAACTTGTTTCCCTAAATATTGATCTTTTATCAGTTAAATGTTTAGTCAATTTAAAATTTTTCTCGGTGGCAAAATACTTGAACTGACAGGTACTAATAAAATATCAGTCAGTACATAGACTGACTAGTGCATCTTAGAAGAACAAAACCATGCAAATTGCTTTCTTCACTAATCTCAGAGGTTGTTTCTCTCAAGTAGTTCAACCAGATAACTTCTCTGGTTGGTTTTCTTGGGCAGTTTGTGGCTATTTTCTTTCTTTAGATAGCCCTTTCACTGTTCTGAGATAAAGCAGCTTTTTGTTGTCTGTTTATAAATACTTACTATTTCGCCCAAGCTGTAAGGGCCAGTGTGTAGTAAAAAATAAACAGAAAACCCCAGACCAACCAACCATACAAAACCCACAATATCACCCCTCCCCTAAACCTGAAACCAACCAAAAAAGAAATCCCCACGACACCCTATGCAGACTTGGTTATTAAAATAGCTGAAGGGACTATTTTTATTGTTGCCTTGCATCTCGTTCTTCTTTCTTTGTGAGTTCTGAAGCGTAAGTTAGCCCATTTTGGTGTTTAAAGATGGAAGTGTCAAGGGCTCTTAATGTGGGGCAGTTCTACCAGTACTAAGGGCTTAATCCTGTCTGTAGAGTGAAGTCTGTCTTTATGATTCTTCACAGCATAATTTTGCCGAGTAGGGCAGGCTTCAGAAACCGAACAGTGGGTTTTCTTGCCAAGTGAAATGTGCTGGTAGAACCTCAGTAAGAACTAGCAGAAAGGTAGAAGCTCATCATTGAACTGGCCATTGACATATTGCTGGGGATGGCAGCTTTTGTACTTGCAGGTGAGTTGGGAATTCAGCTTGAGATGGGAGATTCTGTTGCCCAGATGTTTCTTTTGGTATGTTGAGGCTCTCAATTCTATCCATGACTGTCTCTGATACTCTTTTCATAGTTTGGCAACTCTTTTGGTGACAGGTTTTTTCAGATGTAATTATGATCTTTGAAAATACAGAGTAAGGCTGCTTGGTTTTTCAGGTGTTTCAGCTGAAATATCCAGGATGTCTAGAAATGCAGCTTTTCCAAATCTGTTTGATCTCTACCTGAGAATGCTTCAAGAACAAGAAAAAAGTCTTTAGTATTCTAGAAATGTCTGAGGTACCACAGACAGGAAAACCAGAAGCATGGTGGCTGTCTTTTTTATTAATGTTTGAAGGACAGGCAGAGCTATGGATTGGCAAATTCCTCTTCTTTTTGAATTCCTGAAAAAAATTCTGTCACTAAAGCTGTTTGTAAGTATGTAGAAATAATACCTGAGTAAAAGACAGCATCAGTTTGTCAAGGACAAATAGTTGAAGTAATCTAATCTATCTCAGTAATGACTGATAGACCCACTGTATACAAGAAGATCAGTTGATAATCTTATATGTTGCTTAATAGGACTTTGATTCTGTTCCTTAGGATGTTTTTACTTGGGAAAGAAAGCTAGGAAAACCCACTGTTGTGACTAAGGAGGCCAGTACTTTTCATGGTTTCCACAGTTTCCCTAATGAAATAGTATGATGATTAAAACTATAGAAGGGACAAAACTATGATAGATTTCAGGTCTTTCTGAGTGTGGTAGTGTAAATCAAAATACCTTCAAGATTTGGAAACTTGTGAGAGGGGAACGAGTACAAGTGAGTGGAGGTTTTTTTGCCTGTTTAAGAAGGAGCAATCAGCCATGGAAATACAGGATAGAAAAGTAGTGTTGTGTTTCCTGGAGGGGAAGAATTTGGAGGCCTTACTAAAGCTGAATTTGTGAAGTAAACGACCTGCAGGTTATAGTCCTATTTATATGTTTTAGTAAGGCATGTGAAGCAGTGGTTATCCTCAGTTCTGGCCTCCTCAGGTGTTTGCTGGGAGACTGGGGAAATCCTTCACAGATATGCTTTACTCTTTTTAGCCTTCTTTGAGGATATAATATTGGAGTGTTTTTGTTAAATTTGGTGCTGTATAAAAACTCTAAGAGTTTTTCATTCTCTGCTGTTTCATTTGGTAACTTGAGATTTCTGTACCAGGCAGAGTAGTTAGTTCATTTGTAATGTAGATGTCATGAGTGCAGTTACTCTTAGCTTGGCCGAGTAATTTAATACTGTTGATAGTAGGGAGTCTATCATATTAGGGGAATTAATCCTGAACTGAGCCCTCTATGATGCTTGCAGAGTTAGTAGTTTGGTAAAATTAAAGACTTCATGTCTGTGTCTGAAAAGAAGCAGGAAAATCCTAAGCTACCACAAGAGCATGTCCTTACGTTGTATTGGTTAAGGTGCACTTCCCGTGCCTGTGTTTCAGCTTTTAATCGTATTTGTATTAATCTGTAGTTGCCTGGTTCTTCAGAAACGGAGTATGCCAATAAATACTTCTCCATGCATGATGAGGGCTCTTGTTACTTTGTCATTGCTTTAACAGGAGCATCTTCTAAGCCACTGAAGGTTGGAGAGTACAATAGAGCTCTTCTGGAGTAGTTATTTCAGGACAGCATTTTTTTAGATATTCTGGAATTTGAGCTAGCTGATACTAGGTAGCTGTATGCCAAAAGCGAGGTGGCTGTCTAAATAAAGTGAAGAAACAGGATGATGGTTAAGGAGCTTACCTTTCTTTCAGCTAACAACCAGGTTCAGGAAATGCTGCTTTCCACAGGAAGTCATGGCTTTGTAGCCTGCAGTAATATATTTTAAGGTCTGATTCTAGTAGCACAGGTCCCAGATAGGTCTGCACTGTTGGGTTGGATTTAGTTCACTAGAAGAGCTCCGCTCAAGCATTGTGTTTCTCACTTTGTGGATTTTCTTCCATTTAGTCTCTTTATGTGGAGAGCTGGTTTTAAATGGTTTCTGTCTAAAAATTTTAAACTGTTAAAAATGTTTGAAAGTGTGTATACATTAATTCAAAACAGAGTGTTATTAGTTGCAGTCTTGTGAAAAAATAGGCCTTTCTTTTTGTATTTTGAGATTAAAATAGGAACCAGGGAAGAGCTTAAAGATGTAGTTTACTGATAACTGCAATGTCACTTTTGTCTTTGAAAGCGAGTTAAGTTGTGGTAGGACTCAAGTCCCTCTTTATTTTAGCTTATTCAGTACATTTTAATAATATTTCTGGAAGTTCCCTCATGATAGTAGCTGAATGCAGCATCTTGCACAAAAACTGTTCACCTTCTGTTTTGATAGCAGCTTTTTAGGTGTGACTGTAATAAAACTTCATGACTAATGAAGTGTATGCTGTATAATTTTTTTGTTTACATAGCAAAAGGTGTGGCTATAATGGGCACCAAAAGCTACATGCCAGATAGCATTGCCTTAATTAAGCTGATACATAATTGTTTTGTTATTTTTGCTTCTGTGGAATTTGCTGCTATACTGTAAATACAGAAGACTTCTCAGTGGAAACAAGAATGGTGCAATAGAACAGTCAAGGATTTGCTTCAAATAAGTGATTGAGAAATGGGTTAGATATCCTGGATTTTTAATGTACAAATGATCTAGCTAAAGTAGAATACAGACAGATGGTAAGGGGATGCTTTGTCCTAATGGAAATGTTGATGGTTTGATAAACATGTTTGATGAAAGGCAGAAAAGAAAAAGTATGTGCATCTTTGACAACAAACAGGAAGGTAACTTGAGTTATTTTCAGAATACGGAATGCTCTGTGTGTCGCAGCCAATATGGAGTAAACAGACTGCTCTTACTGTTTGAAATTCAAAGAAGAAAGTAGAAAACGGGGAGGAACAAATTTTTGAGGGGAAAAAAAATCACAGAATAATTGCTCCTCTGTGTCCTCAAGGTAGTAATGGCATCACAAACTTTAGAGGTTTTTTAATGCAAATAAGAGAGTTTTCACTGCTTAGTGCCCTCAAGCATAACAGATCTCCTTAAGCAGTTTACTGAGAAATTAATAAAAGAAACGGTTCACTTTACCAAATTCTAAAGGGATTTAAAAGTAAGTAGAGGGGAATTTTAGTAATAGCATTTCTTTTAAATCTCCAGAAAAGTGAAAATACTGAAAGTCTTAACAGCAAAGCCATAGCAAAAACTATTTCACTTAAATCAAACCAGCTAAATGTTAATCTTGATGGAGAAGCAAGTCAGACTGGCCACAATAATAAACTTTTTTTTTTTTTTGGATAACGCTTAAAATGCCAGTGGTAAAATGATGTTTATTAAAAGGTTTGAAGCAGTTTAAATAAAAATGTAACAAGTCAGTGAAATTTTCTGTAATGGATTTATGCAGATCATTGTCCCTTTGCATAACAGTCTGTCTGTATGGAGCTGTATGAACTTTCTAGACACTTAGAGCAGTCCTGACTGTAACAGAGTAACTAAACCCAGAAGGACCAGGAAAGCAAAAATACATCATGGCTAACTAATACCAAATGAATTGAGACCCTTGTTTCTCTGAAGAGCACAAGAGGAGTAGGAAGGTGAGTTGAAATTCTTGACATTTCAAACCTAAAAGAGGTACGTTACAAGTAGACTAACACATACTTTGCTGTGTTTTTATGCTCTGTTAACTCTTGTGTACAGACTTCAAATATGTATTTGAGGTACACTCCATTAAAAAAGTTGTTCATTAGCTATCCAGAAACATTTAGTTTAAACATTTAACCCTTTGTCCAAATTAGTTGATTACTTCTAAAAGGGAAAAAAAAGAGCAGGATAGATTTTAATCTTGAAATTTGTACTGGACCTGAAAGTTGGGCTAGTAGTCTGTTCAGGGGCTGAGGTTTGTCTCCTGGATCTATTGTATATCAAGATGATGAACAGGAGTTGTCCTAGTATGTTGCTGGAAATGGCAGCATTGGAATGACATATTTTGATTTCTGCAGAGGACTTCAGGGCACCTTGTTGAAAATCTTTGATCAGAGTCCTGGTCATGTGAAGTACAAAAAGTCTGTTAATGCATATTAAAGTGTCCATTCAACAACTCTTCTGCATAAATATCTTCTAGAGATTTTAATGTAATTAAATGTCTTTTTGTCTTGCAGTTCTGATCTGCTTTCCCAAGTGAGTGTGGTGTGGCTGGAGCCAACATTTAACAATGAGTGGTGCAGCATTGGGCCTCGAGATAGTGTTTGTCTTTTTCCTGGCCTTATTCCTACTTCACCGGTATGGAGACTTCAAGAAACAGCATAGGCTGGTGATCATAGCAACACTATTGGCTTGGTATCTCTGTTTCCTAATTGTATTCATACTGCCTCTGGATGTCAGTACGGTAAGAAACGTGCAAGACTTCTTGCTTAATTGCGTCAAATGGGTATGGTATTTCTCTAAATTAATGATTGCAAAAGACCATCGCTTAGAAACACCAAAGAAATCTTCCATGTAGTGTCTTAATAAATCAAACATGACAATGTCTGTGTTTGTAATTAATTTTACTTTTTGTTGATCTCATCAGATCACAAATCTATTTCAAACATTATAAAATTTAATTATTTGTTTATAACAATTTTTTTAATCTGTTTAGGCAGAATAAGGACACTTTCAGCATTTTTCTTACGTGACTGCTGATTGCATGTTGATTTGAATGTTTATTAGTATAATTAATTCCAACTGTGAACCTGGAGTACAGGAAATATCTTTAAAATAGGAGTTACTACTTTTAAAAAAGTATTAGACCTCTTTGGTCACTGACATAAAATAAATTGTCTTTTAGACTATTTATAATCGGTGCAAACTTGCGGTTAACTCCAGTCCTGCAGAAAGTAATGGCTCTTACGTTACTCTTGCTCCAAGGTATGAGCTACATGTTTTTTTCATTAAACTGTATTTTACGATTTTCTTTTTTACACTAATAAGCAAGTGTTATCTGTGTGATGCAAAGTTTGAAGTTTGTAAATATACAGGACAGTGAGGGAAGAGGTGAGAAAAGTGGACCTGTATCTGCTGGGAGTAATTACACAGTAATTATGTAGTAGTTCTAGCTGATTACCCAACTATTGTTTTTTGTGGCACTAGATTCCCTTTTTTTGTTAAAGCAATAGGACTAAGCTTTTTGAGCAATCCTGATTATGAGGAGGGGCTTTGGTGAATGCTTATCCTTTACAGTCTTAAAGACTTTAAACCTGAAAATCTAGTTTTATACCTTATAAATGAAATTAGCAGCGTGTCTTATATGTAAGCAGCAAATCTAATTGCTTATTATAATTACATATATATGATAATTGGAGTTATCTGAAATCTACTGTGTTGCACCAAAGCAATGATAGCCTGCTAGTTGTGTCCTGGCAGGAAGAAAGTAATCCCTAAACTTGGAGAAGTCGACTAACATCGGCTCTTTCCTGTGGCTGCTCGTCTGTTAGCCTACACTGGCTGTTTCCCCATGTTGTTGATGTGTGCAGTTGTCTGTAAGATGATCAGAGCCTTTAAGATGTCAGCTGATATGTCAGTGCAAAGTATTGCCAGTCTTGCTGCCCCAAAGCAGGGCCTGGAACAATGGTGAAATGGTGAAACACCGAACTTAGTTACATAATATTGCACCCTATACTTAAGACCACCCAGTCCATAGTAATTAAACGTAGTTAAGTATATACACAATTTCAGTAACATTTCAATTTACCTATAGCTTCAGACAAACTTTTTTTCATAGAATCACAGAATGGTTTGGGTTGGAAGGGACCTTAAAGATCATTGAGTTCCAATCCTGTGCCTGGGGCAGGGACACTTTTCTCTAGCCCCATCCAGCCTGGCCTTGAGCACTGCCAGGAATGGGGCATCCACAGCATCTCTGGGCAACCTGTGCCAGTGCCTCATCACCCTCACAGTAAAGATTTTCTTCCTAATCTCTAATTTAAACCTGTCTTCTGTTAGCTGAAAACCATTGCCCCTTGTCCTGTCACTCTGCCCATGTAAAAAGTCCATTTCCCTCCTTTTTATAAACCCCCTTTAGGTAGTGGGACGTGCTGTAAGGTCTCCTGTCACTTTCTGTTCTCCAGCCTGAACAACCCCTGCTCTCTTAGCCTGTCTTTGCAGGAGAGGTGTTGAAACCTTTAGTCATACCTGTCATTCTATCTTAATTTGATAGTTTTGAAAATAGGTAGGCTATGCACATAAAAACTTACAACTCAGGCTTAACTCGTTTGACCCTGGAAAACACTAATTATTTCTCATTAGGTAATCCTGTCTAAGTTGACTTTATTGCCCCTTGACTCACCCTTGCTTTATTACCCAGACAGATGTGTGGAAAAACCAAACTGCCTTAGTATAGATGGACACCTTGTCCTTTGTTTTTTTTGGTTTATTTACTAAAATGGCTCATATGGCTTTTCTGGTCTTCTGAAGTGAACACCACCTGTCAGAAGACTATTGGCTTACTGAATCAAAATTTATGTGTAAGACTGACTGAATCCAGCTGGGTGGCAGAGGAAACAATATGTTTTTTGTATGACTAAATGCTCTAGATGATCATGTCCCTAGATATTTTTTAAAATCTGCTGTACTAATTAAAGTTGAGCGCTTCTCTGTCTGAAAAAAGTGTTCTTTCTGTGCATGAAGTAATTACTACTGAAAACCAAAAATTGTAACCTTAAAATTCTTTATTCAATATTCCTCTTCAGTCTTTGAGCTTTTTTCTCTAAGAAAGATATCCTGCCCAGATACATTATTTGTGGTTAAGAAAATGATAAATATTTCTAGGTGATCATTCAGTTTATTTATTTGGGAGATGGTTGATTGTTGACTGTATACTTGAGCAGTATTGTACTACTTCTATGCTCTTTTCAAAGACCTTCCTAGATAGGAATTTATAGAAAATGCTTTTTATACTCATGCCCTACAACTAACAATAAGCATCTTTGCATTGTAACAGCAAGCAAAAATGTTTCAAACCCTGGAGTTATATTCCTGATGGAATTATGCCCATTTTCTGGCGTGTTGTGTATTGGACATCTCAGTTTTTAACATGGTAAGTAAGGCAAAAGAATATGGCGAAGACCGTGGTAAAGTTTTTAGATGCACCATCTTAACAGTCGTAGCATTCTTTAAAAATGTGCATCACTATGGCAAAGAGCTTTTGAATTGTATTTTATTTGCTAATAGTGACATTTCTGTAATAATTACTGTACTAACTTAGGCATGTTCTTTTTTTTTTTGCTTCTGTGGAAGCAAATTTTAGATGGCAGCCATTTACCCTTGGTTGACTTTTGTAGTTGAAACTGTGCAATTTAGACATGTAGATGTTTATGGATAGGTTGTCTGAAAAAAATGGGGTTTAGGCAACCAGATACCAAAAGAATTCCATGAATAGGTTGGGTGATTTTTGAGTAATATTGTAAATTATTTTATTTTATTGGATATATTATATAAAGCTACAGAAAAAAGATTTGTCTATGGGGGTTTGGGTTGTCTGTGCTTTGTGTGGTTTTTGATCAACCTGTCATCAAATAATTATTTTTTGTAGTTTCTCAAGGATATCAGGGTTGGTAGTTCATCCTTATTTTTCACAGATTTTTCATAGTAAAGCTAACTGTATTGTTTTTATCTGCACCTTGTTTAAGGTTTGCCATCAGATAGGTATATCTAGAATAAAAACATTTAAGTAGCTAATTTCTTAGAAGCTTGGGAGTCCTAAACTTCAACACCTCTACCTCAGTAACCTGACACTGCTAAAGTACTCTTTTGGGGGAGTTGGTGGTTTGGGAGATTTTTTTGGTGGGGGTTGGTGATTTTTTTTTTAATTGGCTGATGTGGTTTTGGTTTGTTTCCTTTTGTCTTAGGATTCTGCTACCTTTCATGCAGTCGTATGCTAGATCAGGCGGGTTTTCGATCACTGGAAAGATCAAAACTGCTTTGATTGAGAATGCCATCTATTATGGCACTTACTTGCTGATTTTTGGAGCATTTCTAATATATGTGGCTGTAAACCCAAACTTCAATTTACAATGGTAAGAATAATGTTGTAAACACTTGCATGAGTTCTTACAGAATTGTCATGGATCATTTCTTCTGTGGATGAAATTAGTCTTTTTGAAAAAACTAGTTTTAGTTACAGTATTTTGCTAGGCAGTTAGAAAGTTATGCTAACTTTTTACATGAAAGAGTCTTTTTTGAGTATTTATAGAAATTTGATTTTTGGTTTTCTGATTTTGTAATGTGAAGCAGAGGAATCCTCTTGCAAAGGTGTCTCCATACAAACACATTTGCAAAGTTAGTGCAGAAACTTCCAGTGTTTTCAGAACAACATATTTCATAAAATCAGTATTTCCTGTGTAGTGCATCTGAATGCTGTAGACTTTGGAGATTAAAAGGAAAGTTAAAATAACTGACATCTGTAAATTGCTAATAGTCTTCCATACTAGATGGAATACAAATCTAAATACAAATTTCTGAACACAATATTCTGAATACAAATCCTGGGTTCTGAGGCTGTTTCTTACAGTGACTGCCATTATGCTGTTTTGACCTCACTTTCAGTAAGTTTGATAAGTTCATGTTGTTTCCTAAGGGAATGTATTCCCTTAGGAGAGCAGTTTGTTTGAGAGCAAACAAATTCTTATCTTCCCTCCATAGTGGGCAGAAACATGGGAGATACAGGAAAATTGTGGCAGCTTTAAATATGGCCAAATAACAGACTGGTTCCAGACAAAAATTTAGGTGATACCGAGTCTGTTCCTGTAAACTTGAAAGCCATATTAGTACATCTTGATACTTCAGGGCTGCTTGTTCTTGCAGACAGGATAGGAGGATGTTATTTGTTTGGGTTTTTCATACTGTTTTGTTTCCTTAGGAACCAACTTCAGACTATTGGAATAGCTGCTGCAAACACATGGGGTCTCTTCCTTCTTGTGTTGCTTTTGGGTTATGGTTTGGTGGAAATCCCTCGTTCTCACTGGAATGGGGCCAAGAGGGGTTATCTACTCATGAAGACTTACTTCAAAGCTGCCAAACTGATGACTGAAAAAGCAGATGCAGAGGAGAATTTAGAGGATATTATGGAGGTAAGTAATGAGCTTTGCCTGTGAAAAAGGTGAAGACTGTTGTTAGTTGTGTCTGAATTTGCTGGTGTTGGATACTTGTAGCATGACCTTACTGTAAAATACCTGTAAACTAAGAAAATCATCATAGTGTGACACTTGATAACACTCGAGCCTGTGCAAAAGTCAAAGCAGAAATAGTCCTTGCTGTGACAAACTTAAAAGTCATTGCAACTTGATAACTGTTATCTGTTGAATCTATTCTTTCATTGACCATTTTGGAGTAATACTGGTCACTAACAAATAACGTTTCAGAGTGAGCTTGAGCATTCAGTGTACAGATGTTTTGCTAGTGTTCCGATTGTGTACTTCTTTTATGCTCTGCTCACAGTGTATTTCTGGAATCTTGAGAAGAGTTTCCAAATTGTGGGGGCACACTTAAATGCTTTTTGAGAAGAGGATATATAGTTAATTATTTTTTTTCGAAGTTTCTTTTGAGACTCTGTTGTTAAATGCCAGTGAGCAAGAGGCTCTAATTTAGTTCAAGAACAGAGTGGAAATCCAGCCCTTTGAATAGCTATTCCTGGTTCTACTGCTGGGGTACCGTGGCTTGGAATAATATGTGTGAACTGTTGTAGGGTAGGGTGGAAATTTGTGTTATGTGTCACTATAAATCAGTAGTAGAATCTTCATTCATCTGTAATAGCATTTTGAAGAAACTGCTAAAAACAGCTAAAAATGTCTAAGTGGGATGTAACTACAAAACTTAGTAGAAAATGAGCAATGAAGACTTCTTTTTACCGGGATAGCACTTAAACCAGAATATTTCCACTGGAAGGGACCAACAATGGTCATCTGATCCAGCTGTCTGACCACTCCCGTGCTGACTAAAAGTTGAAGCAAATTACTGAGAACGTTGTTCATATTCCTGGAGCGGGAGATGCTGATCTCTTTTCCCGGGTAGCCAGTGACAGGACGCATGGCAACGGTTCAGACCTGTGTCCAGGGAGGTCCAGACTGGACATGAGGAAGCATTTCCTTACCGTAAGGGTGGTGGGTGGTCTCATACTGGAACAGGCTTCCTAAAGAAGTGGTCAATGCCTCGAGTCAGTCAGTGGGACTTCCTCTTTATCTCTTTTTTATCTATAACTTCAATAAGAAAGTCTTTTCCATTTCAGCCTTCATGCACAGAAACCAATCCTCCAACATTTGCATAGTAGTGTTTCACAATGATGTTCTTCTTTAAAAAAATACATAAGTGTTCTTTACAAATATTTTGCTTACCTTTTATGAGATATTTAGTAAAGCTATGGCTTTTAGGAAGCTGTGGTTTTTTTTAAGCTTTGATGGCTATCTTTTCCAGTTGGGAGGGCTGCAACCCTAATTGACCAGTAAAAATTTATAATTTATGACGAATGTATTTAATTCACATTTTTAATTTATCAGAGTTAAACTACCCTGTTGTTTTTCCTCTCAACAGGAAGTCCGTAAAGTAAGTGAGAGTATCAAATATAACCACCCCTTGAGGAAATGTGTTGATACAATACTGAAAAAGGTAACTAATTGCTCATCTTCAACCATAATTATTCGGTTGGGAGGAGGTGCTTCCTGCACATACAGAATACTTGTACATTACTTTCTTTTGCTTTTAATATAAAATCTCTAGTTGACATCTGTGTTTCTGTCGAGAGGCTGAGTTGAAATTCTTTGTGCAATGCTTTCTTTTGACGTACATAATTATCAGATGTATTTTGACATAGAGAGTTCTGTAGAAGGAGAAAAATGTAAGCTTAGAGTGGGCTTTTCAGTTGCATGAAATGTCCCAAACTTTCACAAATAATTAGCAAAGCCTGCTTGCTACTCCTTCATCTGCCAGTTAATTTTCCCTTTTTCTTCCAGTGCCCTACCGAGTACCAGGAAAGAATGGGTAGGAACATGGACGATTATGAAGATTTTGATGAAAGACAGAACAGTTATCCCAGTGAAAAAAGCTTGGCCAAACTTCACAAGCAGGTATAACGATAACTAGGAGAATCACTTAATGCTCACCTATGCTAATGTAATAAGAGTAAATGATAGTCATAGATTTTGAATGCGCTTCATCTGGACTGTTGAGTATAGTGGGTGTAAGCTACTTAACAGAAACTTTTCTTGGTGAAAGAAAGCACAGAAGTTTAATATCCCAAGTGATCAAAGTTCCGGATGTGTAAAAAGTGTTCTTCTTATGTTATATCTTGATAGTATTATAGCTGTCTGTGAATAAGCCTTGTAATGGTTGATTGACAGTGCATTCTGGAAAAGAAATTTTAGTTAAAGCTTGTTATTCACTGAGATGCAAAAATAAAGTGGTAGGTTGGAAAAAGTAGGATTTAACTGCTGCAGATGGTTTGTGATGAAAGAGCTGCAAAACTCAGTGTTCATGTATGTAGTCGTTCTATGATTTATGTATTTAGAGAATTAACTGCCTGCTTTTTTTGAACATACAGAATTATTCTTTGGAGTTCTGCAGTGCACACATTTTCAAGAGATTTTGCAAGGATTTTTTGCCATTTTTTGAAATGAGTACCTTGTAACCCTAATTTCTTGCAATTTATTGTAGGTAATCTATTCAGTACAAAGACATCGTCGTACACAGGTCCAGTGGCAAATTCTTTTAGAGCAAGCGTTTTACCTAGAAGATGTGGCAAAAAATGAAAGCAGTGCAACTCGGCAGTTTGTTCATACCTTTCATTCTCAGGAACCAGAAAATAAAATTATTCAGTATTTCTACACACCAACAGTTGGTAAGTGCTGTCATGCAGAGTATGTAAGCCGTAACTGATACCATTCTGTAAAAAGAACCAATTGTTTTATGTAAAAAGTTCAGCTGCAGCAGAGGGAAGCAAGTCTGCAATATTAATGCATTTATGTAGTGGAATAGCTATCATATACTAATTTATGCTGCCATAAGCCTAAATTTTATTTACAAATTTGGTAGCAGTTATGTGTTGCAATAAAGCAATAGCAAAGTTTGAAGCCTTTTGTGAGGGAGTTCTGTTTTTGGTTGTGTAATTTTCATTAAGCCATTCAGGATATGTGTGTGTGTTTGTTTTTTCCAGAGTGGTACTGGGAATGCCTTCTGCGACCATGGTTTTACAGAGTGCTCGCAGTTGTGCTGGCCACATTCTCTGTAATTGTTGTGTGGTCAGAGTGCACGTTTTTCAGCACAAAACCAGTTCTGTCGCTATTTGCGGTTTTCATACAGCTGGCAGAAAAGACATATAACTATATATACATAGAGGTAAGTTGGAGATAATCACTTGACAAAAATATTTTCAGATAAATGGTTCTGATAACAGCAGTAGATAAAATGGATTTAAAAATAAATCTCTAAATAATTTCTGAACTTTCAGAAGGTCTCTAAATATATGGTAGTAGACTTTGTTTCTGTGGAAGAAGTCTGCCTTTTGCCTCTTGTTAAAACTCTCAAGTACCTGGTGAAGGCATGAACCAGCTGGCCTGAATATCATGTATAGAGTAATTTCTGAAACACTAGCTTGGAGCATAGGTGTTAATTAGACTTTCTGTCTAATCAGCCATGTGTGTGACCTCAGTTTCCTAAACAGGAATTTGCTGATGACCGGGAATCCACTTACAGGTGTGGCTAGCATATGCGTGCACTAATTTATCAATAAAGATACTGAGCTGAAAAATTCCAGTATACTTAGGAAAAGTTGATTTGAAAACACTTGGGTTTATGCCCTTTTTTGTGGGAAGAAATGACGTATCAGTCATAGTAATTACTGAGGCAATTACAGCAATTTTATTTACATAACAAGAAGTAGTAGAATGTTTCTAGGATCGACTGTGTTAGCTTATGTGTAGAATGTTACAGTTATCATTCCCAGTTTAAATTGTTCAGAAAAACTCCTGAACCTCTTCTCAGAGCTGGTGGTGTTCTCACATCTCAAAATGAAAAATTAAGGCTGGAGATGGTCTCTGCATGTGACAGGCTATGTGCTGAATACATTGAAACTTTTAATAGCATTCTACATTTAAACAACTTAACAACACTTTTTTTTCCCCTAGATGGCCTGTTTTCTTACCATCTTTTTCCTAAGTATCTGTGTTTACTCTACTGTCTTCAGGATCCGTGTATTTAACTATTACTACTTAGCTTCACATCATCAGACAGATGCATACAGTCTCCTATTCAGTGGCATGTGAGTATTTGCCATATGTTTTTTAGGTGTTCTGTCAAATACTGAATTGGAAATGTGCGTGAAACTTCCATTTACATTCTTTAATTTGTAATTTATGGGTATAATTCCTAATGAGCTTTACATCATTATTCTATGGTAGATCCAGTTATGATTTTGTAGTAAATGTAAGAAACCCTTTTAAATGCTGTTGCCTCTTGCATTTGTGCAGGTTATTTTGCCGTCTTACTCCACCATTGTGCTTGAACTTTCTGGGCTTGACCCATATGGATGCAACAATCTCTCACAAAAACACTCAGCCAACTGCTTATACATCTGTAAGTAAGAAAATGCAGTTTTGGTATGGTTTGGAGAATAGGCCAAGTATTTTAAAATCTGTTCTATAGAAAGATTCAGATATTCAAATCTTTTCAGTCTTTTCAACAGGGTAAAAATACTTGGTTATAGACCAGGAGTTTGGTAATGATTTCTAGGACTCATCAATAACATTTGTTTAATTTTTTTTTGCCTCTTTGTCTTTAGAAAGTAAAGTATTCTACTTTAGAGTTCAGGGTGTTCCTCATTTCCTAATATAAACTCCTATTAGTTATAGCTTTCACTGGCTTTAGCGTGTAGGGCATCCCTATAGATTGGGAGCAATCCTAACTTCCTACTGAAAACAGTGAGTTTGGTTTTATTGAAGAACTGGTTTCAGTTTCATCTTTGTTGTTAATAATTAGATTCTTAGTGTTGTCTAGAGACTCTTCACAGCAGATGAAAAAAATCCTTCAGATTTGCCCTTTTTCTGGGTAGGTGAGACTACAAAATCTAGCTTTTTAGAAACCTCAGAGTGCTGTAGGTGCTTTACATCTCCTTGTTCTCAAGCAGATGCGATAATACTGCCTTTGTTTCAGTAACTGTAAAGGATTGTATATGTATGTGAGAAAGCACAATCTTCATGGGTTTATGTAGAATATAGCTAATTAGAGCTTGTTCTTGTGAATTTTTTTTCCTAGATAATGGGATCCATGAGAGTGCTGTCCTTTGTTGCAGATGGATTCTATATATACTACCCAATGCTTGTTGTCATTCTCTGTATTGCTACATACTTCAGGTAAGTGATTTGCAAGACAGATCCTCCGTGCTTCTTTACGTTAATAAAATTAGTTTCATCTAATTCAGGAAGAGATTCAGTACTCCTTTTTCCAGCAGTTGAGTTGCATAATTTTAATAAAAATGCAAAATCTAAATCCATAGATTGCTATTTGTATAGGTGAAATGTTTTTGTACATTTTAAGAATATAGATTTTAAGAATATAGATTGTATGAACTCATAACTGAGTTAATTTAAACCTCATTCCTAGATTTTGAAGGGTGATCTGTTCAAACTTTGGAGCCTGGGGACATTTAGGTTCTGCTTTTGAGATTAAAACTACCATGAGGAAGCTGTTTTCAACAAAGTTTTTTAATAAATGAAGAAGCACTAGCAGCAATTTTAGGTATTGAACTTTCTAACAGACTCATAACAAGTTTCTGATGCGTTACCAGACTTCTGGTAATGCATACTGGTTTAAATAATTTGATCTTGTTTCCCTACGCCACAGGGAAGGTGGCTGGGAGGGTAATTGCAGAACACAGTGTTACATTAATGCTTTATAATTCTAAAATGTCTGCTTTTGAACACTGTAAGGGATGAGATACTTTTGGTCGGACCTTGCTGAACTACACTGATGTTAATATCTTCAATTTTGCATTACCATTCAGTCAGAAGCAATGTATATGTTTTTAGTCAAGTACAATATAGTGAAATGCCTGGGATGTCCATTAATACTGTATGTGCATCTATAGATAGTAAGACAACAAGTATCTAGTTGTGAGTTTTTCCTGCTTACCTTTAGGTTAAGTGACGAAAGTGGTGGTGGAGCTAAAAAAACAAACAAAACAAACAACAAACAGGAAAGCCAATGATGAGAAAAGAGAAAAGAGTTTATGTGACTTCTTGTCCTTGATGATCATCCTGGGCCTTGAATGCCATAGTGAAAAGGAGGAATAGAAATAGAAGCAGAGAGATTTGCTTTAATGACCTCTGCTAATTCAGATATATGCAAAACCGAAGGTTGAATTAAAATCTATTGAGGAAAGCTGTCTCCTGTGTTTAATCCAGCAGTCTTAAAGTTCAGGTAGTATAAGAAAAAAACTTTTCAGCATAAATATACAATAAAGCCAACTTTGAGCTTGATATCAATACTCCAGTGTGGAGGAAGGAAAACAGTACAAAAACAGCAGTTGTGTTTTCTGGTGTGAAGTTGAAAAGGTGGAAGTGGTTTCATGCTATATAGTTCCAGGACTGGCTTAAAAAAGGTGGAGCAAGCTTGCTATGTGACTGCTGCCTAATGGCTGTCCAAAAGAGCAGCCAGCATCCCTACAGCTTAAAAGTATGCCACATATTTTCCCGAGTGAAACCTGAAGTGAAAGTGGCTTTCCTATGTTATTACTGTTTCAGAAACACAGAAATCATTATAAGCAGAATTTTTATAATAATTGTCTTCTCGCAAAAAAGAGTTGATGACATATTACAGGTACAAATTCTGTTATATCTGAGAACATTTAAAGCAAGTGTCTAATGTTGAAAGCATTTAAAGCAAGTGTCATTTGCACTACTCTCAGATCATATGCATTTCAACCTCTCTGTTTGAATTGGGTTATTCCATCACTTTCAGTTGTATTTAGGAATGTGTTACTGTTCTGGGTCACCTAGGTCGCCCTACTGTTCTGGGTCACCACTTACTGTTCTGAGTTCTGAATTTTCTGTTTTCCCAGCTGGTATAATAATTTGTCTTCTGTGTTTTTCCTTTTTACTTGGATTTTCCATACAGTTCTGAATAGTTTGTTTTACATTTTGTTTTGTAATATATCTAAACTACTAATTGTAAATTAACAAAGGAAATTGCTTCTTCTTTTACCAGTTTAGGAACTCGTTGTTTGAATCTTTTGGGATTCCAGCAGTTCATGGGGGATAGCGAAATGACCTCTGATTTGATTGATGAAGGAAAAGAGCTAATCAGAAGAGGTAAATTAGGTCCTCTGTCATAGTCTTCCTATAAAATCATACTACTGTAGAATTATCAAGGCTGAAAAAGGCCTCTGAGTCCAACCCTTAACTCAGCACTGCAAGTTCGCCACTGACCCATATCCGCAAGTCCCACACCTACACGTCTTTTAAATATCTCCAGGGATTTTGACTCCAGACTTCCCTGAGCAGCCTATTCCAATGCCTGACAACCCTTCCAGTGAAGATTTTTTTCCCCTAATATCCAAACATCCCTAGCGCCATTTCCCTAGGCCATTTCCTCGTCTTGTTGTTTGTTACTTGGAAAGGGAGACCAACCCCCACCTCACTACACCCTCCTTTCAGGGAGACGTAGAGTGATAAGGTCTCCCCTGAGCCTCCTCTCCTCCAGGCTAAACACCCCCAGTTCCCTCAGCTGTTCCTCATCAGACTTGTGCTCCAGACCCTTCCTCAGCTCCGTTGCCCTTCTCTGGACTCACTCTGTTTTTCCCGAATTGAGGCGCCCAGAACTGAACACAGGACTCGAGGTGTGGCCTCACCAGTGCTGAGTACAAGGGTCAATTGTTGCCTTTTTCCCAATCTGGAAATGAAACTTGAGATAATTTTAGTAAGGAGGTAATATAAAAGTGGATCTTTATTTGGAGGCTTTTGTATGTGTATTGATTGAGTTGCACAAATTCAGTCATTTCCTTCTGTCTTTTTTGCTATGCCAACCAGCTGTGTTTTATTAGAGAAGGGTCCACAAAAGCTCCCCCACACAGAGTGAATACAGTTTTTATAGGTTTTAGGAAATCAGTATAATGATAAAAAGCACTAATTAGGAGGACAGGTGGCGGTGCAGCTCTCCCCCAGGTCAAGCCCCTTATCTGGAGTCCCCCCTCAGCACTAGTTGTTCTTTGTGAAATGTATCTCAGAGTTGTTCTTGACCTTGGTAGCCAGGAAGAACCAAGATAGGATAGTGGCCTTGTACCTCCTGGGGCTTGGAGCTCTGGAATTTGTTTTGTCTTTCTGCCTAGGGAAAGGCCATGGAAAATTACTGGGAAAACTAGCCACTAATACCGTAAGCTACAGTAAGCTTTACGTATGGGTAAAGAATACAGAGACTATATAAAGAAAAAAGGCAAAACCTAAAATGTCATCACAGTCACTGCCCTGGTCCTGCTGGCCAAACTGTTGCTAGTACAGGCCAGGTGCCATTTGCCTTCTTGGCCACCTGAGCACACGGTGGCTCATGTTCAGCCACTGTCAACCAGCACTCCCGGGTCCTTTTCCAACAGGCTGCCTTCCAACTGCTCTGCCCCAAGCCTTTAGCATTGCGTGGGGTTGCTGTGACCCAATTGAAAATTTAAAGGAAGGTGGTTTGGGGAGCATTTCCACCAGCTCCCTCAGTGCTTTTGGGTCGGTCCCATCTGGCCCCACAGACCTGCCTGTGTCAAAGCAGTGTAGCAGGTCACTGACCATTTCCCCTTAGATTTTAAGGGCTTTATTCTGTTCCCTATCCCTACCTTCCAGCTCAGGGAACCTGGTACCCAGACAACAACTTGTCTTAGTCGTGAAGACTGAGGCAAAGAAGGCATTAAGTACTTCAGCCTTTTCCTCATCATATAATATGTTTCTGGATTAAGTTTGTCTGAAATGTTGTCGAAAAAAAAGCATACTTTCTGTCAGTATTTTGAAAGCTATACTGAGGAAGGCCACAGCACAAACTGCAATAAACTTACAGCACTGTGGTTGCTATGTACATGGCAGACTTCATTGACATCTTAAAGGAAGTACCAGTTTTATTCATCCAATACCTAAATTTTAGATATTTCTAAATATTTTACAGTGTGTTACTGATCAAATAACATCTTAGTAGGTGCTTGTATCATCTGTCATAAAGGGTGGTTAACATTTGAATTGCCTTTATCATCAAGAAACTAATCTTTCTTTTGCATGTGTGTTGATTGAGCTGCACAAATTCAGTCATTTCCTCCTGTCTTTTTTGCTGTGTCAATTACCTGTGTTTTGTTAGAGATAGCATGTTTTTATGTAGAACTGGAATTATCTGCTGGCTTGGAAAGCTTTTTATTTTACATTATTTTTTATTTAAAGTGTTTTTTAAAAGTTGCTAAAAGCTGTTGTGATTTTTGAATAAATGTTTAGAAATTAAAATTTCTGGATACAGTGTTACACTATGGAATACTTTTATTCCCATAGTTGATGAAAAACGAAACCTGGGTTTACTTAGATTAATAGTATTTCTTTTTTTTGGAGAAAGATCAAAGTCTCTCATTCCCTTAAACAAGAGGTTATGATGACATTGATAATGTGATGTTATACTTCCAACTTTTAACAGATAAGGACACAAAGTATTTGGGTCATAGGTTGGGCCTCACAGAACTTCATCAAGGTCTTGATTCAAAAATGCTGAAGTTTTTTCTTAATATCATAACTTTTCCAGTTATTTTTAAGGGTTTGGTTTTTCAGGTTTTTTTTGCTTTGCCAGCTGGTATCCAAATGTTATGCTATGACCCAGGATACCGTCATGACAAAATAATTTTGATGGGAAACTCCATAATGATAGGGAAGCAGCTTTTTGTTTTGTTTTTGTTTAATTGTAAGAGTCCTGTATTTCAATGAGAATCTTTGCAAGTTAACTTTGGATTTTCATTGTTTGTTTAAAAAAAATTGCTGATGATTTTCCTAGTATGGTGCTCAGACAAAGTTTTTTTTATTTTTAGAGAAAAGAAAACGACAGAGGCAGGAAGAAGGTGAAAACAGAAGAAGGGTATGAGATTTGTTTAGCTAATTATAATACTATACTGCAATATCTGATAGGATTTACCACGGCTATTTAATTCAGAATGATCTATTTCACAAAGAAATTAGTCCCAAATAATTGATGGAATCAGTTTAATCTTGCTGAATAGTCTTGGTTGGGGGTAATTATAGAAGGTAAGAGGACAATTTTAGTGACACTACTTGGACAGTTTAGTTACTCAGTGTGCTGTGGTGTATTAGAATAGGTATAACAAGCATTAAAAAGGTTCCTGATTTCTAGGACACAGAATAATCTGAAATGGCTTATTATCAGTCTCTCATACTGATACTGCTCTGCTTGAAATAACTGCAGTTGCAGGGTTGTCATATTGAAATGTGGACTTTTCCCAGACTTACTTGTTTTGTGTGCTCATTCGAAAGTCATTGGCACAGGTTCTATTTTATTTTTTTCCAGAGGAGGGAATTACATTTAAGACAGAATTAATAGTTTCTGCTGAATAACAAACAGAATGTTTGATTCAAATCATGTTTTCTGTGCATACTGTATTGAAAGATTTTTGAAGTTTTAGTTTTTCTTCAATTTATAACAAAATCTAGTATAGAAGGTCACAGTATAAGACATAGATGAGAGAAAGGATGCATGCAAAATAATACTGGGACTAAAATCTCTTGGCTTTTCAAGCTCGGGTATAATTTAATGCTAAATGACAGCCAGTACTGTATAGACCTTTCTTTTGATCCTTTCCTTCCATCTCATAATTTTAAAACTTGAACTAGTTGGGAAGCAAAATAGCAAGTGTATGATACATTTAATATACACTGAAATGACACTAAGCTGTGAATTTTTCTGTGCTATGTGCATCTCGTTATTTTTCCATTTTGCCACTAGATGGAAGTAGTAATCAATAAAAGCAGCGGTTCCCGCCGTAACTTAGTGGAGTGAACTTGGAGTGCAGATTTGAGATGAAATTTGTTTTCTGAAAGTCTTGTTCTAAAGAACAGTAATGGTAACTGGCTTAGTGAAGGAACACATTTTGAGTTTAAAACAAAACAAAAATTCCTCCTGTATCAAGACAATGAAGAATTGTTGTGTTGCTTTTTCCTCACAACTTACTTTTTCCTTTGTGGTCTTTTTTCCAGGAATGGAAGGAGCGGTACGGAAATAGAGACGATTCTACCAGAAGCAGAGCTGTCCACACAGACCAGAAAGAATCCAGCTTCTCAGAGACCAATGCCAGTAGATGTAAGCTTTGAGGGTTGGAGGGGAAGTTTGTTTTGTTTTGTTTCAGTATCTTGTCTGCACAACACTGGCTGTGAGAGTAGTTTGAAATATTTTCCTTTTTGTCTTAGATGATGTGCTGATAATGTTCACTTCTGTGGCTCAGGGCCGCCTTGCCATTTAAGGCACTGAGAAGAGTTCTGTGTTTCTTTCCATCTCCAGCTAGTTGGGATCGGAGATTCTGGCTATTCTTCAGGCCAAGTACTTGATCTTATGGGATATATAGTAGTTTCCATTAGAGTAGAAGTTGTCAACAAAGAAACTTCATGATACATCTTGAAGTTGGGTGTTGTAAATCTTCAAATTTACCTCTTCTGCTTGCAGATGAACTATCTCAGACTGGAATAATGAAGCAATCAGATAACCAACAAATGTAAAACCATTGAAGTGTATATACTTTCATTTAGTAATGTCTATTAGCAAAATACTTTTTTTGTGGATATTTTAAACTTCCAAAGAGTTTGTCAGAGTGTTAATGTTTTTTTTTGTATTTTTTGTGCTCTTGTAAGCTAAGAAGTAAAATGAAACTGAAGAAAAAGGAAAAAGGGGAGGAGGAGGGAAGCTTTGAATATGCTTTTAAGAAAACGCTGGTAGATTTCCCCCTCTTCTGTACAAAGTTGCAAACCCAGATTTTTAGTGGTAGATTAACTGAAATTACATTTTAATGTTCATCATGTGATTTATGTAGCATTCCAGCACTAAAACAAGCCATAGGTACTGACTAATGAAGGTCACAGAGTGAACTGCAAAACAACTGTATTTCATTAATTCATGAGATTGATTTTTTTAAAAACAAACGAAAGCAAACAAAAAAACCCTCCAGACAGCTTAGTTAAAGCATGTAACTGGGAGGATGAATGGGTAATTGTTTGATTTAAAAGTAATGGTTGACTGTAGTTTTTAATTTTCTTTGATTCTTTGCAAGGTAGATCTCAATCTGTTTGAGGGAGAAAAGTTGTAGTTGCATTTCTGTGGAGATGCAAAATTGAAATACTACAAATTTGAGCAGGTTTGGTTTAATATTAAATCTACTCTAAATTATTGCACTTTTGCTTTGGATGAGATTGCTTTATTATTCTTACGGTTTTTTAAATTTCATGTCTCCATACACACCAGGCTGTTCACAAAGCAAATAAGTATCTTTCCTTCCTTTTACTTATTCAGCACTATCAAAGTATACCCGTTCAAATGGTAGGACTGAAAGAGATAGAATAGAACTCCTCCAGGATGCAGAACCTTTGGATTTTAATGCAGACTCTGTTAATGATGACCCCCTTGAATCGGACTCAGGAAGGTGAGGAATATTCTCTGTAATTTCCAGTTAAAAGTTTCTAATGTCTTCTGTTTTCTGACCTGTGACAGCTGTATCATATAGTTTCATAATAAGAGTTTTGTAAATGCAGCTTATAATTTCATCTAACTATTTTCCTTTCTTCCTTTTCCACTATGATAAGGGAATTCTTTTAAAACCAATTAAAACCTGAAGGTTTTTTAGAAATGTCAGAGTAAGATTGGAGCTGGATATAACTTTATATATGGCATAATCTGAAAAATGCTGCATATAAAACTGGTGAATGACCTGTGCGTTAAGGAAACATCTCAGTGTGACTATTCAGGGAGCAGTCTGGGGGTCACACTTGTGCCACCCCAGACTTTCACTGCTGGTACTGAAGCCCCTTCACCACAGATAGCTCCAGTGACCCAAGGGACCCCTTTCACTCCCTACTCACCTCACTCTCACAGTCAGAAAAGTTGTCCTTTCCATCTTAACACCAGGTTTCCCATAGCAGAGTCCCAGATACCTGGTTCCCTTAATTTAATCATGGTGCAGTGACGGCATAACAGCTCGAATTTGTGCCTCAAGGGAGGGACCCCAAACAAAAGAATCCCTGAGCTTTTACACCCTCATAGTCTATGTGCACCATAATCCAGACTCTTCCAGCTGAGCCCTTGGCTCCAGCACAGTCTCCAAGTGTCCAGTCCCCTGCTGGGCCACAGGTCCCTGTGCCCTTTGTTAGTTGTTCGTGGCACCTTGCCTGGGACTCCCATTTCCTGCCATCCCGGGCACAACCTGCAGCTGCACACCGAGCTGCCTAGTCTAGGTGTATGCCTCAGCAGACAGATGTACAGTATAAGGTTTCTGTAATTTCCTACAAAGCTCGACTTCAAAAAGCTCACTTGATTTCCCAGTATAAAATCCATTATGAAAAGGCTGCAGAATACAAAACTGAGTGTTACAGCATCTGTTGCAGGAATACAGCTGGGTATTAGATCTTGGAACTATTAAAGTAAATTAAAATATGAACTTCCTGAGCAGAGAGTACCAGAGTGCACTGTGTAGCTCTATCTGTAATAGAGAATTTTGTGATTCTGTGGTTGTGACTGCAACACCAACTTTCCTCAGTCACAGAATACCTTATGTAACTGCTAAGCTCTGCTCATATTTAAGAAACAAGCAATACTTTGTATGGGTGCTTATTTTTAGGTGGTTATTGTGTACATGATAAATAATTTAAAATTCACATATAAAAATATCATTCATTATTTTTCAGCTAAAACTAGCTTACCCAATCAAAAAGAATTTTAAAAAGTCAGTGTTTCAGGGGATTTCTATCTATAATGTCAGTACAAAAATGACAGCTCAAAAACATGGAAAGAATGCTGTTAAATGGCACTGCCAGGTTTCACAGGTTAATTCAGACAACTGGTTTAGTCTCATGTCACCACATTTGAAAAGTTGGGGGTCTTTAAGCACAAGAGTTTAAAGAGGAACTAGCCTAGAATTTCTGTCAGCAGTCAGTTTCTATGCAGTGTGAAAGGGATTGTATACTAAGAACAGGAAAATGCATATGTAATTATTCTGGAGCAAATAGTTTTCAAGCACAGTGTCTGAAGTCTTCAGGCATATATACATACTTTGTAAAGTGGAACATTCTAAACTTCTTCTAAAAAAAAAAACCAGGAGCCACAAAGCTTAGTTGAGCTTCCCCTAGTAACCTTCATTTCATTTCTTGGAGGTAATGAATCAAGAGTAATTGCATATGGAATTTCAAGTAATTTAGAAGTAGCTTATGTAACATTGGTTTTCAAAACTAGAGCTCCTGCAATAGATAGAACAGTCTAGGACAGTAAGGGCAGTCAGCACACCAGGTTCTGGCTTTGTGTTTGTTCAGATTTTAGTAAACGCTACAGCAAGGAACTACCTTGTACATGTGTTGGACCATATTTGTGCTTTTAAAGTGTTTCTAAAATATAATCGACCAACAATTTGTGAAGTTTCTCTTTTCCCACTAAACATGCAGGCCTTTGTTTTCATTATCTTTGATACTGTATTTCTTCTAAGAATATCCAATGAGATGTAGTGTTAAGCACCCAAACTACTTTTTGGATGCTATTGTTTGTTTGGGTTTATTGTTTTTTGGGGTTTTGATCATTTGTTAAGTTGTTGCTGTGGTTGGGATTTCTAAGAAGAAAGTACTGTTCAACCAAAACATCCAACTTCATTTCTTTGTATTAGGAAACACAGTTCTTTATGATTCCCAGTATTCATATCACTGTTTTGCTTGGTCACATGAAGTTTAATGTAATGATCTTTCAAATTCTCATGGAAACGAATTCAGTAGAACATCAAAATCTGTTAGTCACTGGAGTTAAGGAGTAAGATTGCAATGAGAGTTAGATGATTTCATGGGTCTTTATTTTTCTATTTCCTGTGACACTTTTTCATATTTAAAATTGATTCTGCAGGTACCAGCCTGGTGGAAGATACCTGTCAATGTCTCGAAGCAAAATATTTGATGATGTCTAAGCTCATCAAAGCTAAAGAAAATTCAGTGGAAACCTAGCTCCTACTCATTGCTTGGAAAATACTGTATTTGTGATATATCACTGAACCATCAAAGAATCTTTAAAAAAAATATGAAGGAACAACTCTTTTGGAAATGCACGTATATGATAACTTCACCACTTGTGATAGAAATACGCTTCTGCTATTGTAGATACTGTTGTGCATCAGTGTGGGCTTTTGTGTCATGACCAAAAGGGGAGAACTATTTAAAGTTAATAGATGGTAAACTCGTAAATATACCTAGGGCTCAACTTGAACTGTAACAGTCTTAAGTTTCGGGAAGAGATTTTTTTGGAATTTTTTTTTTGTATTTTAACCAATGCTCTGATGCATATTGATGCATCCAAAGTGCAGTTATATCAATTACTATAATAAACACTTTCTATAATCTTTCTATTTTAACTTTATGTGTAGTCCAAAATGTGCTGAAGAAAACTAAGGCTTATTTTGCCTTCAGTGGTATTTGAATCAGACCCCATATAAGGAGAAAGCCTGAATGGCAGGCTTTCTTCATAAAATCAGAAAATATGAATTCCATTATTTAGAGGGTGGCTACAAAGGAGAGGGTGACTCCCTTTTTTACAAGGAGTCACATGGAAAAGACGTCATGGGCACAAGTTACTCCTGGTGAGATTCCAGTTGGACACAATTGGAAATTTTTGCACAATTAGAACAATCAGCCACTGGAATAATCTCTCCAGAGAAGTGATGGATTCCCCAACATTGGACACTTCTAAAATCTGGCTGGACAAGGTGCTGGGTCATCTTGTCTACACTATGCTTTTGCTGAGAAAGGTTGGACTGTAAAATCATAGTCACAGAACGGTTTGGGTTGGAAGGAACCTTAAAGATATCTAATCCCACTCTCCTCTGCCATGGGCAGGGACACCTGGACCAGGTTGCTCAGCCCTCTATCCATCCTGGCCTTGAGCACTCCCAGGGGTGGGACATCCACGAGTGCTGTGTGGCGACCTGTGCCAGTGCCTCACCACTCTCACAGTAAAGAATTTCTTAAGATATATAATCTAAATCTGTCCTCTTCCGATTTGGACCCATTTCCCCTTGTCCTATCACTACATCTCCTGATGAAGAGTCCCTCTCCAGCTTCCCTGTAGGCACTTTCAGACACTGGAAGGTTTCTATGAGGTCTCCACACAACCTTCTCTTCACCAGGTTGAACAGCACCAACTTCCTCAGCCTGTCTTCACTGAGGGAGGTGTTCCAGTCCTCTCATCAACTTGGTGGCCTTCTCTGGACTCACTCCAGCAGGTCCCTGTCCTTCCTGTGCTGGGACCCCAGAGCTGGATGCTCCAGGTGGGTCTCAGCAGAGCAGAGCAGAGGGGCAGAATCCCCTCCCTCCCCTGCTGCCCACGGGGCTCTGGCTGCAGCCCAGGACACGTTTGGCTCTCTGGGCTGTGAGTGCCATGGCCGGGGCATGTCCAGCCTCTCACCCACCAGCACCCCCAAGTCCTTCTGCGCAGGGCTGCCCTCAATTCATTCTCTGCCCAGCCTGTAAGCTGTGCCTGGCATTGCAGTGACCCAGGTATAAGACCTTGCGCTTGCTTTGCACAAGACCCCCCACCCAAACCTGTCCGGGTCCCTCTGGATGGCATCCCTTCCCTCTAGTATCAACAGCATCACACAGCTTGGTGTCAACAGATAATCCTTGAGGTTCCTTCCATCCTGGTATTCTATGATTCTGTGAAATTTTTGGCATAAATTTTGGAGCGATGTGTGTTGGTCAAGAAAGGCTGTATTTTTTCTTTTCCGACAATATATGCAGATACATGATTTTAGCATGTGTAAATAGTTGAAATTGAATATGAACCCGAGTGTCACTGTCATATGAGCATATGTGCAATAACGAGAATACATTGTTGGAGATACAATGTCTGCTTAAGATCTTTACAGAGGTAATGATTCAAAATCTTGGCACACTAGTGTTTTTGTAACTGTAAAAGAAATATACTATGAAAATGGAGTTAAATACTGAAATGATAATTTGCACGCACCTCAGGCACGGCATCAAACTGTAGAGTATTTCTTTAAAAGAAGGGAAATACATAGCATGACTAGGTTATGGTAAACACTTTTAATATCCTAAATACCCTGGTTGCATTATATATCAGTTTTTAAGGTGCCTGTATTTTGCAGTAAGTTGTTGCAAAAAGAATAATACTTTGCCATTCAAAAATGCCAATTAATAACAGTGTAAAAAAGCTTCACATTAATTTCATTAGTGTAGGCATATTTTTAAACTGTAGTTAGTTGAATGAATTTTCAAATGTAATCATAAGGTAAAAGATGTGGTCAAATTCATGATAACTTTGGTAATCTGAATAATTTAAAATGTTGCTTTTTTCTTTATCTGAAATCTTTACCACTTGGGAGCTTTCTTATGTGCTTATTGCAAAGTTATGTTGAAAACTGAAAGAGAACATGTTTCTATCATACATTCTTTATCATGCTTAAAAAACACACATCCCTTAAGCTAGGAATGAGTTACTCTGAAAAGTAAGTTTTCGTGAATGACATATTCTACTAATTTTTGAAAACAGTCTGTGTTTTCTCAAGTAATTGTTAATGGGGATCTAACTCTACCTCCTGTGATTTTAGTACATGTGTTCTAACAGTAGTGGTATTTGTAATACATTGATCTGCCTGTTTTAAGACACTGAATTGTTACTATGAAGAAAAAAACCTCTATTTGTATAGAAATAATTATCTTAATAAATTGGCAGACATACAATAATTGTCAGTTTTGTTCTTAGGTGAGTACACTGAACGTCAGCCATGCCCACAGGCATTCAAGCTCGTGCAATTTCCAGATTACTCATATGAGGCCACTTTAAAGTTTGAGTATTCTGTGTTTGTAAAAGCTTGTTCCAAATCTTAGGCTGGAATCTTATCAGGGAATGGAAGTTGAGAAAATAGTCTCTCTTTATTCGGGTATTTCTTTAGCAATTCTATGTTAGCACCTATTTAATTTATTTTTGAGCTACTTAGTAGTGCTGTCCTGAATTCAGCCTTATATGAAAGGGGTTGTATATGTTCTTGGGCACCCATCCACATGAATGTTCTTAGACTATATTTCTGTTTTAAAAATTTGTATCTCATTTAATTGCTCAGTGGTTTATTTATAAAAATCTTTGGTGGAAATAAAAGTCAAATTCTGTCTTTAACTCTTGAGATGTCACTGTGAAGGGATGTAATTCAGTGCCAGAAGAAAAGCTCTAGAAGGAATGTCTGTTTTTCTGAACTTCTGTGAAGTAACCTTACCTATTCCCTGGTGACCAGACAGTTGGATCGAGCCTTCTCGGGGCCTGGTTTTTTCCTTTTTTTGTGAGATGGCTGCAAACAGACTTCTCAGGGGAAACATGGTCAGGATTTTATACACAGCAGGTAACTAGTCCCTGGTGCAGTTTTCATTGGAATGCATTAATTTCAAGAGTTGACTGTATAAATTAATGGCACTGGGATTTCAGATTCTAACATAGGCATTCTGAGCTCATTGAGGTGGGAATCCACTGACATTTTTGATGTTGCAGTGAGGTAAGGGACTAACCAATGGCTCCTTTCTGAGCTCTGAAAAGCCCTAAAGAGTTCTCTGTATTGTGCTTGGCAATGCCGGCTGTCACATCCTACCTGGATGCTGTTTGGTTAAACAAGGAGTTGATAAGTGAAGTTAGGTTTCATATGTAGTGTGCATTGCTGACCAGCAGTTATCCATGCTCTAATTACGTGTGATTTCTTGGCTAATTAATTTAAAGTGTGTTTTGAAAACTCAGTATGGGTTCATATGACTAAATCTGGAAGATTTTCAATAAAGAAATAGGGCGTACAACTATAAAAGAACATTGTAGAAATAAGGGATGTGCCTGCACAACGTTGGCTGTTCACTTGAGCTACTTTCAAACAAGTTTGGTTAGTGCTGGTACACATAATGCAGACCTTGTCTAGGGGCTATGTCCATAAGGATTTACCCCACTGCAGAGAGGTGTGGATGTCCCATCCCTGGAGACATTCAAGGCCAGGCTGGACAGGGCTCTGAGCACCCAGGTGTTGTTGAAGATGTGCTGGCTGATTGCAGAAGGGTTGGACTTTTCAGGTCCCTTCTAACCCAAACTGTTCTGGGATTCCATGGTGCTTCCCAGCCAGATTGTGGCAGCTCTTGATGGGTTATTTGCTGCTACAGCTCCTGTCCCATCAGCACTACAGCTAAATGAAATTAAAACTAGCTTTGATATGTTTAAGCAGTGACTGTAGGTACTGTAGGTTTAACAGTGTTCCTGTATCACATTTGAGGGTCCAGATTAGGTGATTTTAAATACAATTCCCTTGCAAACTGTGCTTTTTGGGAACTGAGTGTTAATGTATTTTTCTGTCAGTGTATATATAGAGTCATATTTATTTGCAGCTAAAGAATGTCAATTATATATTTCTTTATTATTTCACTTCCCAAATAACTGAGCAGTTAGTGTATACATTTTGCCATCATTTCTGTAGTTTTCTCTCCATCAGTGAACACCAACAAAATGCCTAAAACACCAGAAATCCCACCAAGTTAAGTACAAATGTTTGAATGTCTTCCTGTCAAAGAATTAAATGAGTGAAACAATATGTGCAAATCTCAATGAACTTCAAAAAGCAGCATGAAAACAATACTTAATCAGTGCTGGAGTTCATAAAAAGTATGGATAGCAAAAGGCTGAAGTCAGACTTACTACTCCTACTAGATTTGTAGTTCTCCTTTAATACATATTTTGATACGTATATTGGGAAATAAGTCCCCTACTCTGCTAAAGAAGGGTGCATCTCTTATCCTTGAAGTGAGGGAGTCTTTTTATGAGGGGAAATAAAGGATTTATAACTTCTAATCTGTGCTCACAGTGACACTCTGGGCAAACAATGACATAGCTTCTTACTTAACTACAGTAACATGTTAAGAGAAAAACTTTATTCTTCTATAAATTACACTACTGGAAAAATCATGGTAGATAATCTGCCTTTATTTTGCAATCAAGCACTTGTAAAGTAGTCATTAACAGTATTAATAGGAATGGTGGAAAGCTGCTGTCTTTTCAATATTTATTCGTGCTGTTTTAAAATATAACATGAACAATGATTTTTACATAGGAAGTGTTAAAAATTATTACTATGATTTTCTATAATTATGGTAATTTGTATTTTATTAATTTTGTCTTGGAATACTGTAAATATTATGTGAAAAAATACTACACTTTGTTTCAGTTTTCATTATTGCTTTAATTACTTGAAATCTGAGGGGCATTCATAATACCAAAAAGAGATCACTTTATGAAGGAAAACTTTTTATGAGACTTCTTAAAGAAATCAGACTGGTTCATTACAGACAAATAGGTGCATCTTAATTGTTAACAAAAGCACTACTAAGGGGATATATTGTGTCCTAGCTTTTTAATTTTTATTTGAAATTCAAAAAATTGTTACTTTTTTCAGAGCAGCTTAGTTGTGAATCTTGTAAACTTTCTGGAACTTTTACATTCCTTTTCCCTAATGGGCTCTGCAGGAATATGTACTGCTTCATTGCAGTTACCTAATACTAGCTGTGCCTCTAATTAAATAGTCTAATCTGAAGCTGAGACACTCCTACACCATTTGATTATGTTAACAGAATTTCAGCATTCCTAGCAAAAAAAGAAAAAAAAAAAACCAAAAAAAACCCCCCAGCACGTTGAACTAGATCCCTTTTAAATACATTAATTGCTGTTGTTGATTTTATTGCATTATATTTGGTATCCTCTATTTGGGTCATATGGTAAGCCCAATGAGGTTTATTCTTTGTTTCTCTTAGAATGCATTGGAATGTAGTCCTCAGCATGCTTTTGTGTGCATGTGTGTGTTAGTTGTAATTGACAGGCAATAATAAGATGCAGCTTCAGTTATTTCCTCAGGATAATGTTATATTTGACATATTCCTGTGAACTATTGTAGTTTCAGAGTGGTAGCTTAGCTGTCACTGTAGAAATTAATTATTTTCTATAGAAGAACATGGTGTTTCTGTAGAGGTATCTGGAAGATAAGGGAATTCATTTGTAAGTATAGGTTTAGTAATAGACCTTCATTCTCCAGTGTATATTAAGATAGGCTGTAGGAGTGCTGCTTATGGATAGACTATCTTCTTTTGCCTTATGATACAAGTCTGTATGCATAAATACCTTGTTTTGAAATTCACTGAGTTATACATTTTTTCTGTAGTGTTCTGGATTGCTGTTGTACTGGATAATATTTTTGAAATGTGTATTACAATATATATAGTCAAATACTTAAGTTGGCATGAAATAAATCATTTCTGCAATACATTTTCCCTGGTGTATTTTAGATATTCATACGTCTCTGAGCTGTTTTTGAAAGTGGTCTTTTAGAGAAATTTGATGTATTTCTTTTTTCCAGGTAAAAGTTACGTTTATACTTTAGAAGACCGCTAGAAAACCAACCTTGTTTTGGTTATCATTTTGAATCTTCTTGAAGGCAGATTAAAAAGGGAAATTGAGAAGAATATTGCATACCTGATGTTGTGAGGGACGTCTGTGAGGACCCTGTGTGCTCCTGGGACTGAGTGGGCACTGGGTATTTCTGTGGGACATAAGGTGGGATGAAAGGTAGGGTCCCTACATCTCTCCCTCTTTACTGTGAGAACTCAAACTAGGACATAATTCCTTCTAGTTGATCCAGGCCACTGGTGAGAATAAAGGCAAGAGACTGATCCACTGCAGCTGTGAGGAAAGGGGCACAGTGAAGAAGGACTTCACTCCATCTCATCTTCTAATGCTTGCATACTTACTGCTTTTATCTTCCCTACAAAAAAAAAAAAGGTAAAAGAAGAAGAAGAGAAAGATTTTTTTTTTTTTCTTTTTTTAAAATTTAAATATTTTACTGTCTGTACAGCTACATAGTAAGTTGAGGGAGGTGATTCTGCCCTACTGCTCTGCTCTGGTGAGACCCACCAGTGCTGCATCCAGCTCTGTGGTCCCAGCATAAGAAGGCCATGGATCTGTTGGAGCAAGCCCAGAGGAGAGACACAAAGATGGTCAGGGGGCTGGAGCACCACACCTGTGAGGAGAGGCTGTGTTGGGTTTGTTCAGCCTAGAGAGGAGGAGGCTCCAGGGAGATCTCACTGCAGCCTTTTAATACTTCAAGGAGGGGTTTAGGACAAAGAAGGGACCCACAAGGGCCCCTTAAACTGAAAGAGGGTGGATTGAGGCAAGATACAAGGAAGAATTTTACAATGAGGGTAGTGAGACACTGGCACAAGTTGCCCAGAGAGGTGGTGGATATCCCATCCCTTGTAACTTTCAAGATCCAGGTGGAAGGGGCTCTGAGCACCCTGATCTAGCTGAAGATGTTCATGTTCATTGCAGTGAGGTTGGAACTAGATGACCTTTACAGGTCTCTTCCGACCCAAACTATTCTGTGATTCTGTGAGCGATCTTCTGTGATCTTTCATATTTCTTCGCAGAGGTGGTTTGAGTAGTGAAGTGAATCATTCTCCAGATATTTAACCAGCCACACTCTTCCTCCAGACTTAGTGTGATAAGTGACTACTCTTGAATCTATCAATCTACCATCTATGCAGTTCAGATGATGGGAATTGTCCTTATTAAATACTAACTTTCAGTTACTTGCTGTCAGATGTTTATTTGCTCAGAGAGAAATATAAATTCTGGTGTTTAGTTGTTAATAGTTGCTAATGAAACTACATTGAGTGTTCAGGGTATTTTACATCTTCTGAAATACCATCTGCCTGACTGAGAACTACCAGGCTTGTGAATTAATCCTACCCTTCCCTCTGCAACTCCACCTGCACAGTGCTGTGGTGCTTGTTCATCCTGGTCTCTTCTCTGCATGCTGTGAGAAAGATCTTTACCCCTTCTCTTCATAAATGTCCTGTCTTTCACATCTTGTTCACATCTTGTTTCTCATGCTGTGAGAAAGATCTTTACCCCTTCTCTTCATAAATGTCCTGTCTTTCACATCTTGTTCACATCTTGTTTCTCATGCTGTGAGAAAGATCTTTACCCCTTCTCTCCATAAATGTCCTGTCTTTCACATCTTGTTCTGCATTGGTTCATTACACCCCAGTGCCTTCAGGGTTTTTTGAGAGCTTTATCAGAAAGCCAAAGTTGGTCAGGGCCCAGCTGGGAGAGAAGACAATTTCTCTTCCCTGCTCGGGCAGCATGACCTGGACTGCAAAGAGAGATTCAGCTCGTGAACAGAGGTCAGGTATTGGAGTGATTTATGAATGTGGGCTGCGTGCAAACACAAGAAAGGCCCTCTGGTTCCTCGCACAGAAACATCTGGTTAAAAGTGGAGTTGCTCAGTCAACATCAAAGCAAGATGTTGTGCTGTAACTGAGGCAGTGCCTAGGCATGCCTGTGGAAACCTGCTAAGCCTTTGAAATCCAAGTGAACACTTATAGTTAAACAATTCACTGTCAAAAAAATAATTTCCGAAGTTTAGGAAAGGTCATCTATTCTAAGTAAACTTCATAAAGGCCGGATGCTGGTGGGAATTTTTCTCGTGTGTTCTCTGTTCCTCTTTTCCCCCAGAGGCTGTTTCTTCCATAAGCATTTGTACTCCTATAAAAAATCATCCTTTTTATTTTGGAAGATTTTGCTGTTTTTAAATCTATGGGAATCATGAAGTAAACGCAAAAGTGACTCCCAAAGTGTTTCAGTGAGCAAGCAACAGCTCTCAAGCCCAGGTTTCACAAATAACTACCAGGTCTATGGCAAGGGGCCCGTGGCAGCCAGTGTGGCACAGCACCACCACCCCCCAGAGACAGCCTGTGTGTCACAGCGTGTGGAAAGGAATGAAGCAAAGCCAACCTAGGGCAGAGAGAGACCGGACAAATGAAGTGGGTTGAGAGGCAAAGCAAAGCACGGGAGAGTATTTGAGCAGTGGTGGGAACAGAGGTGTGAGCTCTGCTGGCTCCTGGCATGAGTTTATCACCTTCTGCTGCTCCCAGCCTCACCATGTGTTTTCTGTAGGAAATCTGATAGCAGCATGCTGATGGCTGGCCCCTGACACCTAAGAATATGTAGCTTTGACTGCAAAGGAGTGACAAAAGCCTGTGTTGGGCTCAGTACTGTGCAACCACCTTGTAGCTTTTGCTTCTCATTTCTGATATCAAACGTAAGCACAGTTCATGGATTGAAGTTAGAAGTATCCTGACATAGGGAAATTGAGGAAGTGATTGGGAGAGAGTGTGAGCAATTGCTGTGCAATTCAGAGCACCAAAATAAAATACTTACCTTGTGTTTTTGCCTTTCAGACAGTTCAGTGCTGGGTTGGGAAGACCGTGGGAGTCAGGCCTTCTGAACTAATGCTTAGAAGGGCTTCATAAATCACCAGAAACTTGTTTTTTCTGAGCAACAAACATTGCAGAGACTATGGTTGAAGACTTGAACACTGATGGGCTGTAAAGCAGTAGCCAAGCCAGTGCAGAACAGCAGGATTGAGATCTGCAGGCTCAGGGGAGCAAGTGGCTGGGCAGTGTCCCAGTTACCCACAGAGGTGGGAGCCCTCTGCTAGAGGGAATGACAGCATGAATTATGGTAAGTGTACCCCTTTTGTGGGTTCTGAGTGATTTGGAATGAATTTAGATCTAGAAATAAATAAAAACCTTAAAAACACTTCGAGAAAATGGGATGAACTTGTTTCCTGTTGCAATGTTGCTGAAATATAATCAGATATTCAGTCGCAATTTACTGGGAACAATTACACTAATGAGCCTTAGGAATTGCCAGGAGCCATAATTACTAATGAGCTATAAGAATTAACAAGCTTGATTCTAGTCTCATTGAAATGAGGGCCTTTGTCAGCAGCAGTAGCTAACCATGTCTTATGTGGTTATTTCTCTGGGAACTGTTAATGGGCTTGACTGAGCTCATTAGTATATTTGAGTAAAGAACAAATATGAAACCAGTCATTACATTAGCTATAGATTTTATCCATTGGAGCCCATGGCTTGTTGATCCTTCGGAGGGATCTGAGCTGTAATGTTCAGTGTGGCAATTTGAGCTTATCTACCACAGGGCAAGATGACACTTCCATTTACTTTGGAGTAGATATGCTGGTAAATACTAAACCAGTATTCCTTCAGAAAAGCATGTTCAGGAACAAGGCTGAGAATAGCTGGCCCAATGTCACAATGAAGAAATTCAAGCTTTTGATTTTTCCTCTGGAATCTTTCAGCACTTGCAGAGAACAATAAAATATCACAGTCTGCAAAATTATTCTTGGGTTCCGACAGTACAGTGTTAGATTCAAAAGTTTTTTTCCTTGGATGCCTTCACTCAAGATATTTTTCATTTCTCTGTTACTTTAAAATCAAGTACTCCAACACGCTCTGGTATTTTCCACCTTAGCTTCTGCCACACCATCAGGAAGAGCACTGTAGCAACTCTTACCCTGTGTAGAGCCAAGTTTGTGTCGGATTTGATTTTCCCTTTTTGGCAACATTTTCAAATTTGCTGTGTTCCCAACTTCCTGGTGACAGAAATTGATCCTAGAAAGATGCAAAAAACTTCTCTTTGCATGGCTCCAGAAGTCCACAGCTAAATAGGGATGACCTACAGAGACACAAGACACAGGAGTGTCCATCCCAGCTTGTGGCTTGCTTGCAACAGGGCACTCTGCCACAGCATACATCTTAATTTTCTACGTCAGAGCAGGAAGGATTTAAAAACATTCATGTTATGTCAGGCTTCTCCTTCAAGGAACTGAGGTCTTTGTGCATAATATTGGTATGCCAGTTGATTCATAAAACTCAGGTAAGTACTGAACTTCTATTTGTAATGGAAGAAAAGCAAGACTCTTTAACTGGGTTCTATTGCTTTTATACATTTTAAATCTATTGCTTTTGTACATTTTAATTGCTACTTTCTTGTCAAATCTACAAATTGTGAGTTCTTTAAATTTCAGCGGCTTAGAAGTTAATGAAATTAGCTAACTCTTCATTTAATCCCTTTGAAAAGAATAATAAAGTATATTTAGAAAATATCCTTGATTCTTGTTACCACTGCAATGCATACTGGTAAGATTAAATGTCTTTCAGAGCATGTCTGCTTAAGCAGAAGCATGTAGCTTGTGTCAGCAGCCTCTTTGTCAGCTGCATGTGTGATTGTCCCACCCAAATGCTGCCACTTCTCATCCCACACCACAACACTCTCTTCTGGATTGCTTGCTGCTGTCCTTGCAACAGGAAACTGTGGGCCCAACAGACCCCAGTTAAGGTAAGTATCATTGTGTTTGAAATAACCTTGGTATTCGCGTGAGGCAAAGTCCTGCCTTCCAGAAAACCATGGACAGCCTTGAAAAACTCTAGACAGGTGCAGGTGAGCAAGATCTATTTAAGTATCTGTCTATGTGTACAGCTAGCTAGCTGTCCACACCAGCAACTCAATGAGAAACTTGTTGAATATTCTACAAGACAGATCCATACTCACTAAACCCCTAAGCTCAGTGCCATGATCTTTTCATCTTCCTCATCAATTGAAGAACCCATTTTCAGAGCAGTCTCCCACATCTTAAAATGGAACAAGGTTTGGGCGAGACCAGAGCAGAATTCTTCAAGAGGACCTCCCTCCCCTCTCTTGCAACAGTGAAGGGCTGAGCTCTTAGCATGGGCAGGAGTTCAGTGTTTGCTCTGGTTTGGATTTGACTGTGACATTTCACAATTCATATGTCAGGAACCCTTAACACATTGTCCCTTTCGAGGAATCTTTTCTAGGAAAGTCCCTAGGCTAGAGAGTCAATGAATTAAGTGCTTTGTAAACTTTGCAAAAGAAGCCTCATACCACCCAAGAGTTGCTCCAGTGTGCTCCCTGACTTCTGAGTTAAACATTAAGGCAGGGGACTAATGCATTAGCCATTCCATCTACAGGAGATTTCTTATGCTTATGATCAGGGATGTCCCAAGCAAACATCCAAAACCTTGAGAGAAAATGTCACACTACCCAAGGAAGAAATGTGTTGCTTTTTGTGCTTCCTTTTCTTTCCACATGCCTCAGTTTGGGTAGGAGGCATACACTGAAATGTTGGTGATAGATAAAGAACTACACTGACCTGGATTTCATACCTAGAAATGTTTTTTATTTTATTCAAAGAACAAGGTGCACCAGGGAAATACCCTGGGGTTTAAACAGCAGGACTTAACTCCCTGAATGTGTTTATCTAAAATCTGTTTTATCTGGCAGCATTAGCTTTGACTAGGAATAACATGGTAGAGAATTGGACATGAATGGGGAAGGGAGAGAGAACTTCCACTCAACGACTTTTGAAGCCTTACTTCATTATTTGAAGCCTGTTATTTAAAAAGCCACTGTCTGTGACTGTGAGGAATGGAGATGGGCTTTGCAGATAACCCAAGCTGCTCAAGGAACTGTACACAGAAATGACAAAGAGAGGGGACCTGCCCTCCACAAACCTGTCAGTGCTGCTGGTAAACCCTTTTTTATATACAGCAGTGCAGTCCTGGCCATCAGAGTATAGTACCTTGCCAGGGACTTGACTACTCGCATTTTAACTTCCATGATAGTTCCAATATTTTCAAGTGGGAGACATTTTAACATACTGCCTTTAACTCAGCCTCCATTTCCTTTTCCTGTGGATTCATCAGAGGCTAAAATTAATATTTTCTTCACAAACAAGGAGTAAGTAACACATGCTTTTTCACCACTCTGGGATAAAAGGAGGCAAGGGGTTCACAGTTTGTTCTGATTTGAATCACATTTGCGACAATGTCAGTCAGAGAAGAGGTAGATATCAGGCACCAAACCTCTCAGAAAGACCCACTGCCTGGGAACAAGTGCCTGAGTCCTCATTCTCCCAGTTTATCCCCTTTGTCCCTAACTAAGAAACAAGCACTGTTTTGAGCCATGTAATGACACAAAGAAGAGCTTGGAGCTCCAAATTTTCCAAAGGTCCAGGGCCCTCTATTTTGTTTTAGGTGAGGTCTGTTCCTTACAGGCAATGAGGGACCTTACAGGAACAAGGGTGTGACAGTGCAGTTAGGAGTATTTACTCGACATTTGTGCCAAAGCACTGCTGAAAGCAGCCAAAGCAGTCCCAGGATTCTGCTTCCATGTTCCTTCTCAATGCTGAATGCCACACTGGTGATGGCAGGACAGGGTTGTACCAGGTCAGGCAGTGCAGGCAGGGAGCCATGTCAGAGGAAAAGCTGGACTCAGACACTGGAGTTGTTGCTCAGAGGAGCCTCTTTCAGTTCAGGAAGCTGCATGTAATGGACTGCAGCATAGCACTGCAGCCTCTGTCCTTGGCAGAGACAACTGGTGGTGGACTGAACGTGCCACTCCATTGAGCTTGCATAATATTTATAGTGGTGGTATAATTAGAATTAACATTTGTCTTGTAATATTCTATTCTAAGAAATGTTTTGTTACTTTTTGTGAGCTGTTTTTTTAGTTTTGGGTGGGTGTTTTAGTTTGTTTTTTTTTTTCTTCTTGGCATCATCGAAACAGCCATCTTTGGTGGCATCCGGATGGTATGACTGTTTGCACAGAAACTTGTGAGGTTTCATCCATCAGAAGATAGTGACTTCCCCCTGCAGATAACAAACATGCCAGATTATGCAATTTCTGGGTAGATAATGTTAGCAAATTCTTGTTAGCATTATCTGGCCTCAAATGCAGGAATGGTGTATCAGAAACATGGCAGTAATTGTAGTCTGGTTTCTTGCTCACAAGGCTGCACCACTACATTTTTCACTAGCATGAATCCATTTGAGACAGTATGACCAATTCGTTTTTAAAAAAGGTAAGTCTTCAGACAAAGAAAGTAGTTTACAAACACTTAAATGCTGACTTTAGACCTGATTCTGTGTAAATGATTGTGTCCTGGTAGCTGCTAGTGGTTTGTACTGTGGCAGGATCCCTACCTGCATCAGTGTCTGTAATGGAGATGCACAACAAGGCACAGGGCAAGAGCACTCTCTTGTGTGAAGGGCTGTGGTCTGGGTAACTAACTTTAGGGAGCACTGCAGACACCAGGCACTTCATTTCCGTTGCCTCAGGCCTAACCACACAGGTTAAATGCTACACTTCTAAAATCAGCACGAACTTTGCTAGGGAGTAAAGTTATGACTTGACTAGTGAAAAGGATTGAACCACAGCAGGGTCTGTAACATGTTGTAACTGGGCAAATGGAGTTAGAAACATTTGGAGAATCCTGCTACCATTTCTGCAGTATGGGGTGTGCCTACTTCTCTGCATTTCCCTGTCTGATGCCCTCTCCAGCACGTCCCTGCAGATCTGTGCCACTGTCCAATGCTCCTTGGTCCCTTCCCACACAAGCCACGTAGATTTCTACAGCACTTTAGAGGTCAGGTCATGAATGATGGCCTGGGAGCAATGCTCTCCTGCTCCTGATGGCACTCCCACCCAACATGCTGCTAGACAAGAACACCTGGTTTATAATAGGAAGCCTTGTGCGCCTGTGGGGAATTTAACATAGAATTTGTTGTTCCTAGCACTTGTTAGACTAGAGGTCAGACAGAAGGTTTCTTGCTGATGTGCAAGAAAAAATATGTCACAGATAGGGCATGTTCCCTCACAGGCTGGACAGGAGGATCTACGGTTGATGACCCAAATAACTGATGTCAAAAGCTTCTGGTCATCACCAAGACATACTATCACCTCTATTTTAAATCATTCTTGATTATCTGCTAAATAGGGTCAAGTAAGGGGCCTACACAAAGACATCACTACCCTGCAGCCCGTAGAGAGACATATCACCTACTGAACTTCCCAGCCAAGAAGAAAACCACCGTCCCATTTCAAGGGAAATGGTAACAGGGAGGGGCAAAGCAATCTCACTGCTGAGACAGACCTCAGCTCTGTGGGTGTGAAAATAATGACACAAAACATAACAGTCTAACTTCCCATTAAAGTAGTTTGCAGCTGGCAAAATGTGTCAGGTACTCCAGAAAGAGCAGGAGAAATGTTAGAGTGCCTTTTGGCTCCCTGCTACGAGCTGCGTTTGAAGAGGCCCTCATCCTCCTCTTTCCTCCCTTGCGTTATGCTCGAGGTCTTGTTTATGGCCAAAAAGAAAGAACACCTTACATATAAGTAAAGCCAAGAATTTATTGTTAATTGGGATCTGCAGAGTATATTATCTCTAATCCAAATTAACTGATTGAAAAAAATAAAGAATAACAAGGCAGTTAAAACTGCAATATGGTGAAAAGTGTCAGTAGTAATATTAATAATACAATTACAATACACTTATTTTTTATTCATTTTTTTAGGATTATGCTCAGCCTTCCATTGTTCTTCTATGTCTTAAAGTCATGCAATCATAAAACAGAATATGATGAGTTGGAAGGGACCCATCAGGATCATCAAGTCCAGCTCCAGGACACCCCAAGAGTCACACCATGTGCCTGAGAGCATTGTCCAAATGCTTCCTGAACTCTGTCAGGCTTGGGGCTGTGACCACTTCCCTGGGGACCCTGTTCCAGTGCCCAACCACCCTCTGGGTGAAAAAACGTTTTCCTGATATCCAACCTAAACCTTCCCTGACACAATTCCAGGCCATTTCCTCAGATTCTGGCACTGTCACCACAGAGAAGAGATCAGTGCCTGCCCCTTTGCTTCTCCTCATGAGGGAGTTGTTACTGCAATGAGGTGTCCCCTCAGTCTCAGCGACTCCTCACACGGCTTCCCCTCCAGACCCTTCACCATCCTCTTGACCATCGTTTGTTCACTCTCTACTGGTTTAATGCCTTTCTTACACAGTGGCACCCAAAGCTGCCCCCAGCACTCGAGGTGAGGCCGCCCCAGCTCAGAGCAGAGCAGGACAATCCCCTCCCTTGCCCGGCTGGCGATGCTGTGCCTGATGCCCCCCAGGACAGGGCTGGCCCTTCTGAGTGCCAGGGCACTGCTGACTCGTGTTCAACTTGCCATCGAGCCAGAGCCCCAGATCACTTTCTGCGGCACTGCTTTTCAGTGTTGCATTCCCCAGACTGTCCATACATCCAGGGTTACCCTGTCCCAGCTGCAGAACCCACTTTCCCTTGTTGAGCTTCATGCAGCTGGTGATTGCCCATCTCTCTGATTTGTCATGGTCCCTCCCCAGGCCCTCTCTGCCTTTGAGGGAGTCAGCAGCTCCTCCCACTTTCGTATCATCAGCAAACTTCCTCATACTTCCTGGAAGTATCCGTTCCAGTCCTGCCTCCAAGCCATTTATGAAGATCTTGAAGAGAACAGGGCCAAGGATGGAGCCCTGTGGAACCCCACCAGTGACAGGTCCCCAGTCTGATGTCACCCCATTCACAGTAACCCTTTGTGCCCCACCCATGAGCCAGTTGCTCACCCATCACAGGATGTGTTTATCCAGCTGTGAGCTAGGCATTTTGTCCAGAAGGATCCTGTGAGAGACAGTATCAAAAGCTCTGCTAAAATCCAAAAAGGTTATATCAATTGGCTTCCCTTGATCAGCTAGATGGACTACCCTGTTGTAGAAGGAAACCAGGTTCCACAAGCAGGACTTTCCCCTCATGAAAACATGTTGGCTGTGACTAATACCTGCAGTGTCCTCCAGGTATTTTTCAATACCTCCCAGAATAATCTTTTCCGTGATTCTACCAGGCACTGAAGTGAGACTGACAGTCCTGTAGTTTTCAGGGTCCTCCTTCTTGCCCTTCTTGAAAACTAGGACAATGTTTGCAGTCAGCCAGGCTCTCTCTGGACTCCCAAGACGGTCCTAAATCATTGAGAGAGGTCTTGTGATGACATCAGCCAGCTCTTTGAGGATTCTCAAATGAATCCCATCAGCCCCACAGACTTGTAGGGATCCAGCTGGAGCAGCAGATCCCACGCAAATTCAGGGTCAACGGGGAGTTGATCATTCTCACAGTCATGGTCCTCCAGCTCAGAGCATTGAGACCCCTTGGTCCATCATGGATGCTGAAGACATAGGCAAAGAATGCATTAAACAAGTAGGAATCTTCAGCCCACAGACTTAAAACTGTAAATCTTCAGCTTCTGGTGTCCTTTCTTGAAAAATTATCATACTGATGCTCTAGGATGTACTTGAGGTAATTTGTTTGTGTTTCCTAAGATGCAATTATACCTTTTTCTTTTTTTTCACTGGTCTGCAGCTACATGTTGCAGTGAATTTACTGTGTGTGCTTTATTCCACATACACTAAAGGCACTTCTTGTGTTCTCTTTGGTCCTCCTAAACCCAGTTTTGTCCAGCTTCAAGTCCATGTTTCTCTGACTGACCACTTATGGGGAGCTGCAGGGTCTCCGCTGCCAAGCCTGTGCCCCAGAGTTCATCATTTCATGCCCTGTACTGCTCTAAGCTCCATGCTGTGCCTTCATCCTGATATTTTTCAACTCTGTATTGTATTAGACGTAAACATCTCCATTACTCATAGAAGTACTAATTGTTACTTCTACCTATATAAATCTGCACCATACAAAGAAAAACAAAATTAAAATTAATTACTGTAGGCAACTCATCACTCAGAGAAATTGCTGTCACAGTAAGCAAAACAAATCTCTGGGCAGATCATGAAAAGCTCAGACAGAGCAAGCCTGCAGGCCCTTGTCCTGAAGCTCAGCAAAAGCTGGGGGCCTGTTGCTAGCAATGGCAGTGCCAGGTTACAAGGCTAGCCTGCTGCACTTCTTTCCTGCCCTCTCAGTAAATTAAGCAAGCTGTCATGTGGAGGAGGCCTTTAAATTTTTATGAAGTAGTACATCCAGTGCAAGTCCATATGTCTCTAGCTGAATGTTCACTTATGAAAGAGATTATCCAGATTTTGGAAGTTTTAGAGATCAATAGCTATGAATGAAACAGCAAAGAAAGGAACTGCTCTTTTTAATTTATAATTTCCAAATTAAACCTTTGGTGCACAAATACATATTTCAGGACCTTATCTACCACTAAAATTGTGCTGACTAACTGGAATCAAAAATTTATGTCAAAGTCATGAGAAAATCTTCCTTGTCCGATAATTCCCTCAGCACTGTGATTTTTTCATTTCAGTGGTTTGTAATACGCAAGGGGTAGTAAGCAGATGGAACTAGTTTACATTTGCCCATTCATGTGAATTCTTTTAAAAAAAGGACTTTTATAATAAGAACTGTTTTGCCAAAGCCTTTAAAGTCATTGTAATAGACAGAGACAGAACAGTATAGAAAGACATCTCTAATTGGATTCCCAAAACGGCCGTGTGGGGATTTGGCAGCTCCTCCTAGTCAGCACTGACAAAGCCACAGTTCACGAGTTCTAGCTGGAGTCTCCTGGCTCAGTGGTCTGCTTCATCTGTGAAGTGCATGCCCAGACTGGATGCTGGAGCCTGATACTGGAAAAAACAATGCACAAGCAAAACTATAGGCAGCCAGAGACAGTGGAGAAGGAGTCTGTGTTCATCTTTATCCCCTATGCATGGCCTGTGAGAGCTGTGGGCTCAGGTCAGTACCCCATGCTGTGATGGCAGGTCCCCCATCCCTCTGCTGGGTGTTGTGGCTGTCCATGGGAGACATTTGCTCCCTTGGAAGCTTTGGGGGAGGTTGACCCCAAACTCCCTTGGGCTTGCCTGGAATGTGTCAAAGACACCTACACATGTCCACTGTTCGGGTAGGGAATGCCTGCACTTATTTTAGGAGAGACACTTTCCCAGAGATCTAAAATTTAGAGACTTATGAAACTGGACGAGGTGCTAAGCAGTTTTAATTCCAACAAAGCTGAAAATTAGCATGCTCAGAAAGCCTAATGACCTAGCCTGGAATTACAGACCTTTAAGTCTGACTTCTCTACCAGGCAGATGGGAGGAAAGGAGGAGTTTGCCAGCATGTGCCCAGGTGACCAAGAAGGCCAGCGGCATTCTGGCCTGGATCAGCGATAGTGTGGCCAGAAGGACCAGACTAGTGACTGTTCCTCTGTGCTGGGCACCACACCTCAAATTCTGGCTTCAGTTCTGGGCCTGTCACTTCAAAAAGGACATTGAGGTACTGGAGAGTGTCCAGAGAAGGGCAATGGAGCTGGAAGAGTCTGAAGCACAGGTCTGATGAGGAGCAGCAGAGAGATCTGGGTGTGTTTATCCTGGCAAAAAGGAGGCTCAGGGGAGACCTTATCACTCTCTACAACTCCCTGAAAGGAGGATGTAGCCAGGTGGGGGTCAGTCTCTTCTGCCATGTCTCAAGCCAAACGGTGAGAAGAAATGGTGTTAAGTTATGCCAGGGAAGGGTCATACCAGATATTAGGAAAAATGTTTTTCTCTGAAAGGGTGGTCAGGCATTGGAATAAGTTGCCCACGGAGATAGCGGAGTCACCTTCTCTGGAAGTGTTCAGGAGGCATCTGGATGTGGCATTTGGGCATACGTTTAGGGTTGATTATTGCGGTGCTGGGTTGACAGCTGGACTCAATGATCTCGAAGGCCTCGTCCAGCCTTGATGATTCCGTGATTCTGTCAGTCTGAGGAGCATGCTTAGACTTTTGTCTCCTGTTCTTCTTGTGCATGTGCATCTGCGCTATGCGGGCAACTTGGCCTGGTTGCCAGCAGTGCTGTTTCTGTTAGGCCCACCCCATACCTCTCCTTCTCCTCAGACTTTGGCCATGAGTCCCAGCAAATCTGCATTAAAGCCCTTGTCACAAGGTTGGCAAGCCTCTTGGCAGAGACACTCTTGCCGGACTTTTACAACCACATCACTTCTTTCCTTCCAGCCCTTATTTATGAGTGACAATGCATTCATCTGTTTTGAGACCTGACTGTGTCTTCAGTGTGCTGACTCATCCCCGAGTCTTTTCTTCACAGCTGGAGAAAAGAGACCTTCACTGAGGCAACAGCAGCTCCCGTGCTGAGGTGGCACCATCTCAGGCCTGCTGTGCTGAGGAGCCTGGCAATAGCTCATCCTCTGGGTGACAGAAGTCACTTCTGAAATGCAGAGGCCATGGAGAGAAGGGGCTCTGGGACATCACAAAGCTCTCTAGAGCGATGGTGTATTACCAGCCATGCTGATGAGCATCCCCAGCACGCTGAGTGCTGAATCGTGCTGCCATGTCAAGCATGCCCTGGCTGGGAAAAGCATCTAGCTCACATACCACCGGTACATTTCTGGAGTCAGGAACCAAAACAGTTCCTGCTAATTTGGAGAGGAAGCTCCAGTGAATAACAAGAAAAGAATACATCCCATGTGTGGTTGTTTAAGAAACGATACCACACAGGCTGAAGTCATAGCTGCAGTCAGTTTGGCTCCACGGGCTGGCAAGCGCAGCGTTCCTCGCCCTGGCAGCCAACACAGCTTCGCCCTCACCGCCCCCTCCAGACACTCCTGCAGCAGTGCTTGGCCTGGCTCTGCCCTCTCCTGTACGGCTACCGGCAGTGCTTCCCACCACCTTTTCCTCTCCTGCCTAGCGGCGCCCTGTATGATCCCAGATACCTGTAGAAATCCACATTTCAGAGGACTGGGAGGGTTGTGAAAAAATGATCAAGGCTCCCCCTCTTGGCATATGCCTGTGTCAAGAGCAGAGACTTCACAAGCACTCCTCCTTCCCCAGGCCATTCCAGCACTTTGTGATCGTCTTCAGGGAGGCCTCTCTGAGGAGCAGCTTGCTGAAACCTTCTCCTCTCTGGTTTTGGCTCCCTCCTTTTTGCCCCCTTCAGTGAGGACAGATTGTTCTGGTTGTTGTTGAAGCAAGCTGCAGACTGTTCTTGTTCTATTCTTTGCTACTTCCCCCACTTTGCAATGATTAAGTACAGCTTTTCAGCATCAAAAGGTATTTGATCCCACTAAATGCTGGGCCCATTTAACTGTTTTCTTCTGTAGACAAGAGAGAGGGAGGGTTGAACACAAAAGTTTCTCATGCATGTCAGACCTTCATCGCATTGTTTCACTGTGGTTAACAGAAAATTGCCAATATTTTTGAGAAAAGTAGCAGAATTAAAAAAACCCTAGCACCCGCAACATTGTTTTTTCCCACTTGGCCTGAAATATTCAAGAACTTAAATTGTCATTATTTCAAGGCACAGGATAAAACTAATCAATTTTTAGCAAACATTGGTTGCTTAACTTCTTAAAAACTGAAATACCTAGTGTTTTCATTTTCCATTCTCCTACTGAAAACAGATTTGTAGTAGATTTTCAAGAAAAGATAAATTTTAAAGATAACTGCCTCTTTTTCTGGAATGCTCCTGGTCTCAAATCACCTTCAAAAAAACTTGTCAAGTGCATTTCGCACCTGACATAGCATGAAAAAAACCCAAAAGCTGTTTGTGCTTCCCAAGAGCAAGGGAAAAAGGCAAGTAAAGGTAAAGGTTAGGAATGCTGTAGTTGTGTAGCCAGGCAGAGCAATCCATCACACTGCTGCTGGCAGTGTGCACCCTTCAGGCTGGAAACGCTCCTCAGCCCAGAAGGGCGAGCTGAGGGTCATTGCCGGGGGGTCAGACCTACGTGGAGACTGGGCTGGGGCTCTGTTACAGAGCAGGTCTGGGGACAGGACACAGCAGGCAGGTTGGTGGTGACCACCGTCTTAGGAATTAGCTCAGTAGCATGAGCACAGTCTGCACGTGCCAGCTGGTCTCTGCTCTGGAGAGCAGACAATTAATTTCAGCTGGATAACTACAAACCACACAGGGAGACAGCATTTTTGGATAGAAAAGGATTTTATTTAGAGTCAGAGTTCAGCTGGGTTTGGAACTAGATGATCTTTAAGGTCCCTTCCAACACAAACCATTCCGCGATTCTGTAATTTAATTGGATTACAGCCTGGTTTAAAATCAGAATACTTTTCTCTTGACAATGTACTTACCACGGAGTTTCTTTTTTAGTATATGTGAAACTTGCTTAATTTTAATGGCAGGAAAAACCACAAAGGCTTATCCTGTAAAATTGGTCCTCTTTGCTGCATAGTGTTCTGGGACTTCATGGTTGCTATTTATTTTTCTATTCCACACAAACAACCCTGCTGATTTCCCTACCAAGGAGAAGCAGACATGCTCATATCTGTTATTTTCATAGCTGAAGAGCTTCCCCACAACAATGGTCACAGGTGGCGCATTAAGAAACAGGGCTAGAACTTGTAAACCAAACTGCAAAACAACCAGAGCCTTTTTTTTTGAGACACTTCTTATAAAGCTTATAAGGCATTTCTTATACCTTCCCTCCTGCCTAAATTCAAAAAATCTGAATTTTTAGAAACTTCAATTGACTTAAATTGACTCTGTCATGAGTTTATAGATCATATTAGGCCTCATAGTATATTTTTCTTAGTAGATTCAGTCCAGTGCTGAACTACAAACTGAGCAGACGGTTCAGGCTGTTCAGACAAAACCAACAATCAAAGAGGTGTGTATGTATTCAGCGCTGGTTATAAAATGACAAGGAAATATTTCAGAGTTCTGATAAAATGTCTGTGTCCTTTATGATAAATTCTGAATTCACTGAACTCTGATTACAGCTTTGTGCACAGTAACAGAGGGGGTGCAACCAAATAAATTTCATCACACCCTGATGTAATCTGAGACACCTGAAAGCCTGTTAAGAATTTTTCAGATTTGTAACTCATTAACCACCTCAGAAATGGCGCAGACCAGTTTCCAGAGGAGTGTAGAGTAAACATCCATGTGTGCCTATGTATACCTGGGCTCACTGGCAGAGGGAAGGAAAGGCAGCAGAAGGCAGCTGAGCATTCAGTTATTAAATTATTTTTTTGCTTTCAAGAGCCCATCCTTGTTTCAATCTGCTGCACCCCTCTGAAAGTCAATGCAAATTCTGCACCTGAAGAATTTCTTAACTCGGGTGGAAGGCTGAATTCCAAGGACCTACTTGTTGTTCAGTGAAAACCATTTCTCCAGCCCTCAGTGTCTCTGTTTTTTCTTTGCAGAGTGTGTGGGCAGGCAGCAGCCCAGATAATGTTCGTAGGCCTTTATATCTTCTGCATTCCCAGGAGGTTTCTGGACATCAATTCATAAAACAAAGATAGTGGATGGAAGGATGTTACATTTTCACAAGGACAGTATTTCTGAATCAGTAAATGATTAAATAAGCATTGTTCCCTGCTTGTGCATTAATGGGGAATCAGCTGCCAGATGAGAGCTATAAAAGCATATTCTAAGTCTTGCACAAGCTTCAGTTTAGTACCAGGAAGTACCTGTCGATGAGAGATAAGCAGCCTGCCAGGATGCAAGTGGTATTAGTCTAGCAATTGCCTAAAATAATTTTCTGCTTTTGCCAGGAAACGATGCACTTCTTCATTCTTGCTCAGTGTTTCATCCATGGCCAGAACAGGGCTCTCCCTTCGTTTCCCATGTGCTCTCACACTGATTTGGACATGCTGCCTTTGCCATCAGCCTTGATCTTACATGTTCACCTTGCTGCTGGCCTCCCCAAAGGGCCAGGGAACACAAACAGGCTATTTCCTACCCCTAAGGAGTCTATCAACATCCCGACTCCCTACCAAAATGTTACATTATCTTACTGACAATGTTTGTGACCTTCTGCAGACCGAGTTATCAATAGCTGTGTCTAGGCAGAGAGCAATTTTTCCTCATCATATGGGTGCTTAACCTTTTCAGCTTTCTTCTTGCTGCAAATGAACACAAGCTCAGCATCTCCCCAGAGGTTCTAAAAACCAGCAGGTCTTTGGCAACTAATCATCAGGAAAAAAATATGGTGGCGAGGGGCTCTTCCTTTTTGAAACACAACTGACAGTCTTTTAATTACATGCTTCTATTATGTTTTGAGCAGTCAAACCAGAGAATTTTTTCAACCCTATCAACCATGAAAGCAGAGAAACACGTTCTAAAAACGTAACCCCGCACAAGGCCTCCAAGGCAATGCTGCACTTTGCCACAGCCATTTTCCCTCGGTTTTCTCACTCAGCAGCACAAGGGGTCTCCCACTCTCCAGCCTGTGTGGGCAGAGATGAGAAGAAAAGGCACTATTTTTAAAAGAGGTGAAACAAAAAGGCTCTCGAAACCCTACGGCAATTGTCCAGGGAAGCAGTGTAATTGCAGGTTGTGCCAGCCACAGCCTCCAGTGTCACCTTGGAGACAAGATAAACTCCAGGCCTCCCAAAAAAGGGGGGCCGAGGCAGCAGGGTGTGTAAACAAGTAAAACGAGATGGATACGGAAGCCTTGCAGTGAGGCTGTGGCCCATTATCACCTGAACTTGTTGCTTGAGCCGGCAGAGGGGAAGAAAGGCACGACACCATCTCAAGGCCCCCAAAAACCTCCCCAGTCCTGAGTGGAAACCCCAGGTTCAGGATAACACTGCAGGTAAAGGATTTTTTCTCCTTTTTGCTACCTCACAGTGAGTTTCTCCAATCAGCCAAGAGTAGTTATTTTTAATATAGCTCTATATATATATATATATATATATATAAAGTATATATATGCAACAGAGCAATCACAGTAATGTCCACCTGCCAGAAGATTGAAGCTGGATGATGCTGGTCATGCTTGAGAGAAAGATGGGAGGGTGCTGCAGAGGGGTCAGTGGGGCTGGGAAGACAGATTTTTAAGGAGGTGTTTAGATGGTTGTCAAATACTCCTTCAGTTTTCATGCTTTTAATAATTTAATTGAATTATAAGAAGTAAACTGAATGTGTGCAGTTGGTTTAGGCCACTTAATCTATTCTTAGACCCTGAGATCTTCTGCCCTGGGGTGGGTGGTGTACCACTCATGTCTTTGGCCACGAGGGGCTTCTGGGAGCCTGGGCAATCCAGAGGTAATTATGGGATGCTGCCAGTCATACTGTTGGAGTCCAAGGCACGCCTCTGGCTGCCGTGGGAGGTTAGGACATGCCTCGGGCTGTCCTGGGTGGTCGGGAGCCCCCGGCAAGGGGGTCCCAGACCCTGGTAAAAAGCTCAGAATAACACTATCTTTGACCTTAGCCCATGGGAAAAGTTACCAACATTACAAGAATCAGTGCAAATCACGAGAGTGTAAAAATGAGTAGTAGTTTAGTAGTTTACGAGGTTAAAAAGTAGATTTTAGGATTTTAATATGAGGATGAAGGATTTAAGATGGAGGATTTTGGGTGTTGCCCTGTTCTTCTTCTTCTTCTCCTTCTCCTCCATGTTCTCTAGTAGTTGTGGCATAAGATGATTGGTAGAATGAAAAAGAGGTAGAAATTACGTGTCTAGAATAGGTGCAAATTAATTGGTATAAAATAGTAAATAATAAATACGCTGTGAAGAATGGTTGGATCTTGGAAAGGGTACAAAAAGGACAGGGACGGCTCAAGTCTGGGCAGTCCCCGCTTGGTTTCGGCTGTCATCAGACGTGCAGCCGGAGCTGAGAGCAAGTTAGAGATAAGAAGAAATAAACATCTTGAAACAGCATCTGCAGGTGTCTCTCATGTATTCGGACTCGAGGTAAAACTTCCCAGAGGTGAAGACAAGAACTAACACTTGTGCGGAGAGCTGAACTCCCACATCATACTGCATTATTTTTTAGGATTTTCATAGGAGGCTCTTGGGCTCACCTGAAGGATAACATCTAAACAAATGTTGCAGAGCTTAGACTGCGACTCTTTCTGGGTTTAATCCTCAGGCGCAGAGAAATCTAAGGTGGTCTGGTTGCTGAACAGCCTAAGATTCTTCTGGAAAAATCCAACCCAAAATTTAAGGTTTTGTATTTTTTAGGAATAAATGCAATCACTTCTGTTTGGCCTGCACAACACAGCATCACCCGTAGAAACAAACAATGCTGACAGCGTGGGGTATTGTAATTGTTCATAGCCTAGGCTGTTAAGCAAAACAAAACTCTCTAGCATTCAAATTCATGCTGCTTAATTTCACTAAGGGGGACATCTGATAGTCTTGGATGAGATAGACAAATTAAAACCATATGGAATTACTGTTATGACCTGTTCTGGTTTTATTAATGGTATTAATATGTAACATATTTGGGCACTATGCAGAGAACTGTTATATTCAACAAATGTTGATTGCTTCTTTAATTACTTCACATAATCCAAAAAGGGGCAAGAGCAAAATGAAAGGAGAGGAAAGAGCATGTGAAGTACAGTGATTCCTCCCTCATTGCACTGATTTGGAATCTCTTTTCTTACAATATGGCCTGGGAAGGGTTTACCTCTAACTTAAGCCTGCAGCCAACAGAAAGTGGTAGAAGTGTCACCACTGACCAGGCTTGCATGTAGCAGGTTTTATATTAAACTGGTTTTCTGTATTTTCTGGATGTATAAAAAGGGTTCTCAAATGCTTACTGCTATTTGCCACAGGAAGACAAGTCATGTTTAGGAGGTTTTAGTGTGATGTGAAAGTGCAATTACTTTACAAACAGACTTTTGTAAAGCTGAGTTTTGTAAAGAAGTAGGTTGTAAGTGATTTCGTTACTGAACATTACAGAGAATGCAGATTTGCAAAGAGCAGTAGAAATATTTATCTTTGGTGTTTTTAACCATAATAACCATAACCTGGGGGGAAAAGAAGTGGGAATGTCTTACCTACGGTATTAGTGAGATTATTGGAGTGCTCTGACCCACTTCAGAAGGAAAATTAGGAAAAAAATTAAAAGTTCAAGAGCAACAGCAGAATTATCTGACATCTGGAAATTAATTTTGTACCAGGAGTCCTGAGCTCTGACTAATTACGAAGTCAAAGTGAGTTTAAAAGGGACCTTCAAGTACTTACACCTGGACACATTTTTAATGGGTAGCTCTTTAATCTTGTAAAAGAGAGTAAAACACCATCTAATATGGAAGAAATTCAGACTAGAAACACCAAAGAAAACTTATTCAATACTGGAACAACTTAGCCTAGACATGGTAAGTTCTGAGGTAGAAATGCTTGTAGATGTAGAAGCAAACTTTATTCTTACTGCAGAAATAACAGAGAATTGGCCAGTTTTAGTGGCTTTTATTGAGGTTCAGGAGACCATAACAGATATCAAATAAGGTTATCCCTCCCTAGGCTCAATTCATGAGTCTTACTGCAATGATTATTTGATGCACATTGCAGTATTCTGGAAATTACCTCACTGAACCTCGGGCAAGGAGATGCTACACTCTTTTCATGGTGTGTGTTTGTGGATTTTTGCAGCATGCAGTGGAGATGAATTATGTCCTTGTTGGTCTCAATATTTATAGATCTCTATACAGACATAACATAGTGTAGAGAGAAGCACACTGCCCAGTGATATGCTTGCACCACATACTCTGTGTGTAGATGTATAGTTGCTATATAATATATGTATGAAATAATACATTATTATATAATGTCATATAGTTTGCACTGTGTTTATGTAACCTCACTTATAGACATTTTATAGTCGTTCCAGCTAAACATTTCCCCTTAAGGACAGGTCATTGTTTGCAGAAAACATTTTTGGCTGCTGATCTCACACAGCTGTAAGATCTTCCTGGTCACCGGTTAATGAGTTCCCAGAAGAACTTTGCTTGTTCTGTCTGAAGCAAAGACCAAAATACTCTATATTTTATCTCTCTAGACTTATACAGTAACCTAGTACTGAAACCATTTGGGGAGTACAAAACCATTTTATTTTTCTGTTTTTCCAACCCAGCTGGAGTCATCTGAAGCAGTTATAAAATTCCGCATATGTGGCATTACCAGCAGCCATAGTCAAGGTTCTGTAAACAGGAGTGGAGTAGTTAAGATGAAACAGTTTAATTCCATGTTTCTTAGTAATTTTATCTGACCCTTTTAATTCACACTTCTGCATATGGAATGACAACGGGATTGCAAGTGCCACGTGCACTGACAGTACCTCACAGGGCTGCTCAGATTCATCTCTTCATCCCAGCGCTGCCTCAGCAGAGCACCAGCTGCCCTCTGAGTCTAGAGCTCTGCTGTAACTTCTGTGACTCTTTTGTGCCCTGATCCTGAGAGGCTTTAAAGGCTGGACACTATTTTGGGAGTCTTCATGGTCTGCTGCAGACCCATCAGCCAGGCTGCGGAACAGCAGTCTTGCTCCTGAGCATGTGCCCAGGATTCACTGTGGCCCTAAAATATCAATATGGGCATGGGCAGTCCTGCTGTTCTTAGCACCAGGCACAAATAATCCCTGTGGGAGAGGGAATGGGTCTCTGCCAGCCCAGGTATGCTGCTCTTGGTGGTGCTGTTGCAGCACTGCAGATTCACAGGCTGGTTTTCCCTGTTTTTATTCCACTGTTTTCCTCTGAGGGAAGCTGGAAGGCCTGTGTTGTCAGCATGTGCTAAATACTGTGAAAGTTTAAAGTAATTATTTGTTCTGCAGCTGTGATAAAAAAGCAATAGGTGTCATGTGTAGGCGACTGCTGTTGCTCAGACATGCAATGGGAGAAATCTCTGCTCTGGAGAATCAGGACCTCAGTGGAACAAAAGTGAATCAAAGGCAAAGGTCCTCAGCCAGGGTCATTTTTGTCTTTCTGTGGTCAAATGCTAGCTGCAAACCTGGCCAGGTGGAGGAGGCTTGGCAAGGATGCTGTGGATACAAAGGCAGTGACACACTCCTGAGTGCATCCACAAGCTGTCACAGTGTTCTCACACTGTAGGCAGAAAATTCTTACACACAATTTCCTGTCTGCATCTGGATTGATCACAGGGTGGTCAGCTGAGCCCTCCTTTCATGGCTGGTGGCCTATGTTGGCAATTTCCCTTTCTGATAGAAGGATATAAGGAAAAGGAAATAGAGGGTCAAAATGGAAGAATTGCCACCAGCAGTTTGCAAGTGAGGAGTTTGGGTTGCTCTGTATGCTAAGGCAGGTTTCAGCACTATGCCTGAATGTGAATCCATGCCACATCAGTGTTTTGGTTTTCCAGATGCCCGGCACAGCAAGGCATGACCGAGACATGGCAATCCAAGCAAAAAGAAGCCTGTCCAAAACCGCTGACCCTCTAGAACGACTTCGCCTGCAGTGTTTAGCAAAGGGATCTGCAGGCATCAAAGGACTTGGCAGGTGAGTATAAGAAGTCAAACCCCTTATTCAGCGTAATAGTTTTAGCTGCAAGGGGCTCACAGGCTAAACAGGGGCCAAAACTTGAGTTTCCCCATCTCAATGCAACTGCCACGACCCACAGCGCCTGGCATTGGGGCACATGTGTTTTGGGACTGACCTGCTCCCCTTTTGAAGGATTCAAGACTGTGAATCCCTCATGGGAAAGTGTTTCTGTGAGACCCAGAACAACTCCTGCCACGGAAAGGAAGGAAACATAAACCATATATCTCTCTTTGTTGTTTTCTAAAATTATCTTAAGTATTTCAGCACTGGAGATTTTATGCTTCCTTCTCTTCAAGGTGTGATCCCCTTGTTGTAATGGTCTGTTAGCTGTCTAGTTTATAGGAGGCACCTAAAATCCTTTTGCAAGCATCCCACCCCTAGGAAAGGTGAGATGCATCACACCCTGAGATGCCCTCCCAGGCCCCATAAACCACAAAGGGATCCAGATGGTGACCAACTGGAACTTCATTTAAGTGTGCAACTTGCAGAGGGCCGTAATGAACAAGGATATACCATGGCAGCCTTTCCCTCGTTTAACTTCAGATGTGTAATATTCATGCACCCAATCTAAGTGAGTAATCTCTACTACCAGTAAGTGCAGGGAGTTTGTTGGTTGGGGGTTTTTCACCACTTTTTTGTTTCCCCCTCAGAATAGGGAACAAGGGAAAAATGTTATCTCAATCAGCTGGCTACTCCAGTACTGTGCTAAACCACTTCAGCACTCTCCATATTTTCCTATGCATTTTCCTCAAATTTCATGTTTTCCACAGAATATTTCGAATTATTGATAATGACAACAGCAGAACCCTTGATTTCAACGAGTTTCTGAGAGGACTACGTGATTATGCTGTGATGATCAATAAGGAAGAAGCGCAAGAGCTTTTCCGGAAATTCGATAAAAATGGCAGTGGAAAAATTGATTTTGATGAATTTCTTGTTACACTGAGAGTAAGTCTGGGAATTCATGTTGTTATTGCATTAAATGGATTAAAATATAGCATAACAGAACAGAACAAAATAGAACAGATTATTTGCAAATAAACAGTTGTGATTTTTTTTTCAATTAATTGTGGCCTTGATTTAGATACTGAAATTCCTGTGCTGCAGTCTGGGTACCTACGTGGTTCAGCCCATCGATCTCACTTCTTTGTTGGCCATTTTATGATGCATCTCTTCATAACACGAACTAATACAGGGGAGACTTTCTCTAATCCATCACAGTGATTGATTTTCTCTGAAGTTTCTTTGCTCTGCTGAAGCCTAAACAGTTAAGATAGAAAATATTAGTACTTAGGGTAATTAGTAAATTCTTGTTGGAAATACATAAAATGGGCAGATCAGAAAAGTGTTCTAGGTAGCATTTTCTCTCTGTCCATTTGCTATTGCAGCAAACGGACAGTAGATATATGGGTAGAAATTGAATAGTCAATCACATTTCTCTTTTGAGGAGATATTGCCCTTTCTAGCTCACGGACAGTGTAGACTATCACCAGTTTATTGACCCATGTACCTTGAAAGTTTTACTGCTAGCAACAGCAAGTAATTGAATTTGGAACTGGGCAAGTAGTTGGAAAAAATAAAATTATTCTGTTAATATTTCTTTACAGCCTCCCATGTCCAATGCAAGAAAAGAGATCATCATGCAGGCATTTCGGAAGTTAGACAAGACTGGAGATGGTGTCATAACAATTGAAGACTTACGAGGGGTGTATAATGTAAAATATCATCCCAAATACCAAAATGGAGACTGGACAGAAGATCAAGTTTTTAGAGCCTTTCTGGATAATTTTGATTCATCCTATGAAAAAGATGGGAAGGTAAATGAAACACCAAATGTCAAGCCATGAAATCACCATCTGACTCAGAATTTGACTTCTGTTATTAAGTGTGGGAGTAATTGCAGTACCAAACATCCATTTGCATCACATGTATATGGAAAATCAAAGTAGATGCATAACCTGTGCACAGCACTCCTGATACAGCCAGCTTGCACGTTCTGAGGCAAAGGGGCTCTGCAGGAGGTACAAGGATGGTTGTGAGATTGCACTAAGGCTTATAGCCTTAATAATCTTTCATTGATTACACGAAGTGTATCTTCAGACCACCCCACAAAATCAGTGATTTTCAAAATCCACATAAATTGAGGGATTTTTCCCTTCTTAGAAGAATAAATACCAGGATCCGGTTAAAAAGCAGGTTCCCTAGTATGTTAAATACTTTTCAGTTAGTTCTTCTCCAGTGTAATTACTGAGACACTTGACTTGGAAATCAGTCCATAACAGAGACAGATTTATCTACAGAGAGTTGGATGGAGGATGGGGCTGGGGCTGCTGCCACCAGCTGTGTGCCCTGAGGAGCCACGAGCTGGGACAGAGCTGGGAGCCCTTACTGCACTCTGGCTCACCTCTGGTTCATGTCCAAAGCCTGGGCACCTTCAGTGATGGACTTCTTATACATCTGCTTTGATACCACCTCTGAGCCAAGCATGCTCTCTTTCCCTGTGTTATGTGTCTGCAAACTTCTTTGGTCTGACCTTAAATCTGTCTGACCAGCTCAGAACAATCCTGTATCTCTGTGCTTCACATGGTGATACTCTCAGTCTGAGCTGTTAATAATAACAAATGAGGCTGCAAGTTTTTACCAGCAGTTTGTGGAATGTCTTCAATACTTCCCACTGTCCAGGCTGCACCTGGGTTTTCATGGCTGCATTGCACTGGTGACTCCTACCTGTCGAATGCTCCACCCGAATTCTTCACTTGCTTTGTTCCCAACACCCAGGCTCTCAGGCGTAGAGAGGTGGTGAGTTTCACTTATTTTGGGCATGACTTCGCACTTAGTAGAGCTGAATTTCATCCCTTCTGCTGCAGTGTCATCCTTAGAGGTACCAGTTCTGAGCCAGCTATCCCCTTCCATCTCCACAGCAGTGGTGACATCTAGAAAATGTCAAACAAAATCTTCCTGCTTTTTGTTCTGAGGTCATATGTGAACACATAAAATGAGTCCCCAGAGTGATCCTTGATGAGTTCAGTGCCTGGTTACTCTCAGCACCCACCTCCTGTTCAGCAATCCTGATGTTACCTCACTTGATTGCTGTTTCTTCTGAGAACAGACTGTGACTTTCCTGAATCACAACACACTGGTGATACTGAATACCTAAAACATTTTTAGCAGAAATGCCTCAAGGTTGAGCATTTGCTAAAAAGGTCCTCTTCACTGTGATCTTGCTGGGTGCCTCTGAAATAGGCAGGTTCAGTGAGGCTTGTAATCAGTTCGTGATGGTAGGACAGTCTGGAGCTGTCCCTTCTCCCTATTGTCATGTTTTTCTAAGTTCTGAAACACAAAATGCAATCAGAGCAGATATCATGGAACCACAGAATATGATGAGTTAGAAGGAACCCATCAGGATCATCAGGTCCAACTCCTGGCCCTGCACAGCACATCCCGAGAGTCACACCATGTGCCTGAGAGCATTGTCCAAATGCTTCTTGAGCTCTGTCAGGCTTGGGGCTGTGACCACTGCCCTGGGGAGCCTGTTCCAGTGCCCAATCACCTTCTGAAGGTGGAGAACCTTTTCCTGATACCCAACCTAAACCTCCCCTGACACAGCTCCAGGCCATTCCCTTGGGTCCTGTCACCGTCACCACATAGCAGAGGTCAGTGCCTACCCCTGCATTTCCCCTCATGAGGATGCTGAGGACCACAATTAGGTCACCCCTCAGTCTCCTCCAGGCTGAACAGAGCAAGTCACCTCAGCTGCTCCTCACATGGCTTCCCCTCCAGATCCTTCAGCACCATCCTGGCCCTCTTTTGGACACTCTCTCATAGCTTAATGTCTTTTTTATATTGTTTTGTATTTTTTTATGTGATGTTTATTCAAAGAATGACCTACATGGTTTGAAAGTTAAGGCATCACAAGAGATATGCACAGTTTTTCTTTTGGCTAATTTTTTTTTTTTTTTAACGGTCATTTTTAAACCTCAAAATACCCATGAAAGCTATTCAAAACTATTAGGTATTTAAATGAACATTTGCTTCATTAAGTGAGACTTGCTTAGAGCCATGATATTTTCTCTCTTTGGATGGATATAAAGTTCCAAGATCTCTCTGAATTGCATCAGAAACCCCATCCACTTTAATTAATAAAAATGCAAAGAACCAGATTATACCATCCCTGGAAAAAGGTATGTTAAAACATTTGTCTTCTTAGGCAGCAGTGATTTTAACTTCAATTCCTGGTAAGGTTAGTTAAACTTCACATGTTTCATCTCCATCCAAGTGTTATCAAGAACATGAGCTCTTGTTTCTAGCAAAGTGAAATTTAGCAAATTTCAAGTGCCTTAATTCCTCCTGTTGGATTCCTTCTTGTTAGCAACAACATAAAATAGCAGATGTTCAGTTTCATCAAGAGTTCTTCTCAATGTGTGATTTTGAATTACAGCATTAAAAAAGCAAACGTTTGTTTTCCTATTTTTAATTTCTTTGTCTCAGGTCACAATGGAAGAATTCATGAACTACTATGCCGGAGTCAGTGCTTCAATTGACACAGACGTCTACTTTATCGTCATGATGAAGAATGCTTGGAAACTCTGATCATATAGTCAAAGAAGCAAGACTTTACTTTTGCCTTCTGTAGGTTCCTCTGATTAAAGTGTATGCAAAAAACCACCCTCCTGTTTCATAACAACAGTTTCCAGTAACTGTGCCAATTACATTCAATCTGCATAATTAATTCCCAGATGCTTCAGTAGGCTCAGCCTCAGGGGATCAGTGAATAGTCAGAGAGCAGATCTGGCATCTGTTTTTTCTCTTTGCATCCCTGGCATGTCTTTTCTTTTCTGAGATGAACTGCTCCTTTCTTTTCTGACATCTGCAGTAGGTCGCTGTGGCTCCTGAGCATACCCCTCTTGCTAGATACAGATAGATACAGATCTGCTTGGCAGAGGATGTAAGACATGGAAACCAAAATATTCTGGAAGCATAGTGGTCTTGGACAGGCTGTTATAAATGGAAGGAAGTCTGGCCCAAGAGGGTCATGTAGACCTGTCACCTGTAGCACTGCAGTATCTCTTTGCTTCTTGGGTCTCACTTGTGTGGTGCAGCCAACTGCTGATCTTGCTGTGGGGAACTAGCAGTGAGTTCCCAGTACAGGGAGGCTGGAGGGATAATCCAAGAAGGGGAGACATGGACCAGGATAAACGCAATATGTTTTTTGAAGCCCTGGGGTTTTTTTCCTGGCTCACAACTAAACATACAGACAATTTTCCTGTGCATACCATGTTTCAACCTCCTGTGCAGCCTTTTATAGATTTTCACTCCCTTCCCTCTGGTTTGATTCCTTTATTTCTGTACTGTGAGATCATTTTACTTATATTTTTTCTTAAAAGGGGATACATGAGCTGCAGTATTTTTTTCTTCCTGTTCGTAGAATGTTTGCTGACCTGGTGGCTGTTGCCTATACACACCTACTCTGAAAGTTGCTTACTCTTTATTTGTATTTGCAGTGTTTTATCATCAAGCTGTGACTTCAGGGAGCTTTCTGGGAAGTAAAGAACTTGTAGTTTTCTTATCTTGTCATCTTCTGTTTCTGATGCTGAATAAAGATGGGGAACCTACCCTTCTGGTCACACCAGTGAGGCTGTCTCAGTTCATCTTTTGGCCTTTGTCCATACAGACAGTGGGGAAATGGTACACAAAAGAAACTGTAAAAAAAAACCCCCAAAACCTAGTGTGTGAGTGTGAGGTGTCTAATTTTTCCTGCTTTGATACCTTTTTCTTTTTTTCTTCTACTTTCTGCTCCTCTCTCACCGTTGTGCTGCTCTCTCAGACTGAGAAGCTGCTGCTGTAGCAAAGAGTAAATGGCTTGTGCATGGCAGCATTTGCTCCATTTCAGGCTGGCAGTCAGCTAAAAGCAGTACAGGGTTATAGAATGGACTTTCAAAACAGCCTTTCTGATGAAGTCTCAACTCTTAGCCTGGGTTGCTAACAGTTCAAACACTGAAGTCCTGAGTGCTCCCTGCACTGATCTTCTACAAACCCTATTTTTCTTTTGTCCAGTGATGATCTCAGTATGAGCAATAGCTGCTTGCAATGCCTGAGTGAAGACTGTGCAAAATCAATTATTTTCTTGACCAGTAAGCCTCCAGAAACTTGCATACTGGCTGACACTGGAAACTGGTGGAGAAATTATCTTTATTATTGCCAGCTATCATAAGAGAAGCCTTTACTTACTGCAATGCCAATATAGGTGAAGAACAAACTTGCTATCAAATAGGGGCTGAATGTGTTCTGACAGCTTGAGTAGAATCCATTCACTTCTCTTTCATTAACTGATTTCACAACATGGTGTCATGCTATCTGTCTTCTCTTTCAAATAGAAAGAAAGTAATGTGGATGGACTGTGGGAATCACAAAACAAAACAAATATTTCCTTTTTACTTGCTATCTCATGTCTTCACGCCCTGCAGTGATCTGACAGGCTGATATTTGTTCAAGTGAAGTTTTAATCTGAATAACTGCAGCCAGTTTGTCTTTGGTACTAATACCTTCCAATTTTATTTAATTCCAAACCAATATACATTTTCAGAAGGGAGGACTGGTACTGAAAGCAACTGTGCTTTTTTGAAACCAGCAGAAGTTTTGTCACTGGTCTCTGGGAGCCTTAGCTGAGCCTGTGGCATCTGGGGAAAACCCTGTGCTTCAGGACAAGATTTCTACACTGAGCTGTACTAATGGGGTTTTGTGTGGGGACTTGAAGGACCTGATCCAGGAGAGCTTTAAACCCCTCACTCTAGTGGTGTATCCCTGGTGCTCTCAGAACATTTCCCAGCTCAGGTCTGCTTGTGTGTGGACCTCATTGCTCACTGGATATGTTTCCTGAGAGGTGAGTCATTTCAGCATCTGTACAGAACCGTGTTTCCAAGGTCTGGTTTCCGGTGCCTTCAAAGTCAGTGGCAAAGTTTCCTTTCACTTCTGCGGAGATAGAGTTGCTCTTGGGGCAGTCTGAATAACAACTGGTAACTGCAGGAAGGGTATAGTGCTTTCAGGAAAAAAATAAATAATCTGGGAAGCAAACCCATGATTTTTCTCTTGTAATCAGATGCTGTAGAACTCAAATTGGAATCTGTCCTGTAAGAAATGTAATTTGATTAATATGTGTGCACATTAACTGAACAAACACAGGCATTAACTGCTAGGTAGTAAAATCTCAGCGGGGGAACATGCAGCCATGATGACACACTGGACACACACACCGGACATTCAGAGAAAGCACTTTTCAGGGGTTTAAGGAAAGTTAAAGGGATCTGAAGCATACAAGAGGGATTATCATGACTAACAGCAAGTGCCCAGAGCCTCCCTTTGGCACTTCACTGTCCCTCTCTGTGATCTTGGAGACCCAAAAGTGAAGCTGAAAGGCCCCTGTTCAGCTGCAGCTGCTGTGTGCTGGTTACAGACCCATCTGATGCCGGAAATAAGTGGTGATGCAGGCTGTCCTGCCAGCCTATGGCCCTACAGCACATACAGCAGATTTTGGGAGATAGGTGGCAATGCACACCATTGTATCTGGTGCTAGCATCAAGATGGGAGATCTTGGTCGATGCTTCATGTTCGAAGCACTATTTCTTCTTTCTGGTTGTGCAACAGATGCTAAACAGGATGGCACAAACCACAGGAACAAACCACAGGAATCTGAGTCGGCAGGGCTGGGGGGCAGTCCCAGAGGCAGAGGTTTTGCCTGCACCTTGAGCTCCTGCCTGCCATGTGGCACAGTGTCTTGTCAGGAATAAGGTCTGCCCTCCCCAGCAGCCGGCACTGAAGTTTGCTCCAAAAATGCTGGTAGAGCCCTGTTGGAAAGAGGAAAAAGGAAAAAGGCTCCCTTATAACTCTGCCCCCACATCCTGCCTCTGCATTAGCCATCAGACCACCTCCATGACACTATCCCACTACCCCAAAGGAGCACAAGGTACAAGGACAAAGAGGTGTGGGACAGCCTTTTCTTCTGGTGTGCTCCTCTGGGAAAGGTGACACATCTGCAGCTTCCTTCACTGCATTTTGATTTTGCCCTCTCTATGCTCTTTGTGGCTTCACGTTTCTGTCTGGGAGAGGAAATTTTTGGCTTGATGTGATCCAGACATGTTTTTCATCTTATACTGTCTCCTGCAGCATGAAATTCTGATTCAAGCAACTGAGTTTAATGCAAGCCCCACTCTGCCATATATTCTTGAAACTAGGCCACAAGAGATTTTCAGTGTTCTGATTCATTCTGCTGCTCTCCTGATAGAAAGCTATCTTGGCAGAGGCAGATGGCAGCAGCAGAAGTTTCGCAGATGAAACTACCTGTGCACATCACTGTATAAAAGCTAACTTGCCTTTACGTAATTCCTTTGTGATGCCTCAAACCTCTGCATCCGTGTGGGCAGAGCATGGCTTTCCCATCCCAGAGTTGTCACTGGCTGGCAGAAGGAGCAAGACCAGTGATTTTTGCTGATTTTTGGCTTGCAGCTCCTATCCTCCACACTGGGAGCAGCAGCAGCAGCAGCAACAGCAGCAGACTCAGGTTTCCCCAGTAAAACGAGTAATGCCAAGCGCAACCTGGCGCTGCCAGCAGCTGCCCACTGCCTATGGCTTTCACTGTGATTAGAGCCCTCCCTGTTTCTTTAGCTTTGCTCTCTTGTAGGGTGAGCAGAAAGCAGGATTCCCAGTAGCCTGTGTTTGACACCAAGTCCTCAAGTGGCTCAAAGCTGCCGCTCTATTTGCAGCAGCCCCTGGCCATACTGGTGTGCCTCAGCTGAGTCTGAAATCCCTGTGGTTTCAAAGCGAGCTTGGTTTTGGCTCTAGCACCTCTTTCACACTCATGCCTGAAAGTTTGCACCGCCCCAGGTACAGCAGCCCCACCTCCACCAAAACCTGGACCTAGGTTTCCTCCCCGCTCACAGCACTGCTGCTGAGCCAACAGGAGCTGCTGCTGGAGACTGGGGACAGGATCCGGCCTTTGTTCAACATCTTGGAAAGAAAGGAAGCACAAGGTTTTGCGGAAGCTGAATCAAGCCTGGTTTTCTGTGGAAAAGCAGAGATTGTGATAAAATGTGAGAAGTGTTTATTTTCCTGAGATAAATCTGTTCCTTTTTTTTCATGGAAAACGTATTTTTCCAAAAGCTGCAATTTTTTTTTTTCTTTCAAAATGTGGAGGGTTTTTTTTAGCTTAGGCACATTTTCTGGAAAAATTTTTGGCAGATTGTGTTAGAGAAGCTCCAACTTTGTGGCATAGATTTATTCCTTTAGACATTTTCATCAATGCATTTCTGCTTTGTGTCTCGTTTTTTCTATTATTTGACAAACCTTTGGGGCTTTTTACATTCATTTGGTGATGGTCCTGATGTTGGACTAACCTAATTTTGCTGTGACATGTAAGTTATGCAGTCAATATTTAACAACAACTGGAATAACTTTTCTTTTTTCCTTTTTTTTTCTTTTTTTTTTTTTTTTTTTTTTGAGCCCATAGAAGCAGCTCTGTTTCCATATGAAAGAATCTCAATCCATTTGCCTTAGTGTCATACAACCAAATTCTGTGTTAGAGCTTGCTGCAGCAATACATCCTAATATCAGGCTAGGACAGTCTGATGTAAAAATCAGACTTCCCTGGAAGATGCAAAAGAACTATTTGCAACATATAGAGTCTGTTGAGCCACAGTATACAGCCATCACTGTTCTTCTCATTCTTAGGTTACAAAAGATGAACTCCTGAATTACTGGTATGGCGTTAGTGCTTCTGCGGACACTGGTGCCTACTTCATTTTAAGGATGAAGAAATTCTGGAAACTCTGACTTTTGCTTTCATTTGCCCAGATTTGTTTGGGGCAATAGACTATAAATAGGTGAAGTGCTGCTTAGTTTGTTGTGGGCTTGATTTTTCCCCCAGGTCCCATTTGAGCGACTGTTTTGGAGCTGCACAAGGGGATGGTACCAGCAAATGTCCAAGTGCTGGGCTCCGACACGTGGCTTCGTGTTTCAGCAGGTGGCGCTTAAAAGCCAAGGAAAAGCCATCCTGACTGAAACCTGGAGCTGCCGCGTGAGCAAGGGATGAGACGGTATAATTTAGTAATTGCATTTTCTGGCATCATCAGTTGTTTTCTTGTGTGTCTCTACATTAGTTTTGTTTTGCCAATGCTCCGTGACACGTAGGAGTGCTAATTTGGGTGGCTTCATGATCGCAGTAATAAGGAGGTGTTTGACTCTAAAATAATTCTTCACAGAGGTGGTAAGTCTTCTTTATGTCACATTTTAGCTGTTTTTAAATGACAGGTTCAGAAACCCCACAACCACAGAGATAGCTAGCTCGATTCGAAAGTGTATTGACTAAAATCCAACTGCTGCTCCCCCCAGGCTACAGCACTGCAGTATTGCTGTACAAATACAGGCCTTCAAATCAATAAACACTACTGGTAGGAAGCTGAGAAGGAGCTGTACTCCTGCCCTGCAGAAATGCCCTGCCAGCATCACCAGGTCCCTTGCTGCCAGAAGAGATGGTTTCATGGTCAGCTTCTGCCTGCCAAAAACTGCGCTGAATTCAGCCACGTGTGCCTGCGGCAGTGATTGTCAGGCCACCCTTTCACCGTTTACTTCATATCCCAGACTTCACTGCACATCACAGGATTTTTGCCATCCCTCCATTCTGGCAGCAGTAGTCCTCCTGCTTCCTTCCCCACGCCTAGCTGGTCTCCTGCTGCCCCACCGACACACACAGCGTTTGTGTGTGCTTTTTCAGCCTGTCTAATGGCTATGCACAAGGGGAGGAGATATGGTAAACAAACTAACGCTTTAAGCCGGGTATGACTATTGCCTTGAGATGTAATTAGCGTTTTTCAGCGTCATTAGAAGTAGACCATGACTCATTGTTGTAACTGACAAAAGCCTAAGTTTATTTGTGTATAGCTAGGAGACGTCTGCATAGCTAGGAGGCGTTTGCATGAGCTGCACGTAGATAAGGGGAGAAGCAAAGGCGGGAGGGTGCCTGTGTGGTACCACGACTGCGGGAGAGGGGCCGGAGCCCAGTGGGCACAGGGCTGAAAGGAGCAGGCAGCTCCAGGCACTGTGTCAGAAGGCAGCTGCAGGGAAACCCGTGTCACCAGGCTGCGTCTGGCTGTGCAGCTGAGTGAGAGCAGTGGAGGCAGAAAGCGGGAGAAGGAAAGTTGTGCTGAGCTAAAGGAAGTGCATGGAGTGTGTGAAAGCTGAGCAATACTCCTGTGCGAATACTGAGGCAGATGGGAATTTGTGAACAGCTCGGGAGAAACTGTCATGTAGAATAAGGAAACTGCTTGACAGATTGTCCAGACATAGCCATGGCTGTATCCTCATAGATGGACTATATATAACTTGGCCATACACAGGAAGTGCTTGTGGTATTTCTGGCTTTGGTGCATATTTGCCTTTATTTTTTTTTTCCAAAACAAAGCTGACAGTGGTTATATCCGCATACATCCGACAAATGTGTTACAGAATTACAGAATCACAAAAGTTGAAGGAAGCATAGCACATACTGCAGAGGATTTTCCTGATGTGCTTTTGCTTCTTCCTCTATCCCCTTTTTGTTTGTCACCGTGTCACTGGAAGAAGGTATTGTTCCAGTATACTCTGTCTGTATCTACAGTCACACTGTGCAAGTTCTCACAGTATAAGCATTATCAGCAGCTCTTTTGAAAGGAAATACAAGCACTATAAAGCAAATGAGTGCCCAGGGCTTTGGTCTTTTTCTTCTGCATCAATTAATGCTTCATTCGGCAATAAACAGCAATAAAAACCATTCTGTAAATGTCACTGGAATGCCTTGAGCCAAATCCGAGGCCCCTTTGCACACAGTAGCTGTTAGGTTCTCCCCACTTGAAGGTTTCCCTGGTGCTGGGTGGAGGTGGAGGAGGTGGAGTACTGTCTCGGGAGGGCTGGTTTTGGCTTGATGTGGTCCAGAATTGCTGTTTGGCTTGTACTGTCTCCCGCAGCATAAAATTCTGGTTCAAGCAACTGAGTTTAATGCAAGCCCCACTCTGCCATATATTCTTGAAACTAGGCCACAAGAGATTTTCAGTGTTCTGATTCATTCTGCTGCTCTCCTGGCACAAAGCTGTCTTCGCAGAGGCAGATGGAAGCAGCTGAGGTTTTGCAACATCTCTGTGACCATTACCAGCTAGAACAAATCCGAGCATCTCACCCTCTGAGGATGAGAAAGGGCTCTTTTCACCCTTAGACTCTGGGAATGTGAAAACAACTAGGTAAAGGAGAATTTCAAAGAGCTAGAGGAACTGAGACTGCACAGTGAGGTGAACCCCAGTTCCAGAGTGCAACAAAGCAGTTTGGATATCCCATGGCCACAGTGCTCTACTGTCATGCAACCATGTGGCTGTAGCAGCTTTATCTCCAAGTGTGAGCTCCAGAATGTGCAGCATCCAAGGACAACTGTGAAGTGGCTCAGCCACAATGCAAGAAAAAAAAAAAATGTAATACCATAATGAAAAAGAAGTCACAATGCCAAAAAATTAAAAAACTTAAAAATAAAATAACATTTAAAAAAATAACCCCCACAAACAAAAAACATCTCCTGGCAAATTATAAGTTGCTTTAAAAAAAAAGAATTAGGTCTTATGATCACTGGCAGGATCCACAACGTTCCTTCTATCTTCCTATGTCAGATGTTGCATGAGAACATTGCCTGTCCAAATTCATAGTATTTGTGTGCAGTCACAGCCATGGGGAATAATGCTAGTAAACAAATATGGTCAGCCCAGCCTCTGGCCTGGAAAGCACTTACGCTACACTAATGCTTGCACATGAGAGTTGCAGAAAAAGACAGCATCGTGCAATTTACAGCCCTAATTCGGCTTCTAGGAAGAGAAAGGACTTTGCTTCACGTAGTTGGTACATGAAATATTGAAGACCTCAAAAGTATTAGCAGAAGTACCTGCTAATACAGTGGATCCTGTAGTTGGCTTAAGGGCAAAATTTTACCAATAGCAAAAAGTAGTGGTATTTAGGGTTTGCTTTGTTTTAATTTGTGTCTCAAAAAACACCCCTCAAAAAATTAAATCCTTCTCGGGAAACATCTCCCTAAAGTGGGCCCATGTAACGTTTTTGCTGGGCACTCAGCTGACTCTCACTGTGGTGCTCAAGCTCCTGAATCCCCAGGTGCCTCTTGCTTAATAGCAACTCTAATTTACTGTCTTTTTGCAAACTCATGGACTTAAACTGACTGGGGGGGAGTTAGACTTGACCCACCAGTGTTTAGAAGAGATTGGGTTCTATTTAAATGAATTTATTGTCATATTTCTTGCTAAGGCATGAATAAGAGCTTAACTCTGTAACCAAGAGGGCAACAAAAGAGTTCATTAACTTCTTGAGACATGCTGTGATCCTCAGTTGGGACTGCATTGTCACTGCTCTGGATTGATCAGATTTGAAGATCAAAATCGGGTTGAATTAAATTTAATATCTGCTGCAGTGAAGACTGCTAGCAGCGTACTGAATGCTGAGATAGGCTCCTTCTCATTGGAATGTAGGAGAACCCACTTCCCTGCCGGTACAGCATTGCACTGTGAGCAGAGTGTGTGAGGGAGGTGGGAACTCACAGGATACAGGAAAACAAAACCAGAAAGCTTCAGTATCCTGGTTGTGTTGGAGAAAAAAATGACATGCTGTAATTCTTGTGAGATTTACTGAATTTTGTAGAAGCTGGACATTGTGACATAGGCTTCCTCATTGTTTGGTGATCTCACGTCACTGTTAGGCAGCATCTGGGAGACGGTGTCATCATTTAGGGACTCTGGGTGGGGCGGGCCGGAAGGATCCAGGGAAGGAGTGGAGGAAGGGTTGAAACCATCGTTGTGCAGGGGCACAATGTTGCCGTGGCAAACCTCGTAGGTGCTGGAGCTGCAGCTGCCCTCGGTGACTGCAAACTGGCTGGTGCCCAGGAGCCTGTGCAGGGCTTCAGCTGGCCAGACTCCTCCGTAAGACACGGGCAGGTTTAGGTTGTTTTTCTCTGCCATCACAGGGATCATCTTCAGGTCTGATCCACTCCTGAATTTTTCTGGAATGCTTGTCTCTGGAGCAGTTGATGGCTGCAGAAAATTTTCCAGTTCAGCTTTTGCCCAAAGGCCGTCCACTTTATGGATATGAACATAACCAAAACTCTCTGGGTTAAAGCTTATATCAAAATTCTGTGTGGCAAAGGGAACAGCACAGTTAGTCAGCGGTGGGTAGTAGCTTAAGAGAAAAGGTTCTTTGATAATTTATTTGATTTTAGAAGGGTATTTATTATTTCTTTAATTCTAGATGTAACCCTGAGCAGGCTGAGCAATAGGTTAGCACAGAATAAGCTATCATATGGCTGAAAATCCCCTTCCCTATTAACTTGGATCTATCCTGTGTCCTCCTCTGGGCAGTGCCCCTGGAGAGTGTTTTATGCTCTATACAGTGTTTCAGAGACTTTTCTGAGACACCCATTTATTGTATGCCTGCCATTTCATAGGAAGGAGTGTGCCCACCCAGGTGGTTTGTTTCAGTTTTACCTTCCTAATTTAGCAGCAAGGGAAGTAAAAATTTGCCATGACTTCCTGAATCAGTTAGGAATCCCTGAACTGGGGAGCACAGGGGCTGGGAGAGCTGCGGTAGGCCTCCTATTAAATTTAGAACATGTTAATAATGTACCTGGAATGAACAGCACTATGACTTTCTTTGTGAAAAAACATGAGCTAGGTATATAGTTTTAAGACAACAGGTTAATCCCACACCTTATGGTTTATAGCCTTTGTCCATCTGGCTTTTAACTGGCAAAGCAGTTCATATACTGCATGATGTATGAACAATGATGCTGGCCATGTCAGGGTGCATGGACATCACCGGGAATGTTTGCAAAAGGTCTCCATCCAGCCCCATGATCACAGTTTCAGAGAATCACCAAAGCATCTTGGTTGGAAAGGAGCTGTGGAGTCCAACCTTCTGCCAGAAGCAGGACCTGGATTAGGCTATTCAGAGCCCCATCAAGACGAGCCTTAAACATTTTCCCAAAGGAGAGCCTACCTTGTCTTTGGGTAGGCAACACAATGTTTAATTATTTTCATGAGGAAGATTCTTTCCTTATATCCAGAAGAAGTTTGCCCTGAAGCAACACATGCTTGTCGCCTCTGGTCCTGTCACCACACAGGTGGTGAGAGCACCTCCCCCAGCTCTCTACCTACACCTTAGGTATTGGAAGCTTGTAAGAAGTATTCCCCATCCTGAGCTTCCTTTTCTTCTATAAACAACCTTAATTCCCTCAGCCTTTCTTCATACATCAGCTTCCCAACACCTCTGTAGTTACTTTGCACAAGTCAAACCTCAGGCGCTCGTTCAATTGTGCGTTATTTCCATACCCTTGGCTGACATCTGCATGAGCAAATGTGGGCTCTCTTCAGTGAAATGTAGAAGTAATTTCTGAAAGATATCCTAGTTCATGCAGAAAATGCACATACTCTCCCTCATGAACATTAGTTTTGTCCCCAAGAGTCTATACTCAGGTGGAAAGAACAGTGGAAGAACATACATTTTTTGGCTTCTTGCATAGTTGCTCCAGCGTTTTTTTATGGTCAGGAAGGTTTGGCCATACAGCAGGCTTGATCCTGAAACAGCAACAGTAGACAAAAGGCAGCATAAGAGGTCTGTGTTGAGGTATCAGAGGTTCATATTGCATCATTTGTACAAGTTCTCAAAAAGCCCTAGGGCTAGCTGGCATTATCCAGAATAAAGACAGAGAAGTCTCAGAATAAAACAGACAAGAGAAGAGGAGTTGTAAAGGTCACCAAAAAGTCATTGTTCTTTTGAGTGCACAAATTGTCGTAGTTAAAAGAAGACACTTCACTAAGTACTGGAAAAGCAGCAAATTATGCTGGCAAAGAGCTTGTTGCTTGTTTTCATCTAGCTGTGTTAACAGGGTTCTGCATGGTGAAACTGGTTTCTGCAAGTACAAGAAGATGTTGTGGTTAAAGTGGAAATTTGCTGATACTGGCTTCTGCATTTTTAATTAATTCAAAGAATGGCATATTGTCCCATTCCTTGGCCAGCAATCTGGGCTTCAGGCATCTGTCCCGTAGCCTTCCATAGGTCTCATTTTTACTGCCTTGATTATCAAAGTCCTCATGTCGTGCTGCCTGATACCCTCAGCTGTGATACATCTAGACAATACTGTCCAACTGGTATTCAATCATTGCATTGATATAAATATAACTATACATGTGTATGAACATATATTTCATTTTATTTATGTGTCTGTGTGGCTGTATATACACACATGTATAAAACCTTCTTCTTTTTTAAATGGAAATATCTGGGATCAAAAAGTCTCACTTATTTTTGCTGCAGTTTTATATAACCAAAACTTGTAGCAAAGTTAGAGAACTTCAGGTTACCAGCAACAGTAAAACACATGAACTAGAAATCTCCAGTTACCTCTATACTTCTGAATGAAGCAGCACCTGGGCAGATAACTCCAGTTGTCTAAAATGTTTAATTATTAAAATTGTTTGTGGCATGGTTTTGCTGAGGCCAACTAGCATCATCCTGGTAATCCCCATGTTTAACTTTGCCAGGTAATCCCCATGTGTAACTCTGGAGTTAGCACAGCCCAAGCATTGTCCCAAAAAAACAGCTCACACAGAGCTACCTCTCTTCAGCTGGGTGTCATGGACAGACTGCTCTGAATGTCACTGAAGAGTCCTGGGCTTTCTGTCTTGCAAGGGGTTCATCTTCTATAGTTAAACTTGGATTTTTTTCCCTTCAGATTCTAGTTTCATAACATTATCTACATATCTGTTCATTTTCTTAAGCTTGCCAGTTCTAGTGAGCCATGTCATTAAAAACATATTTACAGTCATCTATCTACTGCTGTGTAGCAAATATATGAAAAAACCCTACTGCAGACCAAGGACTGCTTGGGTAATGAAGGTATCCCTAGTCCCACTTCTGCCTGATCTCACCTCATGGCTGGCTGGAAGTGGATTTGGCCAGGCTGGTGTCTGACACCATCAAGCCTCTGTTGCAGAGGGCTCTGCCCTGCTGCTTCTGGAAGCACTGCAGAGCAAACACCCCTCTGACTCAGCCTGTGAAAGGGAAAGAGGTCATCACCCTGGCTTGCTGTTTCTACACTTCTTGGGACTTTACTAAAAGCTGCAAGTCCCTTTCTTTTCTAGATTTTGCTTGAAGTTTGTGAGTCAAATTGGCCTCCAGTGGGACACTTAGTCTCTAAGTATTATTTTGTGGTGACTTTGGCTCGCCGAAAGTCCCGGTGTTTTGAGCTCAAGACTGAAAACTGTTCCAAGTGGCAGCTCATCTTCTGCGTGCCAACACTGTCTCTTGTATTGCCCATTTGCTTGCCATCAGCTTGATACAGAGCTCCAGAGATGGAGACAGAATAGTTCACAAGTATAACAAGGAAAGCAGTAAGACTGTCAGAACAGGATTGGGTTCCAACACCTTTTCTGATAAAAAGAGATTACCTGTTTTCCCAAAAAACTATGATCAGTGCAATCATAACAATGGACAGCATGAATCCCACGATGGAGAGTATAACCATGACCACACTGCTGTCTAAAGGAAGACAAAGAACATGAGACAATGCATGTAAATGTCTCACTGTTAAGCCACCATAACTGTGATGTCTTTTCAGACGATAAATTAGGAATTAACACCAAGCATTGCACTTGCCTATCACTGGGCTGGTGCAATGGCTCATTTTTTCTGCCTCCATGAAGGAGGTAAAGGACAGACTGCCAGAGCATCAGTGCCTGGCTGAGCTTCGAACTGGGTTCACAGACTGGATTAAAGCAGCTTGAAATGTGCTGTCACCTCCAGTGCATTGAAACCAGCACTCACTGTGTCCTCACAGCAGCACAGAGATGACTCTAACACATGTAATGCTGAGGTGCCCCTGGGGACTGAAGGGACCCGAGCACCACAACTATAATTCATGTGCAGTCATGGGATTTTATCCTGTGTTGCATTTGTGATTCAAGTGCCACATTCACGCACAAACCCAGGGTCCTGAAATGGGCTGGGTTTCACAGCTCTTTGTGCTTTACCCAAAATGCCTGGTGCAAGCTCTTCCTTCTCCTGGCAAGCCAGCCAGCAGCGAGCAGTGAGTCAGCCTTCATCTCCCTCTGCACCCACACCCCCATGCTCTCATGGCAGCATTTCCTCTTTCCTTATTGCCCTTCAGTAAGATTTAAATTTTCATGGAGAGCCAGCCCCAGACTAGAGCAATCCAGCTGCTCTGTGAGTCATCTCCTTGGAGTGCCTGTGTCTGTGAGGACTGACCCTGCTGTAGCTCTGGACTCTTCCCTCCCCATTCTCTCATCCCTGCTGCCACTGACACTGGCCCAGGGAGCCCAGGCCCCCAGCTCCGCTTTCCTCCAGGTGGACTAAAGTGTTTTCAGCCCTTACAGCTCTCTGTAGAGTCCTGCTCTCTTGCTGTCCTGAAGCTCTTGGAAGTGCTCCATTCACTCCATGTGCCCTTAAAATAATCTCCATTCGGCTGAGAACGTACTTTCACCTCATACGATGCTTCATTTTCAAGGTTTCTCCCCAGCAATTTTATCTGAAGGTATGGTGACTCTATTGTCTAAACACACACACACAAAAAAAATCCAATTATTTTTCCAGCAGGCAGTGGAGAATTATCCTCGAGTTCAGCAAAATATGTGAGATCAGGTGCATCCCTGAAATACTGTGCTCTTTGCTCCATCTCTCTAGCTATGACACAGGTGCTTATCGGGGCATCAGCCTAGTTAAACAGCAGCATAGTCCAGGTAGTATTGAGAAGAGAGACAAATGCCAGGTAAAGGCTTTTTGGAAAACAGCTGCAAGTATTAACTGTGCTTTGCGACAGCTGACACTGCAGTAGGAAATATATGCTTCCCTGGAAAGGCTCAGAAGAGAGACGGGGAAAAAAATTACATTTTTGCAGCATAAAAAGACAATGCCTGAAAAGGCAGTTACAGGAAAGGAGCTGAAATCCTGCAGTGCAGCTCTGGTGCTCTCCATTTCAATATATTTGGCTGCCTGAGTCCATCTTTTTTCCCTTTAAGTTCTTTGATGTTTGATCTTTGTGTATTTTCAAGCCTACTCAACAAGGAGGGCGATTTAAACTGTGAAATAGAGAGCAGTTAATAAGCAAGCTCTAAGTGATGCCCAGCTGTTAGAAAAAAAATTACATATGGGTAGAATTGCCTTGTTAAGGTTTGAGTCTTGACATGCTTTGATGATCTGAGACCTAGGGGGAGGTTAACAAAGCTTGAGAAGAAGGATGTAGCACTGATGATGGACACAAAGAGTGCAGAGTAATAGAGGACATTTGGCAGAACCCCCAAGAAAAGGAAGAAACTAATAAAAACAACTCAGTGACTGTGCTGAATCAGCTCCGACTCGGTAGAAGATAATTCTGGCAGGAGCAGATCACGACTGCTGACTCATGGCCCATGGGGTCAGGAGAGCCACCAACCAAAGAGAAGACAAAGACTGAGCCTGCGGGCTAATTAGCACGAGATGTGAGAGAATCATTAACTGATAGAACACTAATTAATAAGAAAACTATGTACCTTGTAGCCAACGAATACTAATTAGTTTGTATTACATTTGCTAAAAGGTATAAATAGTAAAAAGTTTTGGTAGCTGGTGTGCTTGATTTGTGGAATACCACTGAGCACCCAGGCTTATCAACTGGAACAATCAATGTCTCTCTTGAGTGTGTAATTACTGGTTTGTTGCACTCCAGGTAACAAATCTGATTTTTGTGGACAACACTGTGTTCCCTCTATAAAACCCAGGTGTAGTCCATGCTTTCAAACATCATGACTAGCTTCTGCATGGCTGCCCTGGTGACAGAGGACACAGAGATCCCTGTGGCTGGGCAGCCCGAATCAGACCCAGTTCACAGGCAGCTGCAGACTCAGATAGCCTGAGGATGGGAGAGCTGCAGGGCTGCATTGGAAGCCTGGAAAGACTCAGCGAAAAAGGAGACATGAGGAAACTTGCTAAGTAAGTAAAGAGGTCACACATTTTACTGACTGATGAGCACAGAAAAAAACAGCAAAATCACCACAGCAAAGGGCAGACTTAGAATGGTTCAACACATTAGGTCTTCTCTTCCTACTACAAAGCCTAAATGAATGAAACCTCTTTTGACTGATGAAATTTCCAAATATCAAATATTGCACCTTTCCAAGTTTTCGGATGGAGATCTGCAGAAGTGCAGATTTGATCATTTTTATATGGTACAGGTGATTTTGATAATGATTAATTTCAGAAATTAGTGTAAGCACACCAGTACATCACCACTTACCTTCCAAGTACCTTCTTTCTGCCGATAGGCTACTTGGTGTACCAATTTGTCCTTTAAGTATTTCTTCCTTGAGTGTGGTGTACAGTAACGAATAAGATACTCGTTTGCCTCCCTTTCATATGTGATGTTTATAGCGAAAGGTACTTCAGGCTTCACTGCAAATGACAACAAACCAGTGTATAACAGGAGCAAAATAATGTTACTAGAAAATAAACAGGGTTTGAAATGTGAAAAAAAGTCCACTTCAAGTCACAGCCCTGCGGGGTGGCCTATCTTGACCAAGAGCTATCCTGAGCTGGGCAATCCTCGTGCTGAACCTCAGCTCATCCTTACACCCTGATCCTGAGAGGGGCTTGGTTTTGACCTGCCAGAGAGGCAGTTTGACCAGCAGGGGAGGTGCCTCTGAGGGATACAACATTTAGTCTTGGAAAGCAATTCCTGAGCATACCCACCCCTGTGGCAGCTTGAAGGCCTGAAATTCAGTCCTTCTAGCCAGTGCTCTGAGATGGAGGCCCCCTGGCAAAACCCAGCTGGGGGCAGGCACTGGGGAGCAAACTGGGCTCAGGTACCACTGAGGCTGGCTGTCAGGGCAGTGGGACAGAGGAAGGGACAAAGTCTGACGGTGTTAGATAGAGCAGAGGAGGCTGTGGCTCCAGACCCTTCTTATGAACCCACACCTGACCTGGTCTGCAGGAGACTGTGCCAAAGACCATCTGTGCAAGAGCATCAAGTCCAAAATGCAGCCCTCAGGGCCCTCCCCAAGCTGACCCTGAGCTGGATGTGCTTGAGACCTGCAGGGACTTGTGGCTGTGACACTAAGGCTTCCTGAATTCACCTTGTGTAAGTACATCAGCTCTCACAGCAACAGACAGCCCACACCTCTCTCCTCTCAGGAAAACACATTTAGCTATAAACCGTTCTCACTCCTTCTGAAACCCCCAAATACTTAGTCCTTGCACAGTTTTTAGAGTAGGGGCTGCCAGAGATGGTCCAGGCTGCCCTGTAAACTGAGAGGTAATGTAAGATTATTACAAAACTATTGGACTGTGGCAGAAATGTTTCACAAGAGAGGGATGTTGCAGTGCCTACTGCCAACACAAGACAAAGACGTGGCACCAGAGAAGAACAGGGAAGAATCTGTCGTACACAGTCTTCTCTGCTGCCCTTGAATGAGACCGGTTACCAAGAACAGTAGATCCTGTGGATCCCCTCTTCCCCTTGAGTTTCCTATTTCTTGGCTCAGGCAGGTCCCTGGTGTGTCTTTGACTGGCCCGTTCACAGTCATCAGTGCAGGATGCACCTTCTTCAGACTACAGGATACACCATGATGAGAAGTGAGATCTTGCAACCTTGTACTACCTGTGCTACTGGGCTCATGCTATCCATAGGGTGGCCAGTCCCTAAACTGCATAGTCCCTTGTCAGAGATGAACACAGTGTCCCTGCTTGGCAGTTCATCCACACTCAGGAACAGCTGCTTCAGCTGTGGATGGGATTCGGTCTATGTCCCAGTCTGGGCAGAGTGTCACAATAAGACAGAATTCAGCTACACATTTTGAATGGGGGTTCATCATGTTTGGCTTTGAAACACCACCCTCTGGTAACACCCCAATCCAGGCTACATGCCTTGCTAAGACACTATTTTATGCTGCCTCTATGTCGCCCAAATTGACATTTAGGCCTTCTGCTGGGCTGTTTTTTCCCCAGTAACCCCTACGACTCAAAAACATCCAAAATGTTAAGTGTCTCACCAATGTCAGTCACAACCAGACTCCTGCAGACCCTTCTCTTCGTCTCAGAGTACATACAAACATCTCTGTTTGAGAGTATATCATTGAACTGTAAGAAGAATGCATCTTCCTGTTTCTTCATGTTGGAGCAGGCGTAATTGTTGTCTTCCTTGGTACTGTTGGCCAAAGTGACACAACATTAATTTCTTCTCAGTCTTGTTATAACTTGGCTACTTACTAAGAGGGATAAATCCTGCTTATTCATTTCACTTTCTATGAGGTGAGACTCCATGTGCAATAAGAAATAACGCAATGCAAATAAGGAGTTTGAGAGATTGATAGTGTTTTTCCTTCTGGTCTTTGAGCACAAAAAATAAAGAGATGTGAATCACATTAAGCATCATGGAGCTCTCCATGACGTGGAGAAGAAAGTGCAATTATTTAACTGGAGGCACATGTGTTAAAATATTTGTATCTTTAAAAATTACCTTACCGCTGCTATTTTTAAGTAGAGGGCAATAGGTTTTGATGCTTTTTGAAGATAAATTCCTTACTGACTTAAGTGGTAGCAAATAGAGGGTCAACAATCAGCCTGGCCATGAAGGAATCACATGGCAGTTTCAAAACATTTTTTTCCTTTTCTATGGCTCCCACGTTTGAGAACTGCCATAAAACTTCAGTCAAAACCCATAGTAAGTACCATGAAAATAGAAAAATTCAAATAAACTATGAGAAAAAAAAGGAAGTAATTAGTGATTAGTATATAAAGATTTAAAAAAAAAATCCACTTCTTTTTTTGGCTGCCACATAACTTTGAGTTTCAGGAAAAACAGAAAAAGGGAAACGCATCAGTATGCTCAAGAAACAAAATTTGATCTTCAGCTTGGTGCAACAGTGAAAAAAAAAGGTGGAAAGAGTTTCAAGGCCTCGATAGGAAGTGGCGATGACTGATATGTTTGGTAGCTGTTGGGGGTTTGTGCATTTGTTCTCGTGTATTTCTTGCATGTCTGTGTGTGCAAAGATAGTAGCTCAATTTTTGTCTTAACCTAGATAAAGCCATTTTCTCTGATGTGGAAAATGAACCTTCTGCTAAAGAATTTTCTGTGGCAAGGATCCCTGTCTTCAAAAACATTCTTTAAAATACTATTTAATTTAAAGTAAAAAGCTCTCAGTTCATGCTGGGCTATGTCCGTATTCCAAGTGTTCTGGAGCAACAGAGGCAAGATCAGAACTACTGGAAACGTTATAATCCCCTTTAGAGACCCTTCCAGCTCTTTATTTTTCTCATTAGGTGGTTATGTTCTGCTTCAGTAAACTCTTCTTTTTTGCTGAATATAGTAGTCAAACTTGGCAAGACACTCTGAAGCAGGATTTTGTCTAGCTTTGCTACCCCTCCTTCCTTGCATGTGGCAACATGACTCACTAGTGCTCAGCATTTCCCTTCCCAGATGTTTACTGAGGGACAGACTGACAGCACTTACCACAGAGACAGGGTATAGTTAGTGTTGTAAGGAGGCAGCTCGGTGAAATTGCAGGTCAGGCTGCTGAAGGAGTCCTTAATTTCCAGCTGGCTGAAGCAATCAATGTCAAAATTGTCTGGTTCATCATCCCCGAGAGTCCCTAAGGAGATATTCACAAGATGTTACTGAAATAGACCCGTGAGTGTGTTTGATTTGCAGCTCCATTGTATGGGATGTTGTTTCTTCATGTGGTTGCCTGAAAGAAAGAGGATCAACCCACGTGTTTTTTAAGAAGCGGAGAAACCTTGTCCAAAACGAGGTTTCAAGGTTGCTCTCCCTGCATGTCAGTGAAGTCCACCCACTTGCAAGAGTATTTTGGTGCCATAACGCAGCAAAGCCACATTTTGATTCTACTGAAAAGCTTTCTGAAATGTCATGAATTTGGGCTCAGGAGGGAAATCTCTGACTTTCTGCCAGAATGCATGGCTTCCTGCAAATTTTCTTCAATGACTAATAGCACAATCATGATTTGACTAAGAGCATAATTCTAAAATCCTACACTTGGCAGGTATGAGGCCAGTGATGCAAAAATTGATGCTTCTGAGAGGAGTCCTCTCTGGCAGAAACTGCCAGTTCAGCCTCATTTCATGAAATTTCACCCACTATAGCCAAGTGGATGGGGAAAGGGTTATTGTCATGACCCCTTGAATGGATCTCAGGGGCAGGAATGCCTCTGACTCCCTTCACCAGTGGTTAAGGGTAGCTGTCACGATACATAAACCTCTTTCCTGAGTCAAGGGATTATCCTCGATCCCCTGTTCAGTCCTCTGCCAGCCATCCCTCAGACAGGTCCTTGCCATGTGGGGCACCTGATGCAGTGAGAAAGAATCATAGAATCAAAGAAAGGTTTGGGTTGGAAGGGATCTTAAAGATCATTTAGTTTCACCCACCACAGGCAGGAATGACACCCACTAGATCAGTTTGCGTGGGGCCCATTCAAACTGCCCTTGAACACTTCCAGGGATGGGGCATCCGCAGCTTCTTGGGGCAGCTTGTTCCAGAGCTTCACTGCCCTCAAAGTACAGAATTTCTTCCTAATCTAAATCTCTCTTCTGACAGTTTAAAACTGTTCCTCCTTGTCCTATTGCTATCTGCTGTGGGCCGTCAGTGACTCAGACTCACAAACGGAGTGGGGAAATGCCTGTTGAAAAATTTCCAATGGAAAATCCCTCCCAGAGAAAATGATAGTCAACTCTTGCATCTGCAGTCAGATTTTGAGTAAGAGAAGAAGTCCAGAAGTCAGTCATGAATGTGGAGAAAGACACAAAAGCAGTGCAGGCAGAGGCTAGGAAGGGGACTGGTGCCACGAGGACCTATGATGGGATGGGAGCATCTGATGCTGCACTAATCCAGAATCCACGAGCAGATGTCTCCCCCATGAGCTAAGATTCAGTAGCCATTTGTCACCATGAGCAACTGGTGCTAAGAAATTATTACTGGTCTTCTCAGCACAGCTCAGGGAGCCCAGATCTCCCTGAAGGACCACAAATGCAGGGTCCTTTACCAGCATTGCTGCTTTGAGGGGAGAACCTGTGCAGCACAGACACAGACACAGACACAGACACAACAGATCCTATACAAATCTGCTGTATTTAACTATCACATTCAAGACAGAGACACAGAGGTCAGCCCAACTCTGGAACAAGCCCTGCAGCAGTTTCACAGAGGTGACAGTCTTGTCCAGTGCAGCCTTGTGCCATAAGGGCAGACATACTTGTACAGAAGTAACTACCACATAGCATTGCAAATTTGTGGGTAAAAGTGTGTACATAAAAATATACGTGTATTCAAAATTCGGGGGATACCAAGTAAGCTGAAATTATTCTGTTTAAAATGGAAAACAACCTACTGTATTTTGTATAGATATATACACCCAAAGCTGAAATGCACATATATGTCACGCTCTAAGCCTCTCTTAACATTTTACTTGTAACTACCAGGAGACTTGCTTTATGCTCAAGGCAATATTAAAACTTAAAGATTAGGATGACTAATCTTCCTTTCTACAAGACTGCTTGGTGATCTCCATATATGCAAACTATATATACCAGATTTTGCATCAACACAAAAACCTGACAATCATCCTATTAATAAATGGCTTATAAAAAAAAATTCAACTATTCACTACAGATTTGCTGAAAAGTTACAGAAATTTGAATTAATTCTCTATCGATCTGGTTGCAAAATGAAAAAAAATAAAAGGTTTAGTCTTGCAGTTCAAACAGCCATTCAAGTTTTAACCAATGCAGTGCAGCTCTGTTGCCACACTGGAAGGAAAGCTGACTTTACCTCTTAGACACTGAGCATTCACATTGTGATTATATGGTTCCTTATTCATGGAAATAACATAATAACTATAGAACATGTGATAATTAAGCCTCAGGAACAGTGTTAAGTAAGCAACTTGAAATGCTATTCCTGCTATGGTTTTTCCATGGGCTGACTAATTTTTTTGTCTGGCATAAGTAGGCACGTAGTCTCAGTCTCACTTCTGCACTAAACCTCAGAACCACCACGCACAAATGTGTTTGCTATGTGAAAGGTTTTGTTGAGTCTGACATGACTCATACTGCTAAGGACTCTTTACGCAATTAAAAATTTACAAGGCTATTGTAATATTTGCCTTGAGAAGCCTAGACCAGGCAGAGCCATGAACCTGGCTCCGCTGAAATCAGGGAAGGAGCGATTCTAAAGTGGGATAAAAACTGCTCTCATAGCTACAGCCATGGCAGGTCCTTCACAGAAATGGTTCTCTCTTGGGTTTGGACAGCATCCAGCAGAATGATTCAAACCACAGGAGGAATCTCAGGAGCCTTTATGAAAAGAAGGGTGTTAGCAGAAGCTAAGGACACACTTCAGCTCTATGCTCTAAAGCCACCAGGACTGACAACAACGCCTGACACTGAGGGCGCAGCTGAGCACTGGCTGTCTCCATGGACAGAGTAATGTGGGACCTCTAGCATGGATGTGATCCAGGCAGAACCTGTTTTTAGTTTAGATGTGGGTTGAACAAACCATACCAATGTGGGTAGGAGGACCACTGAAGGTGTCCTGCCCATGAGACCCCCAAAGCCTCCCGTGCCCGCCTGCACCCTCCCTGCCTGCTCCTCCTTAGCTCTGCCTGTAGCTCTCTGAGGCCTTTTGGGGATCTCCACCACTTCTACCTGGCTGGGGGACAGCAGCTGGGAGGCACTCTGATGCTCAGAAAAGAGGAGGAGATGGAGGCAGGTGCTACAATTAGCTCTTCCCTCCTCTGCCCGTAAGAGTGCCAGTAAGGGCAACTTCATGCCTAAGCTGGCTAGGGGCACTTTGTCAGGAGGCAGGGAGAGTCAGAGAGGTGAACAGTGAAAGTCAAACAGCCCTCATGGGTGATTTTGCCCTGGATTACTTAGTTTGTTGACCAAAGCCAGGAGATTCATGAAGAAATCATAAAAGCTGCTAATTGCTCAGTGGGGATTTTCTGAATCTGTTTGTCTTCAAGTCTAAGGAAATTATGATTTAGTCACGTTAGTGAGAAAGCAAGCAAAGGTCTGATCATATCTGGTGTTGGGAAGCCCTGAAGATTTCAGTGACATCAATAATAAATCACTAGCATTGAACATTCATCACCATAGGTGCTTTCCAAAGCTGGCTCTAAACAGCTGCCAGTTGTATGAATAAATGACAAATAAACCCCCCGGGGTGGGTAGATGCAGTTCTGAGCCAGTCCCTGTTTTCTTTTAATTAAAAAACTTATCATGCATATCCTATGTACATACGTATGTATGTACAACTGTTTAGATACACATGTTAAAATACACCCAGGGAAAAATGAGATTCCCTAACTGAGAGATAGCATAAGAACGCAACTATCCTTCTCCTAAAAACTGAAGACTCTTTTGTTCCCAAACAATCGAACTCTAAACTACCAGTAACAGAGTGATAGCCCATGTCCTTCAGGCATAGTGCACCAACTCATGTCATTGCTGTTTGTTTAGCATCAGACAAATAAGAGTTTAGCAGATTTGGGACTGAGTCTCTAAATCAAATTTTTCATCTCCCTGTTGAGAAAAGGAATGGCAGCCTGAAACAGTGGTTTTATTTCTGCTTATTATGTTTTTATATTTGCTCTTGATGCTGTTAAATAATTTTCACTTCTCTGAATGAGATCATAAAGTCTACAAAAAGGCTAAATTAAAACTGTTATTAATTTATTTTTATTTGCTGAGTAAGGGATGAATGCTGTTAGTGATGAGTTGTGAGAACCCCCTGGCCGAGTTGCTGCATCAGCCATGCTACAAGGGAGACTGGGACTATATCCCAGATACAACTGATGAAACTGCTTAAAGAAAACATAAAAATTTGGCTTTTGATGTAGAACAATTTGGGCCAAGTTTGAGTTACATCAAAACATTTTACTTGGAGGAGACTGGCAAGAGCAAAAGAAGCCAGAACCTCACCCCTCTCTAATGGCAGCTCAGAGAGACCATTGGCTGCAGAAGGGTGAAGTTATCCCTGTTCCCAGGCATAACTCCCCACATGAACACTAGCTACAAGGATTAACACGTCTGGCCCTGCATGCCCTGTGCATATGGCTATGGTCTCCCTTATTTCATATGGATTTGAATGTCATAAACACAGCAGATTTGGGGGTTAAATTAAATAGGTATCCCCCAGCTCCACCTCAGGCACTGGCACTAAAGAGAGACTGAAAGTTAAAATACGAATGTATTTAACCAGACAGTTGCATTTTGGAGCTCTGAACTGAGGTTTTTCAAGATCATACGTGAGTGGAAAGATGAAGATGAAATGACTCACCATCACCGTCTGCTGAGGTGCAACCACTTTCCCCAAAAGTGGTGTGGAGGAGCATGGCGAAAATGCTCAGTACTGCACTGGGCTGTGCCATCCTGAGCACGCTGCATGTGTGCAGTGGGGGTGTGTGCGAAACCCGCGCCGCTCCTTTATAGCTGGCCCCGAGCAGCCCCGCGGCCTGCCCGCGGCACCTCGGCGAGGGGAAATGTAAACATGCCTACGCACAGCGGGGCTGCTGGCAGCGGGCAGGAAGCCAAAGCAAAGATAATTGCTGAGCTTTTGCTGTGAAACAGCTTCCCGCTTCAGGACTGAGCGCGTTCTGGATCAGGCCCGCCAGCTCCTTTGGGCAAACCAGGTAAAGCCCAGTGGGAAAGGGAGCACATTTCGTGGAATGTGCTCCTGACTCGGCTCCTGTGACTTGTGCTGCTGGTTTCCCCAAGAGCATGGCTTAGTCCTGGCATCCACTTGGCTCCCAGGAGAGGCGCACAGGTCCAAGAGAGAAAAATCTTCCAGGTATGAAACATTAAGTATGATTGCTTTTGTTTATTCTTTAACTACCAGCATCAAAAGCAGCACTGCCAGCCGGTGATTCATTACTCCTGTGAGACCCTATCTGGAGCGCTCCGTTCAGCCCCGACATTAGAAGGACACAGACATGTTGAATCAAGTCCAGAGGAAGCCAGTAAGATGAGGAGAGGGCTGGAACACATCTCCTGCACAGAGAGGCTGAGAGAGTTGGCGTTGTTCATCCCAGAGAAGAGAAGGCTCTGGAGAGACTTTATCATGGCCTCTCAGTATGTAAAGGATGCTTGTAAGAAAGACGGAGAGAAATTATTTGCCAAGGCCTGTAGTGACAGGACAAGGGACAATGCTTTTAAATTAAAAGAGGGTGGATTTAGATTGGGCATACAGAAGAAATTCTTGCCTGTGAGAGTGGTGAAGCTCCGGCACAGGCTGCCCGGAGAAACTGTGTCTGCCCCATCACTGGAAGTGTTCAAGTGTTTAAGGTCAGGCTGAATGGAGCTTTGAGTAACATGGTCTAGTGGAAGGTGTCCCTGTCCGTAGCAGGGGGATTAGGACAAGGTGATCTTCAGAGGCCCCATTCAACCCCAAACCTTCTGTGATTCTTTGAAGTCCTGCATAAGGCAGTGCTGACCCAGAAAAATCTGTGATTTAAAAGACTAATCCTGCAAAACCTGGCTCCTGAGAGCAAAGTGGCACATCTCGCATTTTTTCACGCTTTGGACAAAACAAAGGTGGAAAGCGAAAGATAAAGAGGTGTTAAATATTTCCTTTGCACATTTTCTGTGGCTGAATACACCAACGCACACTGGAGCATAAAGCAGGGCCGTGCACAGGGCTGACTGATGTGGCTGGCTACAGGTGAACTGAGGGCCTGAAACAGAAGAGCAAGCTCTGGAGCAGCCCTTGCTGCACCGAAAAAAGCTTCAGGCTGGAGGTGTAAAGGAAACTGAGGGCAAAGTTCGTAACAGTGCCGGAGCAAACAGAAGAATGATGACACTATAATAAGGAAGCTCAATATAGAAGCCACATCAGCTTTTCTGTTTGCAAGGAAATAATTAAAAATGCTCACCAAAGTGAAGAAAGCTCAGGTCTCATAGCTAGAAGAGTGTCCTTCATTCCAGGACATCAGGGACTGTCCTGCAGTGTCTCTTGCTGCCCTAGGCAAGGGGCAGTGGGAAGTCAAGGCACTGTTTCTGGGCTCACCTGCCCAATTTTAATAGGAAGAAATGGCTCCCTTTCCACAGGAGTTCAGCAAGGCTGATTGGAAGATGGACATCTCCAAAATCTGCATCAAGCACCCCTTGTGGAGCCTCCGCTGGGCTCCCCACCAACGCATTCCCTGCAGGTGCACTAAGCCTCGGTAGGTACAGAAGAGTGGATCTGGGCTCTTTGGCCAGTGTGTGGGCATTTACATAGTGTATTGCTGTGTCGGGACTCTCCATGCTTCGCTTTTGTCTGGCCAGGGAAGAGCACGACTCATCTCGTCCTAACACAGACATTAAAAAGTTGAAATCTAAACCCCTGAAGACATCTATTTCTCTCCACTGAATTCAGAGAGAGCCCAGGGTGAGGCAGGATAGATATTTGCTGAGCAGACCTCTATGATACCTTCCACCCACCAACAGGAGAGGGACCTGCCTGGCCATCCACACAAGGCAGGAGCTGGACGTGGTGCAGGGACCACAGAGCCACTGGAGGTGGCACCACCGTGGGCTGACTGACCCTCGCTCAAGAGCTTGACTTCTTTTAAAGAACTGTTTGTGTCACTGCCAAATTCACATGGTATCCCTTCAAGATATTCCCTCTTTCTAAGGCAGCTGGGTGGCCTTTAGGAATTATTTGTCCACGTCTCTCATGCCAAGTTTTCTGTGCTTGACCAAAGTACATAGCTTCTGTGCTTGACCAAAGTACAGACTTTAATTAGTGAGATTGGGTCCTTGTGATTTCTCATCCCTAAGGCCTACCCCTTCCTTGCTTTAGAAAAGACTAGTTGAGAATTTCAACATTTTCGTAAATAATCTTCATTATCATATCATTCCAATAACCCTCAAGGTAATTTCTACCTCATTTTCAGCCAGAAATGTCGTTAAAGAAGGGCTCTCCGGTGCAAATTGGTCACTATCCAGAAATGACATCTTCTCACTTTAAATTTGTCTTGTTTATAATTGAGTGGGCTATCACTTTGATCTTTTTCTTTTTTCATTTTTCCTGTTTCAGTTGGAGCAAACCAAAAGAAAAAGTCTGTCTTTTCAGACATAATATTTTCGTTGAACATGAATAATCTTATTATCAGAGCCGTGCTGCTCAGGGGATTTCCTTGTTGTCATGACTGCATTTTGTCTGGGTGGGGAAATGAGGGACCACAATGAAAAGAAAAAAACTAATATTGAGAAAACCCTGAAGCAAAAGTACATTTTGTTTTACTTCTGCACCTCTGCTTCAGAAGCTGTTTGATTTCTAGGAGATATTTGAGTCTATTCATCTCACCTTGTTGCTTTCCTCTAATGTCTGGGACATAGGAAATTAAATCTGTGAGTCTAAATCTTAGGACAGGTAAAGGGTTAGTATCCAGGAGAGGCTAAAAGAGATAGGGGTTACTTTTCACTTGCAATAAATTTACACTGTTTCTGCCTCCTCGTTGAAGATTCCACAAAAAGTCCCAACAAACCAACAACAAAACCAACCCACAACAAAAAAACCCCCTCCAGTTTAAACGGGTAACCTTTAAAGGTCCAGCAAAAATGTACTCATGCTTCATCAGTATGCCAGCTCTCTTTGGGTCCCAACACTGTGTTTTGACACTTCTGAGTAATCCTAGACCCTCCTACATTTTTAGCCATTAACAAAGTTCCAGTTACAACCTCAATGACTGTGAAAGAGAATTTTTTTCAGTACCCTGTTGTGTGTAAGTGCGTGCTGTCCATAGAGTGCATCCTCTCCTCAGTACTTTCTGCCGAGCCCTACCTATCCTCCAGTGCTTTCTTGGATTATCACTTTTGTTGCAGCTATTGACTAACCAGGCAGGTCATCCATGAGTTACCATCTGTCTTTGCCTCTTTTACTGTTTGTTCACTCATTTCTTTCTCCTGAGGACACAAAAGCATTTTTGGATTCTGCTTTGGCTCCAAAAATTGCAGAAGGCTTCTGCCCATACGCTAAATTTAAATCTGTTATCAGTATCTGTTTAGAAAGATGAAGTGAGTAAATCCCTTTCTTCTATCAACAACACTTTTCAAAGGCTCCAGTTCAGGGAACTCCCAGAGCCTCTGTGAGAGACAAGTGGAGTGGATCCTCCAGGCACATCCCAGTGTGCAGCACCGGAGACAGGACATAGATGGATGAGGATACAGACATCCTTGTGTTTGAGGAGCTCAGCTGGTGTGTCCTGGTCAGATACCCATGGGTACCCATGGTCCAACCTGGTACTAGGTGGCAGGGGAGCTTTTCAAGTGTTGGTCATAGCTGGCAGCATATGTTGGGCTTCTTGGGCCTCTCTAAGGTGTGGGGGTTCCTCTGTTTCCTGGGCTGTTAATAAATTATCTCATTATATCATAGAGTTTCATTAGAACTTGTATTATGTAAATGCTCAAACAGACTTCATACTTAGACTTTTATTTTTTTAACCAGATATGCCAGGAACCAGAAATCTCCCAGCCAACTTCAGATGTGAAGAAGAGCACTTCTGCATTAAAAAAAACCCCAAAGCAACAAGCCAAAAAAAGAAAGGGTCCAGAATAATCTTTTTTTCTGTTGCTTCCTGACATTTCTTGCCCTTACCTGCTTCATAAATCTTGTTCCATGTATCTTCTCCCTGGCAGAGGCATCTCTTGACAGCTCCTTCACTGAAGGTCTGTGGGTTAGCCTCGGGCTGCTCTAGAAGTGTTGCTGGCCCAAGAGCGGGAGCATGTGGGAGCCAGTCTTGCTTAAGGCAACGTAGTCATGAGCATAACTTGAAGCCTTGGGTGAAGAACAAATCCCTGAGATTAAATGGATTTACTCTACAAGACATTGTGTTCCACTTATCACCAAATTACTTTGGTCTGCAGAGTGTGAGAGCAGTTAAAGTTACATAGTTTGTCACCATATGGTCCTGAAGAATGGAACCCTGTGTGATAAAAGGAAGAAAATTTTGGAAGTTTTTTTTGACTGTCTTTGAGGTTTTGCCACTTAAAATTGCTTTGAACTTCCTTCCCCAGGACTCATAAATTGGCACGATATAATAGGATTTTATACTGAGAGGAAAAGAAATGGTTTATTTATTTAAGATAAATAAACCAGTTTCTTTCCGGTTTAAGATAAACTGGAAAACCATTGCTGGTTGAAGTGTAAAGCAGGAAGAACTGATGTGCACTTTGGTCAGGCATTCAAATATTCAGAGATCGGGCTAAAAAACAACAGGATAGGCTGAAAAAAGTGAGCTTTTTTTTTTTCCTGTTCTTATGTAACAGGTGCAGCAACAGCAGAAAGAACAGTCATATTAAAAGTTCTGTGCTTCTTTTACTTACTTGCTAGTTTCTAAGTCTTCAGGGGGCCTAGGATATTATTTTCAACTATTCTCTACAACAACCAGAGTTAAAGCATAAAGACACGAAATCTTAAATTGTTTTCCCATTATTTGTTTTAGGTCTAAAAGAATATCTGCAAGATGTATTACTCACTTTTGAGATGTGGTAGGAGAACACCTGCCATAGGAGAGTACCTGCACTTGCTCATGTACATTTTTCAGACACAATGTTGGGCCAAACCCCTGTCATTTTCATGACAATGGGGCATTTTGTGAATGTATTTTAATTCCTTAAAATGCTTCATCCTGACTCCTGCAACTTTTATTTTAAAGTTTTGGATTTTCATTGTTTTTAATGAATTTTGTTTTAGAATTGCTTTGAGTTTCAAAATGTGAATTGCAAAAAACTGATTTGGTTTCATCTGAATACTTTCTTTAAGAATCTGTCCGCACCAGCTGTGGTTGCTTTTGGATATTTAATATCTCACCATAGCCTTTCTGCATGCAGACCCCATTCCAGAAATAAATGTCAAGGGAATGTAGAAGGCACAATTCCAATACATGAGTAGTCCATGACTCAGAGCTGAACTCTTTTGTAAGCTTCATCTTAAAAACAGGCGTAGACCTCAGCAAAGAGGAAAAAGGGAAGGAGCAAACAGAGGCAGCATGATGGCACGTCCCTGTAAAACAGAACAGATGGACAGAAATCATCTTGAGGAAGCTGAGCCTGGTGGCATGTGTGAAAGAGCAAGAGGAACCTGAAATAGTGTTTGTAGTATTTATGTTTATTGTGCTCTGGATATGGGCCTTCCCCACCACCAGGAAAGAGGGAGGGAGGGGGGGATGGTGTGCGCACATTGGAAGGGGCAGCACCTCGCTGCTGCTCCCCTTTGCCACCTGGGCAGGCACAGGATCCATGTCTGCCTGGCACAGCCCAGTGTGGCAGTACTGCCAGCTATAGCTCCTGCAGCTGTGAACAGCTGTGGGAACTGAAACTCCAGGGAAAACAACCGGTGTCAAGTGCAGGTGTGGCAAAGCCAGGGTGCCCATGGCCCCCAGGGAGCTGGGGACAGGTGGGATGGGAAGGACCATGGGTGCTGTGCTGAGTGCCCTGACGAGGGGCTGATCCTGCCAATGTTTGTCCCCTTACACCGCTTCCGTGGGTTTTGTGCTGCAGCCCTCGGGTGCCAACCCCACTGTGTCCAGGTCCTCATCCCTGCCCCCAGAGAGCCTTCATGGAGAGGCAAGTCCTCCAGGGATGGGCTGAGGGGGATGGTGGGTTTCTAAACCAAGTTTTGTGCTGTTTAGGTGAATGTGAAGTGGACTTGGACAGCAGCTTGGGTGGATCATGCTGCCTGAGGCAACTTTTGAGTGTCTGCATAGGTTCACTTTGCTTCTCCTTGCCCATCTCAGCATATCCCAGTCTTCCAGCAGCTCGGCAAGCAGCACTGAAGAGGCAGCTACAGCCATGCTTACTGCTAGCCACAGGGATAACTGAATTTACTGGTTAAATATACCATGGTTGAATGTAAGGTAAGGTTAGAGTGACTAAAATATTTTAAAGACTGTTTTTTATAAAACATTTACCATAAGCAAACGAGCACTAGATAAACATTAGACAACAAAAGGTCACAAGGGAGAGTAATAATTTAAATGCTTTTACGTTTGAGTATGTTTAAAAAATCTCTTCCCTGGTGTAAAACCAACTTAAAAATAGAGGAACTGAGAAAATCAGACAAGAAAATGAAATCACAACTGTTTGTGAACAGGTATTGTCAAAGGTAACAAAAAGGTATATATTTCATGTGATTTGGTTTGGCCCAAGTTTTATGCACTGTGATGTTTAGATATTCAAAATTAATTACATTTATGTTTTACCAATTATATAGAAGTAATGTTTGAGATATCATTAGGTTGATGTTTGTAAACCACAGGAAAAAGTATGTGATCTACCTGAAAGATTATCCTCCTTTTAAATTATGAATGTGGGGGTAGGGAAATATCCGTAACAGGGAAAAATAATTACGCATTTTTCTCCCCATTCAAATGCCAGATTAACGAGGAGAAAAAGAAATATGCAGATTAGGCATTGATTTCAGAGGGCTGTGACAGGACCCCATCTGGCGGAGCTGCCATGAGGATTTGTTGTCATCTTGTCATAACAGCATTCAAAAACCGCACAGAGATGGTTTCACATTTGGAAATGCACAAACTCCATCAGATTTCAATGCTGCCCAGGATAACACAGGATGCATTCTCCAGTCTGGCTCTCAGCCCAGCTACCAGCACCAGGCTCCACTCTCCCCTCTGTGACCTTTGGGAAACACCTTTCTTTTATTCTTTGTTAAAACCTGCTGCTGGCTGCTTTTGGCTGTTGACATTCCTGCTGCAAAATACCCATTCACTGTCTCACTCCCACCCTTCCCATCCCTTCCTGCTCCTCATACTCCACATTTCTCTTTGGTCGAGTTCAGGGTCAGGACTGCTCTTCCCACGTCCTCCGAGGCAGGGTGTCACAACCACCACCACAAGGCCAACAGGCAATGCTTTGCCTTGCTTCTGCCAGGGCAGGGAACAAAGAATTTTATTCAAGCACTGAAAAGAAAGTGATGAGCCGTGGAGAAAATGTAGACCTGCTGGATACCTCCCTAATCCTGAAGGACGCATTCTTATTTGCTTCATACTTTTTGTTTCATTTTTAACTGTCTCCTCCTCCATGATGATCAAAGCAGGTGAAACCCCCAAACTGAGGATGAATAGTCTTTCTTTCTCTAGGGGATTAAACTGGTCTGTGTTAATAACGTAAAAAAATGAAAAGTGGCCCAGGACTGAAATCTAAAGCATGGTGTCTGCTCAACAGAAATCTTCAGGTGTGGGGTCCAGCAGGTCCACATAGGACAGCAGAACACTGTTTGACATATTGTTTTTAATTATTAGTATTTTAATCACCATCATCATTATTATTAAGCTCATCATTATTATTCTCATTCTCATTATTATTACTATCATCTACACGGCAATCATTTATGAGGGATTGCTGTGAGTGTCTAATGTGTAGTCATGAGGGACTAACAAGCCTTGCCAGCTCTCCTTTGCTTCACACTGAAGTATATCAGCAAAATGACCAAAGATATACAGGGAATTTCACTACAGCAATGCAGAAAATGTGAGAAAGAATATAATCTGATTAAGTGAGAATTTCGTATTACCTGAATGGGAGAACTGCGTGAATGGTACGACCAAAAACCTGCTCCCAAATATGCTGAGCTTTCAATGCTATATATAAACTAGTCCAGCAATATTCTTAGTCCAGTGAAGGTTGGTGGTACAGACACCACTTCGGGTGCTGTACACCTGTAGTCATGAAAGCTGATTGCTTAACAGCATTATTAGCACACAGCTCCAATCCCCCTAATTTGCTGCACTGAGCGGTGGGCTCAGAGCACTCTGTGTCAGTGCAGCTGCATCACCACTGCTGTTCACTCCTTGCATCCAGACAAGATGTGCTCCACTGTGTGCTGTGAATGTTACCTGAGGTTTTTCAAGGTAGAACAGACTGTCCAGATGCGGTCTGTCCTGCAGCACAACATTGGCCAAAGAATATCACTCTCTATCAACTCTCATTGTGATGCCTGAGTTATTACATTGCTCCTTCTCAAGACCTGAAGTGAAAGAGGAATTAATGCATACCTGTAAATTTGTCTAAACATAACTTTCAGACAGCTGACCTTGCCTACTTTGGTTGATAAAAGTAAATTTTCAGAAATTCCTGCTGATGCAGTTAATTGCAGTCAACAATGAAATTACCATTTTATCATGTTTTTGAGCACATAAACTAAACTGTAAGGCTTTAAACTTCTCACTCAGTAAAACAGGTCTTCCTGACATTAAATTTTCCTTCAGCTTGTTGCTGAAGTGCCCAGAGCCAGACACAATACTCTCAACAAGAGTCTCACTAATCCTTGTGCGGAGGGATATTGTCGCCATTGCAGTTCTCCATGTTCTAGTGCTTATACACTCCTTCTGCATTTGCTGGTAACACCTGCTGAATCACATGGCCACAGCCTTACCTAACTTCATTTTGGAACCATTAGCCCCATAAACTCGGAGCTTTATCTGATAAAAGGGCTGAGAGAGCGCAGACATTGACCAGATGACATACAAAATCTGACTTCTGGGAATGTGAGGCTGCTACTTGGCACTCCTATTTTAGTCAGGTCCACTTGGGATGCTAATTGCTTAATTTCATGGGGCTGTTACTTGCCTTGCTCACATGCCTTCCTTACAAATTGCAGTCAACCTTCCTGCTGTTTGGTCTGCCTCTCTGGGGTGTCTGGACAGACACCACCACAGTTAAATTTGTGTCATTAGGGAACACATTACCCAAAGTGGTTCTGATGACCAAAGAAAGGGTCATTATTCTTTATAATTCCAGCACTGTAGTTTAAGAGATATGTTGCCCGTGTAGAGGGAGTAGAACAAAATTGAAAGGAGAGTTAGCAATTGTAGTGTAAAACAGCTCTCAGTGCCTGCAGGGGCAGCAAAAGCAGGACAAGGTGACCTGAAGTGGGGTGTCCTACCCATCTTACAACTTCTGAGTGACCAGCTTGGTGCTTGTGGAGAGGTCTGTCAGGAACTGTGCAACGTCAGCATCACGTGAATGGGAGCCAATGTCACAGCAAGAAGGAAGACAAAAAGCCTGACCAGTTTTTGGGTCTCTGCACACAGGCATGGTGCAGAATGCACTGGTCCTGAAGCTCTGGCTTCTTGTAAATTAAGGGATGATCCCACTTGCAGCATTACAGGGCTTGTTCCTTACTGTGGGTAGAGTGTAGGCCAAGAAGGAGCTTTTGGTTTGCTGTTCACCTCACTGAACAATAGTACAGAATCATAGAATCATTAAGGTTGGGAAAGACCTCCAAGATCATTGAGTCCAATCTTTGGCTAAACACCCGTGTGCCAACTAAACCATGGCACCAAATACCACATCCACTTGTTTCTTGAACTCCTCTGGTGATGTTGGTTCCACTACCTCCCTGGGCAACCCATTCCAATGCTTAACCACTCTTTCCATGAAAAAATTCTTCCTGATAGCCAACCTGAACCTCCCCTGTCACAGTTTGAGGCCATTTTCTCTAGTTGCCTGGGGCTGATCCCCTCCTGGCTACACCCCCCTTTCAGGGTCTTGTAGAGAGTGATAAGGTCTCCCCTGAGCCTCCTTTTCCCCAAGACAAACACCCCCAGCTCCCTCAGCTGCTCCTCATCAAACTTGTGCTCCAGACATTTCCCCAACACCTCAGTGTCTTTCTTGCAGTGAGGGGCCCAACTGGACACAGTGTTCAAGGTCTGACCAGTGTCCAGGACAGGGGCACAGTCACTGCCCTGGTCCTGCTGACTGCACTACTGCTGGCACAGGCCAGGATGCCACTGGCCTTCTCAGCCACCTGGGCACACACTGGCTCATGTTCAGGCACTGTTGACCAGCACCCTACGGTGTTTCTCCCCCCGGCAGCTTTCCAGCCACTCTGCGCCAGCCTGGAGCTGCAGGGGATTGTCGTGACCAAGGGCAGAACCTTTCCCTGGTTGAACCTCACACCACTGGCCTCAGCCCATGGATCCAGCCTGTCCAGATCCCTCTGCAGACCCTTCCTGCCCTCCAGCAGATCAACACTCCTGCCCAACTTGATGCCATCTGCAAACTGACTGAGGGTGTTCTTGAACCCCTCTTCCAGGTCTTTAATAAAGGACTGGGCCCAGTGCTGAGCCTTGGGAAACCCCACTAGTGACTGGCCAACATCCAGCTGGATGCAAACATTAACTTTGCCGGCAAGATCTCTTTGCAGTCAGCAGATGTCCATGTGCTGCAGGAGGAGCCAGTCACGTGTAGACCCTCAGAGGGGCCAGGCAGCTGCCCTTCCATCCTGGCATGTACTGTCTCTTTCATAGTATTAGCCAGAATTTCCTGTCAGCACACAAAGCTGATTTCTCTCCACTATAATGCATACAGGGAGGACAAGTGTATGCTGGTTCTTACTGTCTACCATGGTATGAATTAAAATCACATACTGCTGTTTGACTTGCAGGAATGGCACCGAGTGTTAGTTTACAACATATAGTTTTTAACTTTGCTTTCACTCTACAGTGGTTTAAATGCTTTAAAAGTAAAGGAAAATGTCAAAACCAACTCAGAAATTGATCAGTCACATGCGCCTGTTCCCTCATATGAAAAGGAAGCAATGGTGGTAAAAGCAATAAACCCGGATTTCTTGCAGGTTATGCAGGCTGCCCAACCTTTCAGTGACCTTGGCCTGAGGTTTGTTTGTTTGAACATCGGAACACACCTACAGCCCCTGCTTTCACTTTTGAAGACAAACACCAGCCCAGCCTCAGAGCAGCTGAAGTATGAATTCCATGGGACCCATCAGGTCAAGGTGTCTCTGCTCACGGCCAAAATGTTCTTCTGCTAAACTAAGCCTGCATGAAATCAGCTCACCTTGGAAAGGAAAAAAAGGAAAACAATCAGGGAGTGAAATAAAATTTTGAATATTGAGCAGCCAAAGGAAAAAACTGGGCCACAACTGACAGCAGCTGCTGAAATGCACAATTGTTAGAGCCCAAGATGAAATGATTAGTGAGGTACTAAGTACAGGTACAGCAGGAAAGGATGGCCCTGACCATGGACTTAGGGATGGAGAAGTGATACTGTTAGTATCCTCTGTTTCTTCCTGTGATCAAGCAGAAAGGGAATGCATGAGGTGCATACTTCCTTTCTCAAGGAGGCAGTGGTGAAAACTGTGGAAGTGTTGAGGAGCTGATGGACCAGGGTCTCAGGTCTCCACTCTCCACAACTCAGCTGGCTGAATGAGCCAAGCTGCTGCAGTGAAGGAAGCCATCTGCATCTGGGCATAGAAGAGAGCAGGTTCCTGCTCCTGTGAGAAGTAGGAAAGGGCAGGTGAGACACAGGAACACTGAGACAAAGGGCTCTTGCACACAGCGTTGCTACCTGACCCAAGGCAAGCCAGAAGGTAGGGTGCTGAAGTACTTCGTGGCTTGCAAGCTGCTCTAGTAGCAATACACTAAACTCACTAATTAGAGTGTAATATTGTTGTTCAAATATTTCCCCATGTTGCAGAATTGTAGAACAACAGAATTATAGAATCACAGAATCCTTATTTTGGAAAAGACCTCCAAGATCATTGAGTCCAACCACAAGTGCAGCGCTGCCAAGCCCACCACGAAACCATATCCCTAAGAGCCGTGTCTACATCTCTTAAATACCTCCAGGCATACATCGTGACAAATGCCATCCCTCCTTCCCAGAAACTGTGCAGTGTGACCAGACCTTCTCTTGGGCAAACTGAGGTCAATTTCAGCCTTTGCATTCCCTTCCTTGAACGTTTCCACAAGTACCAGATCCAGTAAATTTTAATAAACTATCCTCCACTGGCTCAGCCATACTTGGAGGAAAACCAGAACCTTTTAATGCTGGATGCTCTAACCATTGAGAATCAGGAGTATGTAGTGAGATCCTCCACAACCACGGATACATCACTTTGTGGTTCAAGATAATTTATTAATGTCTACAGGGTAATGTCATAATTCTCTATAGAAACTCCATTTCACCAGTGAAAATTTTTAGTGCTTGCCAGTGTTTCACTAATTGGCTTCTCTTGTCAACACCCTTTCTTGCATGCTAAAGCACTCATCATTTGTGTATGCTTATGTGAACTTTGCAGGGAAAAGGGAGTTGCATTGCAAATGGACTGGAATCACAGCTTCACACCTTCTCAGCTGTTACATTTAAGTTTCTCAGCTTTCTACTTATTGCAGGGAAAAAAGTTCAAAGTGGTATTATCCAGTTTAACTCCCACTCAAGGAAAGTATTTTCAAAGTAGTAACGTAAAAGAGAGGGGATAAAGCAATTTCAGTGGAATTTCTGCTTTCATTGGGAAGCTTTCAAAACTCCCAAGATAAACGTTTTGTTACCAAAACTTTGTCTTGATTTTCATAGCTGATCAACACCTTACATTTCTCTGTTAAAAGTTGATAACTACCTCTAAGCAGTTGACCATATATCTGAATAACCAGAAATGGATTTCTGTCCCTGAATTTTAGGAACTGTTTTGAGAAGGACTGTTCATAGTTTCTTACACAGAATGATGTTCCTTCCATTTCACAGCCACTTTGCCTAACTGTGGGGCTACATGGGGCAGTTTTATTGATTACTGTGGATTATCATTTGGCAGTTAAAGGAAAATGTATGTAAAATATTTTGGAGAAGTGGCCAGAACTGGGAGTGATTTTATGTTGACTCTCTCAGGGCTTAGACTATGCTCAAGGAGTACTGATTTCTGTCTGCAATCTGATGCAGTTACCTTCAGCCTCACAGCAAAGAGGATGTAGACACCATCTCAAGCATGCTTTGAAAACACAGAGTGGAATCAAGTTATTTACAGCACACTGATTTGGAGCTATTGATAACAAACCCCACAAAATCTTACTTTTTACGATAAGTGAACACTAACTTCAGTTCACAGACTGGAAACTCACTCTGCAATGTGAACTATGAATCCTGCCAGCATCCTGATCCTTTTTTTTTTTTGTCCACTTGTCCATCAAATTCAAATACCTGAAAAGGATGGGAAACTTGAAAGAGCAATTGAACATTGTTGGTTAGAAAAGCAGATTGGAAAGGGCACCAACGTTTAAACAGAACCACATAGTTTAGAATACTTTGTACTTCTACCCTGCTGAAGACTTAATGAAGACAATCTTCTTACCAGTGATTAGTAGCCAAAGGCACTAAATAAATGAATATGCACTTCCAGTGAAGTCATGGTAGCTGTTGAACAGCATTGGAAAAGTCTCTTATTTAAAAAGTAATAACAATAATAAACCCTTTCAATTCTGCTCCTTTCTGAAACCACAGAAAGACCATAAAAAAAAAAAAGTTTTTTCTTAATCATGAGAAATTTTCATCTGCACTTTTATATCAGTTTCACTTTATTTTCTCTGAAATTGCTCACACAAGTAAAACCGTGATGAGAACTCTGGATTTCAGTACTTAACCAAGCTCAGCAACATGGAACATAGTGTGGAAAATGAATCATGAATCAGAGCAACACATGGCCATATTCTATCTCTGCCACAAATATGCAGATCTGGGTCCTACATAGGTGTATTCTATCTGTCCCAAGTACCTTTGCTATCTAGCAGTGGTTTTTCACTGTCACAGAAGTGTTATTTGAACAAACACATGCAGAATCTAGAAGTTTCCTGACAATTGACTCACATGCACATACAAATGAGAAAATGGTGTTCAGATAGGAAGTTATCAAAAAACTATGCTTTCCTGTTTATGTAGTGGGGCCAATACTTAGAGCTTGAAAAATTTATTATAGTCCTGAATATTATTAGAATGTTCTTATTAATGTAAAAATTACCAACCCTTCGTATGCACAGAACACCTGAACTTTTCTGTTCCAAGGTAAGAATAGGCAGCTGATGAAACAGAGGGTTCAGCATTAGCTAGAAACTGAGAAGATATCAGCCCTGGGGACTGTGGAGAGTTGAACAACTTCAGCTGGTTTGAACTCATTATTTATTTGGGCTGGAAGTCTTCAGAACAGAGATTTTGGAAAGAGAAACAGACTTGATAACTGATTTTTTGTTGGTGATCCAGGTCCATAAGTGTTTCTTCCTGTGCTCAGAGGCAGTGAAACACTACAGAGAGGGGGTGATTTCGTGTGCAAGGGATTTTGTCATAGACACCAGTGGGGCAAAGATAGCTTCCAGCAGCTAATCCATGTAGCTTTCAACCTGTCTTCATCTATTATTAACTTTAAATACTATTAAATTTAATAGTAAAATAGTAAATTTAATAGTATTAAATTTAATAATACTATTAAGTACTTTTAGGAGGAATATTATTATTATATAACCACTTGAATATTGATGTCGAGTTTACTTTGTACAAACAACTGCATTATCCACACAATTTACCAAAAATATGTAGGACTGATACACACAAACTTAAAATTCATGTTCCAAAACCTAAATTAAGTTTATGAGTCATGAGTACATTGCCACATCTCTGGATCAGTTTATGAATGCCTGGCAAAGATGAAAGGAGCTAAGTGGGGTTTTTTCAAAAAATACTTGAAAATAATAATTTCAATAACTACAAACAGTGATGAATTTGATAACTCTGCTAATGATATTTGTCATGCAATTTACTCTGAAAGCTTTCCATCTACTCTAAAACCACAAAAATCTAGTACCCTCAAATCTGCTACAAGAATTTACTACATTTGAAAGGACAGTCTATGACTGCTATTTTAGACAGTGAGGTCCGGATTCTTACCTTAATTAGAACTCAGCTCCCTTACTAGGTTTCCCATCCTAAAAGAGATACAGCAACTTGTGTTAGCATGTTTTGTTCCATGTCTTCATTTAAACACATTACCTAATAGATTGTTTTGTTGTGTAAAAATAAACAAAAGTATTTCTGAAAAAACATTTGCCTAGGTAGATTTTTTTTATTTACCCTAAAGAAGCAGAAGTGGTTCTTATAGGTGTGGGTGCGACGTGACACTTTTGCCTGTGGTTTTTGTGCTAGAACTGTTTTATCTAATGAGCCACTAGCGTGCAAGCAACCTGCTGCTGGCTGTACGTGTTGGGAATGAATGATTGTGGTCTGCTTGTTTCTCACAGATCAGCACTCGAAGTTACTTAATTGCATAAGAAAATCTCTGTCTTTTGAAGAAGTTTCACTTCTCACAGGTGATAATGGAAAAATCTAATGCTTGGCAAGATGCACAGTCCTCCTCCTTTCCCCTTCCTTAGCTCTTCCTTTCCCTTGCTTAACCCTTCTCTTCCCTTCCCTTCCTTAACCATTCCCTTCCTTTCCTTACACCTTCCCATTCCCTTTCTTAATGCTTTCCCTCCCTTCCTTAACCTTTCCCTTTCTTAACCCTTTCCTTCCCTTCTCCAGAGCTGAAGAGAAAAAAAATCATAGCTTCCCACTACAATGCCCCCACCACTTTTAAAAAACCCATTTTTAACAGAAAAGGTTGACTGCACCAACTTCATGCCCTGTCTGATCCTCCCCAGCCACAGACCCTCTGAAGAGGCACGGAGACACTTGCCCTTTCTGACTACACAAAGGCAAGAATCTATGACAAAAAAACCAAACCAAACCAAAACAACCAAACTAATTAATGCTATGGATTCTACATTTAAAAACCACACAAGACTTTGAAAAGGAGGATGAAGAGGTCCTCCAGCACTGCACTGCTCTGGCAATATGTATCTTTGCTATCTTTTCAGATAGGAGGAAGAAAACTGACCTGATATGGAGTTTCCTGAAGATATTTCAAATGTTTAAAACATGGGTTAAAGTCAAATATGTAAATTATTATATCTCAGTTGCTGCTGCTACGGCAATTAGCGAGAGAGTAATTTCATTTGTTTTGTCTATCTGAAAAGTTTGCAAAGCCCTTCACTTTTGAATAAACATGGCAATCAGTTTAATGCAGGGACCTTTTAACCACGATGACCTAAATTAGGTCAGCTTATGTTTGTGAGTTTGTTAGAAGTGTAGCCTACTCAGATCAAATTAGGTCAGCTCACAGTGTCCTGCTTAGTGAAATGTGGCTCTAGAGCAGGAGATGCAAAACCTGTCAAAACAATAACTGAGAAAGCCAGAGCAGACTGGGAGTACATAATCTTCTCTTTCAGGTCAGCATACCACATCTGGCTCTTAAAAACGGGAGTGACTAAACATACACCAAATGCCCTTCCTCAGAACTGTGATTATGTATCTCCTCCAACACCATTTATTTGTTTACTTCAATTGTATGTCTGTCTGAATGCAATTGCATTATCAGACAGGTGAGTGTCATCCAGGAAATTCTACAATATATTTTCTGTCTGCACAGAAAAAAACCCTAGCAATAAAAACCTTGCAGTTTCTTCTTAATTAATTCCACAAAAGTATTCCAGTCTTTCCAAGGGTTTTTTTTTTTCATGTTCATGCATTCTTTGGCTAAAGAGAAGCAATAAGATAACATATATTGACATTTTCTTTTTAGGTACACAAATTCTTCCCTCACTAAGCCTTTAAACATGCTTTTGTTTCCCTAAATCATCTGTTTGTAATATGTGCTTATTGGATATTTAGGTACCTTCATTGATTAATACGTCTTTAATAATACAATTCTACTAGGATAACATTGATTTATTGTCTTAAAACTGCTGCTTATCTACATAAATTCCCTGTCAATAATGCTGACACATACAAGTCTTTAGCTTATAAACAGAGGAATGCACTTCTCTACGGAAAATGAGGCACTCCTTAGATGAAGGCAAAGTGTTTGATATGCAAAACCTTTTATGATAATAGAAATTGGCAAAACTTTCAGCCAGTCATCCCCGAAACCTGGCTGGCCTCTATATTGTGTGTGCTACTCTCGATTGTGCTTAATAGCCTTTTCAAGAGCAGTAGTTTAACAGAGCCAGCTCCATTAAAACATCAATGCAAGAATGTTAGCTTGAAAATCTCTGACAAAATATTTCTAAAATACTGTGCAACTCCTGCCAAACAAATCTAATTCTACTTGATTTAATGGATGAATTTGGAAACCTTTGTTATGGGAGTTGAGTTCACAGTTTAAATATAGAGCAGGTAACTGTTCAGAACTGGTAGCAGCACTTACCTATAGATTAAAAAGGACAAGTGAATCGATCTGAAAACCCAATTTACAATGCCTTACTCCATTTAACCACTTAGCTTGTTCTCCCACTCTGAGAATGCTTAGCTCACTTACATGCATATATAAATCTAACCTAGATGTGAACTCCGTGTTTCATAACTAAGCCTCTAAGAGCATTAATGCAATCAAGATCAGCTGTAAAACTCACCAGCAAAGAATTAAACATTAAATAGTTTTCCTTCAAGTGTTCTGTAGTGAAGTGCTAAGAATCATGATCTCAAAATACATTCCTGTATTTATAAGGTAGACTTGTATGGGTCAGCATCAAAAGTCTTCATTGGGAATTAGTGAAGTTAAGCTGCAGCTGCAAGATACTTAATCAATCTTATTCTAGTTATATTGCATAATTAGACAGGCATTAATCAATAAAGGAACATACGGTATGACATAAATACCCAAAATGGCAATTCCTCTGAATCCCCCCTGCCCCAGTCCAAGCAAAGCATAACTGCTGCCAGCAGAATGTTTCAAAGAAAATTGCATCCTTATTCTGCAATAGTATGGGCTTACTAATATTCTAAGGGCATTTTTAAGCCTTTGTAACACATTTGTTCGAAATTGGCCTTTTCTACTTGAAAAACACATCAGAAAGCTTCCTTAGCAATTTACTGGGGAGACAGAGTAGAAGGTGGGAGAAGAATTGCTAATAGCTGATTTCTAGATGGGCTTAACATAATTGAAACTATGAAGTCTGACCATATACCTGGGATGCTTTATTCCAGAATGTGAACTCATTAATGCAGAGAAAAATCTGTACAGACATATGGGGAGAGGCATCAGAACTCTTTTTTTTCTGCTATAAAATAAAGATTAAAAAAACGTGTGGTCATTTTATCTAGCTTCCAAAAGAAAGAAGGCTTTTCAGTGTAGAACAAAAAGCATAGCAGAGCCACTGGACCATGGAGTTAGAATTCAACCCGAACAAGAGCAGAATGTTTTCTAGAATTGGAGTGTTAAAATAAATCAGTGTCTGATGTTCTGCATGTTCTTTTTCATATTCTTTTGCAATTATAAATGAACACTTTACTAAAAACTGCCAAGAGTAATTACTAGGCTTTTTGTTGAGAGCTTTGGGATGAATTTTCTTGCAGTCAAAGGTCAATCTCCAGATGTAAACTTGGTTTAGTTTGAAATCAGCATAGAACACTCCACTGATTTTAGTAGAGAGAAAAATTTATCTTATGAATATAAATACTCCAAAACAAACTCTTGATAGGAAACAGTCTTTGATTTTATCTGTGTATCAGCTCTTTTTTTTTTCTCTTTTTTGAGTTTGTCCTCATTTTGTTCCTTGCCTTACCATTGTTTTTGTTGTTTGTATGTTCAGATGTGGGTAGTGGTAGAGAAGAGGAAACCTGTTTTTTCTAATTCATCTGTTTCTGAGAAGCCACCCTAGCCCTTCCTTTGCTCAGTTTTGGATCTTTCAAGGAGACGTGCATTTTAACCATTTGGGTTTACAGTTGAGCATGAGAAGAATGAAGCAACAGAAATTTTTCTTCTCTTCCTTAGAACCAGATTGAAGAAAGATCGATTCACACTAAAGTAGTTTGCTTGGGGAAAAAACAAAGCTGTGCTGATTGTCGAGTAGCCTGTATAATTCAGATAATCAGAGGTGAAAATATGCCATGGGCTAAGCTTCAAAGTGCTCATTAAATTCAACCAATTTTAAAGGAAGTGGTGGGGGAGAAAAAAAAGCCAAATAGGCTGAGGTACTGCAGATATATTTCTTTTAAAGAAAAAGTCAATTGTTGCTAAAAGGCTTAAGCAGAAAACATGAAGAGGTTAATGTTAATCTCTGAAAGTCAGGAAAGTAAGATTCTACGGATTCTTTGAGATTCTTTAGAAAACAAGCTGAAACCTTCTATTCCCTGCTCCATGTGCCAATGGCAGAGCAGAAAAGCGTTTTTTGGAAAACGGTATTTTGTCTCCTAAGGATGTATATATGCTGCAGAAAAATTGCCAGCCTTTGATTGTTTTAGCATGATTACAGTGTCTGAACTAGGTCATTAAGCTGCAGCCAGTTGTGACACCTCCGTATGACATTTCACTTGACTTGGCTCCATCTTAGGCCCAGTTCCCTTCAACATCTCCATAAATGACCTGGATACAGGACTCAAAAGGATATTAAGTAAGTTTGCAAGTGGTTCAAAACTGGGAGGAGCTGTTGACTCCCTCGAACACAGAGAGGCCTCAACAAATCACAGAGATGTGCAACCACCAATCATATGAAGTTCAACAAGGGAAAATGCTGGATTCTGCACCTGGAATGAGGCATCCCTGGATGTATGGACAGACTGGGGAATGAGAGGCTGGAGAGCAGCACTTTGGAAAGGCACCTGGGGGTCCTGGACAATGTCAAGTTGAACACGAGTCAGCAGTGCCCTGGCACTCAGAAGGGCCAACCCTGTCCTGGGGGGCATCAGGCACAGCATCGCCAGCCGGGCAAGGGAGGGGATTGTCCTGCTCTGCTCTGAGCTGGGGCGGCCTCACCTCGAGTGCTGGGGGCAGCTTTGGGTGCCACAGTGTAAGAAAGGCATTAAACCAGTAGAGAGTGAACAAACGATGGTCAAGAGGATGGTGAAGGGTCTGGAGGGGAAGCCGTGTGAGGAGTTGCTGAGACTGAGGGGACACCTCATTGCAGTAACAACTCCCTCATGAGGAGAAGCAAAGGGGCAGGCACTGATCTCTTCTCTGTGGTGACAGTGCCAGAAGCTGAGGAAATGGCCTGGAATTGTGTCAGGGAAGGTTTGGGTTGGGTAACAGGAAAATCTTCTTCACCCAGAGGGTGTTTGGGCACTGGAACAGGCTCCTCAGGGCAGTGGTCACAGCACCAGCCTGACAGAGCTCAAGAAGCATTTGGACAATGCTCTCAGGAGCAGGGTGTTGCTCTTGGGGTGTCCTGGGCAGGGCCAGGAGCCATACTTTGATGATCCCTGTGGATCCCTTACAATTCAGGATATTCTATGATTCTGTCAGACATAACCTTACTGCCGACCTCTTACCACAAGGTCTTTTTCTCTTTTAGGCTTCCTCCCCAAAACAGTGTAAATGACATGTCCAGTTTAAAAACATTCTGGTTTCATCATTTCACTAGAAATCATTGTGAGGTTAAAGAGGAAAACATGATGCTAAATCAGTTGCAATATGTACTGTTTGAGTGTCAGCTGTTACGGTATTGCAAGGTTTTGTTGTATGTTTAATCAAGGCCTGAGTATACTGAACCTTGAGTTCCAAGAGATTTCAGCACGTGCATTTTGTAATATACTGAAAATGCTGATTTGATTTTTGTACATGCTGTTATTTCCATTAACAAATTTAAAATGCCCAATGAAAATCCTACACTGACAGAATTAAATACTTTTTATCTAAAAGTAGTAACATTTCCATAGGATGAACTATGATAAAGACCTTCTCCTAAACTTACTTTATCATAGCTACAGTATATGTGGAGTTCTGCAGTGGATCAGATTGTGAGTTCAACAGTTAAAATATCACACATTTAAAAAAAAATTTAAAAAAAAAAAAAAAATCATCCTGAGCATTGGATGTCATTTGCTGGAAAAGCAGATACTCATGGTTAACCAGGATGTAATTAAACTTCTCCACATGGAAATGTAGTCCTATCTGTAATTAAGCAAGGAAAGCTTTCGTTTTCTCTATGTATATATATATGTATATATGTGTAGATATATATTGACATATGTATGTATAGGTGTGTACATGTATACCTATGTGTATGCATACATACATATATGTATATATATAAGTATTAATACATATTGGAAGCAAAGAAAGGTGAACCTCTGTCATGAGAAAAGTGAGGAAAAATGAAGGTTTTGCCTACTTCAAACAATTAATCGTGCGTGGGCACACTCTTACTGACAGGTACTGCTGCTACTTTTTAATTAACAGGTATGACATTCATAGTGCAAGATAAGTACAAGTTTTTCACAGACAACCACTTTTGTTATGTTAACATAGCACTGTCATGAGCTAGAAGCTTGTCAAGCCTTTACATTACTAAGTCAAAACTCTGCTGTTATGAAGTGTAGGCATGTCCAAAGCATTGCCCTTGAAGCCAAGAAGTTGAGAAGTCTTTAACATAGTCTTGGATGCAAGTGAGAAGCAACCTAAATGCAAGTGTTGATGTTTTCTTGGTATTGGGAGGTCCAGAACTGTAGTCACCACTGTAAACATGATGAGTGGCAATTGCTTGAGGCTAATGACTTTTCTCCATCTACTGCAAGCTGTGCTCCTGTTAACACATGCCAAGACTGCTCTTGCTGCCAGGGCACACTGCTGGCTCGTGTTCAGCTTGCTGTCCACCAGCATCCCCAAATTCTTTTCAGCACAGCTGCTCCTCAGCAATTATCATTATGAGAGGCTAACCCTTCCAGAGGGCAACCTTTTGCACCTTCCTTCTTGAATTTGCAGGGATGTTCTATGACGAGATGTTGAACTGCAGAATTTTCATTACACATTATATTTAAAATAAACTTCAAAGAAAATAGTTTTTTTCCCACTGTCAAGGACATTTTGTAAAACTGGGAATTAAATTCAATTGCTTTTCTACTTACAAATAAGCACATTTGTTATGGAATCTGTTAAAGGCAATAAAAGCAGTATCAACCTAGGTAATTTTTACTGATAAAGTGAACAATACTACAACTTTTTAAATTTTCTGATTAATGTTGATTTAGTTTCATAACTATAACATTGCAAAGAAGTTTGAGTAGTGTGCTTGATTTTCAGATTGCATTTATCACTCTGTTCTTTCAATGATTTGGAGAGCTTCTCTTAAGCTGTCTTCACACACTTAGAAATTTCATCAGAGCTAAGAGGCTTTTAACAAAACAGCTGGCTTCACTCATGAAGAATAAAAAAGAAAGTTCATGTCTGAACCTCATGCTCAGTGGAAATTCGAGGTTAGGACCACAGAGCAGATTGAGGAACTTTTCTTGCTATTACGGCAACAATGTGACATCACTCAGCCATTTTAAAGCAAAATAACAAAACACAACAGTCTTTAAAAGTGTTCTGGTTACTTGCAGAATTTTGAATCTTCCTGTACCAGACTCTGCTTTCTGAGGAACGAATCTGGAATTATTCTACCTATGTAAAGGAATGGATCATAGCCCTGAAACAGACTAATATGGAGCCTGAATTCTATTGATTTATGCAGGGAGATTTTAAGTAAATTAATAAAAGTATAGAAAACATCCTTCAGCAGCACCTTTTGGTTTGTAGGCTTTTTTGCAGGAAGATTTTTGCAGGGATGGAATACAAATACTTTTAATTGTTATGTGAGTATTCCTAATATAAGCTTTGTTACATCTTTTCTAAAGCATCCAAGGCCATTTTCTATGCAGCATAGGCAAGAATATCTGACATAAATGAAGTTAAGGAGTAAATAAAACCTTAAAAGACAGCAGGCTGTGAAAACAGGATTGATCATGTTGCATACAATTAACTGAAAGCCAAACTAGTCTTTCAGGTTCAGTTTTTAACTCTGTATGTTAATATCAATTGGGCAGTTATTTCTTCTTTTAGTTCCTGTCACAAACTGTGTCTAAAAGAATTACCTATCTTGATTTTACAACTCTGTGATGAGGAAATTGACACATTTAGCTAGTTGCTTCAACGTTTAATCTACTTGCCTATCAAAAATTTGCCTGTTATTTTGAAGCCAAGGGTTCCAGCCATTGAATCTAGATGGTGTCTACCAGAATGAAGATGGATTCTTGTAAAAATGATATTTGAAACCCCATTAAATTTTCCCTTGGTGAAGTAAAGAGACCAAGTTCCTCGCACTTTCTTATACAAAACATTATTTCCTATCATTCTTGACATTATTCTCTGAATACTTCTTAGTTTCAAATATCCTGCTTGAAGTGTAGCTATAAAAGCTGAACATGATATAACTGTAACTCTCCTGCTACATCTGAATGCAAAACTACTCAGCATTCCCCCTCCATAAAAACAAGGACCTCTTTCATGTCTAGTTTGCAGCTGGGCTGGGAACTCAAAATCTCTTGAATAACTCTTGTGATACTCAGCTATACTCAAGTAGTAACTGTTGAAAAAATACATTGCAATTGCCAGGGCGTATATTCTTTGCTTTGTAAATTTTACCTTTACTTTCCCATAGAGGAGTATGCGCTCACCGCATGAAGCTTGACATTTTATACAATCCACTTCATTTTCTACTATTTGACACTGCTCTGCAATCTGCACTTAATTTCAAACTTTATCAGTAATGATTTTATGTCCCATTCTAGGTCACAGGTAAAATATATAAACAGTGTATGAGAAGGGAATAATACTTGAAGAATGTTACCTAAATAGCAATTTATGATTTCCAGTAGCTGAAGCTTCTTCCTTCACTCGGGTTTATGAACGGTAGGGAAAGCTTTTTGAAAATAATACCTTTTTTATTTTCTCACAGAGATCTCCAGTATGCAAAGTCAGAATTAAACACTTACTAATTAAAGCTGGTTTTTAATAAGAAACTAAAAGTGGAACAAAAGAAACAATTTAAAGATTATGAAACATGCAAAAGGCAGAGAAATAGGTAACAATTATTTTCTATCCATGTAACATTTTAATATGGAAAGTAAAAAGCCAAATTCTTGTGTGAATATATACATGTGATGTTTAAAACATATTGGGTATGAAACTGACCAAATTGTACATGTCATGTGAAGAAATGATTCTGGTAACAAAGCAGATTAATTTGTATGCATATCATAAAGTCTGTTGTCACAAGCAGAACGAGGATGTTGAGGTTTTAGCATGGCTTGCGGGGGCACAACAAAGTTACATCTGTTTCTGTGCTGGTGTGGTTAGCACAAAGTATGTAGAGTGAAGAGACCATTTTTTGCCCAAAGTGATAAGCTGACTGGGTTCTATTCTGAGATTCATGTATCACATATAGATGCTTTGATCTGCTACCCCTAGACTTTCCTTTCAAAATGTGACTGTCTTTAATCAACAAATAAATAAACCTGCCATTATTGACACCAGGTTCTAAAAATCTGAAGAAATATTTACTGTCAGATAAATTTTTTATCTGGTCTGTTAGTTGTTGTCTAACCGTAACTATGCCAGTTCCTCTTTCTTTGTATGCTGCTATTGGTTTTTTGATACAGAATTGTTTTATACTTCAAGAAGGCAATCTAGAAACCTTGAACATCATCAAATATTATGCTATGGTACTATACTCTGTCATGCATACTTGGCTGAAAGTAATAAAGATATATTAAAAAGCAAAAAAATATTCTGTGCTGATAGCATTCTCAGCAAAGGCTAAAGGTTTGTGGTTCCCTATGGGCTATATGACTTTGATGGGATTACTTGTATTCTTAAATAGCATCATATGTTTGAATACTTTGCTGAATCAAACCAGGGAAAAGAACCTTTAAACATTTTGTGCAATTTTTATGAGGGTAGTAGTGAATGCAGGAAAAATATACTCCAGAATGAAGGAGCAATGTTCAGATATGAGCTACTAAGTGTAGAATGCCAAAGGTATGCTAATGTCTTGGGCAGCTGACAGACTACAAATTAGATGCTATATACTGAGTTCAGATAATCACAGTTACCAGTTTTCCTACGTTTAGTCTTCAGGAAACTTGACACTGTAGATCAGAATAATACCAGAATACCACAGAAAACAGAGAATTTATTAGGCATCTCCATTTTTAATTCCAGGGGAATTATTTACAAAGAGTGTTATGAAATGTATGTCACAAAGGTCCCTGAAAAAACAGTTCCTATCAACTTTTAGTCAGCCATCACTAGACACAAGAGAATGGAAAAATTGGATAAAACTACATTTAAATACAAACATTCTACTAACAACTTCCAGGAAAACCAGTAAGACTCAGATTTCACACAGAAAAGGAAACAACCACTTCAGCTGTAAGTAATGAGAATATTTGAGCAGGACTCTGCTTAATCTGCCACAGAAGTCAACATTCTCTAGGTGTCATGGTGTGCCATAGATATTTTTAGACAAGCACCTATCACACATGAAAATCTGCAGCATGTGTCTGGAGTATATGGTGCCCTTGAATGCACTGAGTGAATAAAAAAAGGACTCTTAGTGGCTAACTGAGAAGGTTTGTGTGGAACTCTGCTGTGAATTGCAGCCAGTGAGGCGATGCTCAGGCTCAGCAGCGGAGCCACAAACACGGCAGTGCTTGCCTGCCCTGCTGCTTCACGCCAGGGCCTGCTTGGGACCACGTGCTGGGAGGGGATGTGGCCGGGGAGCAGCGCCCGTGACACCCACACCTGCAGGGGAGAGGCAGCCTGCAGGTTTTTAGCAGGTGGTAGAGCTGAGATGCAATGCAAGGGTAGAAACAGAAAGGTTCAATGGCAAAGATTCATTGTCTCCACTGTCAACAAACACTCCGTTTTCACGTACATGATGCCAAATTTATCCTGATCTTACAGAAAACATTGTTTTCATTTATTTTATTAGCTACAACTTGCAACATCTTTTCGAAGATTAATTGATTACAGCATTTAATTCATTAAAAATTATTAATTAATGAACTGTACATATAACAAAAGCTGAATAAATATCTTAAAAGAATTGGACATACTCTTTACTTAAACCAAATCATAATAAACACGCTACCATCTCTATTTAAGTTCAGAAAATGGTTTAATTTTATTTAGAAATATCATCAGACTATTTAAGATGAGCAAGCCGTAATTTTCCCTGTTGGTTGTTTTGTTGGTTTTATTTATTTAAAGTAACAGAAAATGTGTAGTTGTAACGGGATTTTGCTCTTGCAACAATAAACAAAAAAACCTTTTCTCATGGAAGAGTGCACTGGACTTGTAAGACACATTTCTTACAGACTTGGAGAAAAAAGATTTCTTAATGTTCATGAACAACAATTTTTCATACATTGATGTCTTCACACGTGGCTTTTCCCCCATCAGTTGATTGTGCTTCTTTGGATCTTTGGAGAAAGACTGTAATATCCTATGAAAAGGAAAAAAATAACTGTTAAAAGATCATTTCATGTTGCAGCCTGAAAACTGCAGTAATAACACCTTAAAACTTACGGTAATAACACCTGTGTGAGCTTTCCAGTGACTAGATTATGGTGAAAAACTAGCTTTGGTGGAGGTAAATTACACATTCCCCACATTACAGACAATGTCTTCCAGCAGGGCACTAGAACTCATTCAGCTGAGGTGCTATAATATCACTGAGATGATGTTTTCACGTTATCCACAGGACTTCACTGCCTTTGGTGGTTTTACAAAACCACACTGTGTTAAAATGCAACTCCTTAACAGAGATCTTAAACATCAGCTTAAAATTATTGGTAAAGAGAGTTATCAAGACTGTTGTTTAAACCAGTAAATGTTATTCAGAACATACAACGACAAATTCTTCAATTAAGGTTTTTTTTTAATATGTCATATTTCAAACAGAACTTTAACAACAATTCCAGGAAATAGATATAAAAGAAAATAAGTAACTAACATTTGGAATAATATATACCCTCAGAAGGTTAGTTTTGTACTTAGTTCTTTGTAACATATTGTCTGATTTGTTAATTTTCAATAATTTTGCATTAGCAGAATCTTCTCCATTTCCCATTTCAGCAATACCATCCATTGTAGGATGTGTAAGTAGGACCAATAGGAATTTCTGGTTTAAAAACATAACACGCTGAGTGTTCAATATAAAGGTAAATATTTAACTTTCTAGTGTTTTCTGACATTGTCAGAATACACTTTTTTTCTTTTAGGAGAATAATTAACAGTCAGCCTTTTAATGTATATGTAGTAGTTTTATACACGTGTAGTCCAATATATATTTTGTACATATTTTGAAGATACAGCCATTTTTCAGAAGCAGGAACTGCCTGAATGTAATGATGCCTTACAAACTTGCAAAATATCAGAAGCATTTCAGTGAATACAGAACTATGCCAAAAGAAAATTTTATGAGTCCCTAGTTTTAGGAGGCTGCACTAATATTTATCTTTAATTAATCTTCTAGGAAACACTTCACTATAAGAAGGACTTTTTCAGCAAATTGAGTCAGAAAAAATAGTTTAAATCCTGGTTTGACAAAAATAAATGTTACCAAATGTTATACTAAATACTGTCAAAACCTGGAGATAGAGTACTCAAACAGATTTACTATGTCTGTCTTTAATGAAGGAAACTTACTTTTTTTTAACATGAATATGTATTATTTATATTTCCTTAATATAAGAAACAGCTTCCTTTATGTACATTAAATTTTCTAAGATTATTTAGGGATGGGATACATGCTCAAGAGAAGCATAACATAGGTCTCTTTTTTAAATGAGGTGTTTAAACACTGAGTTAGATTTTCCTTTTCTTGCACACTGGGACATTTAAGACACCACATGAAAAAAGCTTCTCAAGTTTCGTAAGTATTACAATTACAGCTTATGACTAGACAGTGATTCAGCAGTGCTCTTTTTCTGTCAAAGCATTGATACATGGTCCAGGTCATAATTTGTACTGAATATAATCTGTATGAACTCTCCCTATGACAAGAAGCACTTCCACTTTGTGAAATAATACATGGAGTTCTGAATGTTTGTTGAATTATGTAATATAAAAAGGCTGCTGTGGGTATAAACAGGTTTTGTAATAATTCTTCAACATACTAATAAATGTCTTTTTGATAAAGACGTTAACTATACATTAACAGAAATCTTACTTCAATGGAACTCCTATCTGAAAGAATATCTGAATTATGTTACTGAAATGATTAACAGAATGAGCAACAGTAACAGCAATAACCATATGACAATTAATTTAGAAGGAACAAGCATAATGCAAGGGCCTGTGCTAAATGTATTCAAAACATAAACACATAAAAATGTGATGTGATATCCCTATCTTCAAAACCAGAGCTTTTTAAAAAGGGCTATTCAGGATTTGAAAGTAGGATAAGAAATGTAAAACGATTTATCCAATGCATAATATTTTTGATATCAATAAACTAAATGCTAACTATCAAATTAACTTATCTTCAGTAATTACAAGAATGTAGTCCACTCAAATTAACAAATACTGCATTAAGAATTACAGAAGTAGAATATATCCCAGACCCTTCCTTTAAATTTATCACAATCAAAATGCAGAATTACTAAAATATGTGGTTGTTTCTGTATTACCATATCTGTGACAGTCTCAGAACAGATGGCAAAATTTGTAATACTAAATAATGAGGCCTGAAGAAAACTCCTTAATTGACCAAATCAAATAGACAAACACACACAGTGGGAAAAGCAGATTGCTTGCTTTTCCCATCTGAATCAGCTGATCTAATAAAAATCTTCTCTCATTTATTATTAAATTTATTTACAGAAAATTTAATTGAGCATGTAATGAAGTGCCTTCATAAACATACACGTATGTTTATGTGTCAGCTGCCTATTCTCAAGGAATAAATTTCATCTGATAAGTGAAAAAAACGAACACTTGAAAATGGCGAACACTTGAAAGTTCTAGTTAGGACCAGAAAACCTTGTAATCAGGACAGAAAAGATAAGATGAAAAAGTAATAGAACTTCTGGGCTTATTAATTTGTAGACATTTGTACTAAGGCAGACAGAAAGGTCACCATCATGTAGGATGTTGCCAGCCCACTGGCAGAGAAAACAAAATCCCTGAAAAAGACAATATATCTCACATGGAAAAAATATTTTTTTGAGATATGACAGATAATAATGGCTGAAATTGAACAGATCATCAAGACCCAAAAGAATCAGGTATCCTAACTCAAATTCTAAAAAAATTAAGCTAGATATTCCCTTTATAGTTTTCAGGAAAACATTTTACTTTCTGCTGTTTATGACTGCAGTAGTAGAAACATTTTAACATTTAGAAACCACACCCTAACTTGCTATATTTATCTTGTAAAAGATCTCAAAATAACAGCACTGTAGTTGACTTTCATTTTTATAGACATCTCTGAGGAGAATTTCTGCAAAAATAATTGATGCTAAAAATATTGTCTTGGAAAGAAAAAAATTCACCTGTTCCCCAAATATGGGATTGATACAGGAAAAATCTTCCTGGAGTCCGTATGTTTTAGACCAGAATTGTAACATACTTAAAACAACAGCCCCTGGGTCTCTATGCCTGTCTTCTGGTGAATATAACACTTTTTAAATAAACCTGAATGTTGACTCCATGCATAAAACAAAACTGTATTTAACAGTACCGTCAAGGAATTAAATATTCTGGGTTTAAGAAAGCATAGAGTACTATACTTGAGATACAGTCAGTATAAGCCTTTTCAAGAGGAAATTTTAAGTATTACAAATGAGAACTGAAGCTCTGCATCATCTAACTGTTGAGTCAGGAGATACAGGCATCAACAGAACATGCCAAGTAAGTGGAAAAATGTCCTACTTAAATGGAATGATACCAATATATAAACAAGATGGGGAAACTCCTCTGGGCTAGAAAATGTGCACTGAAACCCTCTGTTACTGCCAAGATTCATATACGCTATCCTACAGCTTTTCTCACAGACTGACAATTTTTATGACTGTACTGCTCTGGATATCTCCTACCAGCCAGAAATAACATAGGTGATCGATGGTAGCTAATAAAATTTAAACATGTACTATAATCTACTCTTTAAGCTATGTAACAAAGTTCCTCCTAAAAATGGTAAGAGAAGATTAATAATTTTAATAAAGAATAGACACTACTTGATTTTCAGCTACTGGCCAATGTGAAAAAGTTTTAACAGAGTCTCTGTAAATTGCCAAGCATATAAATATGCCTTTACTCAGTTTACACACTAGTTAAGTTTTATCTATATTTCATCACATTTGTTCTTCATGAAGAGGTTGCATTATGTTAAATGTTACAAAGTCAGTGAGGGTTTGTGTAAACAACTTGACATGGAACACATCTAGAGAGCTGGTTTAAAAAATGCTTTGGTTCACAAGAAGTTCAGTGAGGCTGGAAAAAAAAATCAAATTAGAAAATGCAGTATTCAATTAAATAAAAGGAGTCAGGAAGAATGAATGGGGAAGGGAAGGGAGGAATGACCTAACATTGCATGGCATCTGTCTTCCCAAATTGGCTGAGACATCAGCATAGGCAGGATGGATACCCACCGATAGTTACAATCTTCAATCGTATTGTCTTTGTCTTACATTTTCTATCACTTTCTATTGTAGCAAATGGATTTTTAACCCTCACTTTTACTGAGTAAATATATTCTTTTATTCTTATATTGTATCTTTTACTAACAACGATTATGAGAGATAGAGTAAATGCTAGACAATTCACATCCTGCAAGTGAGGAATGTAATTAAGAAATAGCAAGTTACTCCTGAAGTATCGTGTATCGTATTCAGATTTACATTTTGCGGGACGTTATGGTGGAGATCATGTAAAACTTGTGAAGACTGTTTATATTTGATGTGGAACATGCACATGTAAGCATCCTCTCACCTTCTCATGCAAGTTTCTTACACCCTGTATATTGACTACTTTTGCCATAGTTTATCTTAAATAGGATGATTCTTTGGCCCAGACTTGCCTTTTGTGCAACCGTTTTAAAGGATGTTTAAACACAGGCAGCAGGGAAGCACTAGAGAATGGCAGGGAAGAACACTCGGACCTCTACTGCCTCTGCATGCCCTTTTCTGCTGCCTGGTTGGCCTGGGATGGAACAGGATCTACCACATATCCTACAGTGTCCTGCACTCTGATCCTGTTGGGAGGATAATTCAACCAGATTCCTTTCTATGGATGGGGAGAAAGGCAAATCCTCACTGGTCAAGGCAAGTAGAAAACCTGTAGGCAGCTCCAGGCCAGCAAGACTTGTACAAAGAACAGGTCAGAAAGCAGCACAGTCTTTGATGGATGGAATTTTCATGGAAAACAAAACACCTGATCTACCCTACAGCTGCTGGGCTGTATAGCTGATCTATATGGCGAATTGGCAGTACCTATATTAATTACATGTACATTTCTGGGACAATGCAAATTTAAGCATGTGTGCTTACAAAGTCTTTGGTCCAAGAAAGCAATACTTACAGGAAGTTTGTATTCTTGGCATGTGTTGATCAAATCTTCCATGAAAGGGTGCTTCAAAAGGAGTTCAACTGCAATGGGTGTCAGATCTTCAGCACCTAATTCTTGGTACATCTTGGTGAAATGCTTTAAGTAAAAATAATATGTGGTCAATTTATTGTTTAAAAGAATTGTGGAAAAGCAAAGACTACAAAATATTTTTTTAACATATGATGCAAGTTACAAAACCTTTCTTGACTCAGTCTTCTTCCTACCTTGTCATAGCTGTCTGCCTTCTCCAGACGGCTAAATCTATGTTTATCTTCATCTTTACTTCCTCCAGTATGAAAAATTTTGAGTAGAGATGCCACTGAAATAATTTCTTCACCTGTGTAATTCAAGACTTCATCTTCTATTAAAGTCTTCTCATTTGACAGTAAGTTAGGGCTTGAAGAATCCTAAAAAATTAAGCACAGGTATCATGCTTGGGGATAAAAAGTCTTTCAGTAGATGATCTGTTTCAGTTAAACACTCATTGAGAACCAGTGCATTACACTTCCAAACTTCAGTTCTTACAAAACAAAAATCATCAACTCACACAAAATTATCTACTACACTGTAGGATAGAGGAATAGATCCTGACAGTCCAGAAATATCCATAACATTGGCATTACCAGAAATTTAATAAACAGCTTTTTCCAGGAATGTGGCCAACATTGCACAGAAAAACTAGTATTTCTTAGAGCAACAAAACAAAAAAAAATTTAATAGTTAAAACTACAATACCAAAAACTTTGTGTTTATTTAAGGAGTAAACTTGTTAATTCTGGATGCTCACATGAAAAAAACAGTATGAATTTTCTAGTCCAAATCAAGGAGTCACTGCAAGAATTGTATTTTAGCCGACAGCTAACCAGCTCTCCACAGAAATAGATATTTTCTACTTTATGCAGAAAAAATAAGTTTACTTTAAGCAAGCAATTAGGTAATTTTGTGGTGATATTAGAGCTGATCAAAGAGAAAAAAACCCAAAAATGAAACAAAAAACCTGCTGCAGAGATTTGTGAGCACAAAGATGAGAAAGGACATCACAAAGGTGAACAGTGGTTTGACTACCACAGTGTAGACTAACCAGTAACAACAGGAAATTGCATTTAATTGAGCAAACCATTTCTTTCCTCATTAGGAGGGAGAGACTGCTGAGATTCAGTCACACCTGTGCTATGTGCCTTGGGCCTTAATGTATTTCATTTTGAGCACAGGAGGAGCAGAGTCATTCATACAGTCTGTTTAACACACAGTAGTCACGATTACAGAAATATCAGCACTGAAGTTTTTGTGTCTCTCACTGCATTGTTTACACCAAGCTGTGAGACCTACATAAACAATAACAACATTGTTTAGAGTTAAAACGACATTAGTAAAAGTAGTCGCAAGAATACGTTTGTCTGAGCTTCCCGTAACAACATGAAGGATTCAGATGTATTTCTGTACACAGGTACCAATGAGAAGTGGCTACAATTATCAGCACAGAACAAGAAAAAGAGAAGAGACAAGTTAGGTGCAGTTCTGTAAGTGCCTACATATGAGCCAGCTACCTACGGTGTAAAATTTCCTAGAGATGAGCTGGATAGCTCTTTAAATTTCACTGATGAATGTTCCACTCATAATATTTACTAAATTTCCAGTACCTGCAGGGAGAACTGGGATATTTATATGACATGTAAACAGCCACAGGGAAACAACAGTTTGGGTTCTTAATTTGATCCTGAAAATCACTTTGGATGTCTTCAGGGCTCTCTGTATTTTGTGGAGCTTGGCTCAAACATGACATGATATCAAAGCACAGTTTACTTTTTGCCCCCTTGTATTTGTGGAATAATCTTCATGAAATGCTGGCTCTACTAAAGCCTATAGAGAAACTCATTCACTTCAGTGGAATGGGATTTCTTTTGTTCTCTTTTGTCTTTATTCAACATTATTGTTTAAGTGCATAGGCATGGAACACAAGGCATAATAAAAAATAAAATATTAAAATTATGTTCTATCAGTCCTGTCATTCTGAGCACCAACTTAGACAACTATAAAGTCAAAGAGAATCCACACAAGCAAGATTAATTTAACATCTAATTCTTGGATATTCCTTGGTTTCTGAAGGACTCTCCAAGATGAATTAGGCACACAATCTGTCTGTTTAATACACTGTGAGACATTTGTCAGACACAGCACAGATTCACAGAGCCAATGCCTTCAGTGAGAAAGCAGGCATGAGGAAACGCTCAGGTTAGACGGGACATCTTTCTCCTCAGAGATGCAGTTAATTCTGGGCTGAAGGCAAATGCTCCCCTTCACTCGAGACTCACAGCCTTAAGAAGTGGTTGACACATAGATGATAACGAGAGTAGTTACTTATATATTACAAAACTTCCAACCAAAGAGATCAAACCAAGCAGAAAATGGAAAAAAGGAGAACAGGCTGTGTAGCTTTATATCCAACGAGATGAAAGGTAGAACTTTCCATCGAAATATGGGAAATTAAGTTCAGGTCCACAATATCTAATTGGGAGCATTCTGTGCTCTCCTTCTTCCTAGGAAATGTGGAAAAGAAATTGTCTTATTCAGTCTCTCCAGTGTACAAAAACTCTGTTGTGCCAAATAAAACACAGGGAAGTACAATAACTTCCGTCATTTGAAATTATACAAATGCTATTTTGCAGATGTATATGATTACCCTGTGTAGTAAAACAATGTCTTTTCTGAACTGTTTCCAGAGATCCCAACTGTACTTTAAGTCCTGGGCAAGCGCTAGAGTCACTATGGTTACGACAGGGCAATGAATCATTTTATTATCTGGAGCAGCAACCTCTTTACGAGGTGTGTACAGATAAATAATTTATGTCTCAAAAAATGACTTATACTTCAATAATAAGTAACTGAAGCATGCAGTGGACTAATTGCAGTTTTAAGACTTTAACAATAACAACATACTCCAGAAATACTAATAATGTTCAAGAGACAAGTTTCATTTGATGTGAAAATACATTTATCATGGTTTAAAAAATAATTTTAAAATTATTTTATATTAAACTATTATTAATCCTTCTGGTTTACAGATAAACCTAAACACTTGGAAATAACACAACAAAGATGTGTCTGAATACTCCAATTAGTGGGTAATATAGTGGAAAATAAATTAAGACCAGCAATAATATAAGGGTTTGTATCTTGAGATAATATTACTATAAGTCACACTACAGTTTAATGCCCAGGGATTGACAACTGGCCTAAGATTAGGCAAAAGAATTACTTCCATTCATATGTACAAGAAGTAGTCACCAGTAAGTATCTTAAAGTTCCATTATTATTTGGAAAACAAATTTCCAGACTTTCAAAAGAATCCTTCTGAGTATTATTACCAATGCAATGTTCCCATGAATTCAGTGAGACTACTTGTAAGGACTGGAGCTACCCAGGATAAGCAAATATAGAGAAATCTAGTTAATTTACAATTTGACAGCACTATTACTATTCTCTAGTATTTTTTCTGTAATATTTTACCGCACATGGAAGGGAAGCTTCCTTTTTTCTGTGAATATATGTTCCAGCAGCAATGCTAAGTGCTCTGTATACACCTTCAACTGGATCAGAGTGGGAGGCAAAATAAAGCAGCATCTCAGTATAGTTCAGCAGAGCAGGGTCTTTTCTGGTATCCGCAAATAAACTGAAGAAAAACTATAAAGGGCAAAAATACGCAAATTAATTTCTGTAAGTGGAATTAAACAAAATACAAATCAAGGACTACAGAGAAAAGGATGGAATACAGTAATTACTGCTAATAAGAGCTACTATACTTAAAAACATGTTAAGGCTGTACAAATCAAGGCTGTGATAAATCATAAATATGTGTTAAGTAATTCAAGGAAATAGAAATTGAATTTCGCGGAAAAGGGAGAAATTAATAAAACCTTGTATCATGGCAAATATGTTCAAAGCATTTCTTGTATTCAGATTATTATTAGCCCCCTCTTTCATGGAAAATTCTATGAGCTCAGATGCAGTGATCATTTGCCTCCCATTCTTTACAACGCTGGTTGCTGTGTAGCAAAATTAATGTCATTCAATGAAGAACAGGAGTAATTAAGTCTTTCTGAGCAGACTATGATTAGGAATACTCAAGGCTGATTCTTGGATTCCTTTCTACATTATTCTGAAGCACCACTTGACCTGAAAAAAACATTAAAAAAATGCAGCACTTACTGAAAAACAGAGACCCAAAAAACTCTGAAATGAGACCTCTCATGTTTGAATAGTGATCTCTTCAAAATACCTATGTTTTCAGTTACCTTTATGAGGCATTGCAGCCTGTCTAAAGGCACCGGTTCTTTACAACTTTCTGTTATGCTTAGATCTTCATTTCCATTAAACCATAAGCCAGCCTGATTAAAAAAAAAAAAAAAAAAAAGTCTGTTTATTTTCACACATTGAAACAAGGTGGTCTTTAACTGTTCAACAGAGAGCCTAATTTCTGGACTTAATCAAACTGAATTCTTTACTAATATACAATGACATGAGAAATAATTAAGTTGCTGTTTGTACATTGTAACGGATACTTGAGAAATTACTGTAAATCAAGTAGGATAGAAGTATGCTTTTGAAAAAAGTGAAAATTGACTACATAGTCGTAAATCTATGCTGTCAAAGAAGCAGAATATGATATGGAGTTTCTATGCAAATATAGGTTCAGAGAGAGAGGACAGCTGAAGCAGCTCAAATTCCCAGTGGAAGGATATTCCTGCTGTTCTCAGTGAACATTACTTGTCATTGTTTCTTGTAGGACCTCAAAACAATTGCCACAAATTGCTCAAAAAGAATACAACAAGGATTGCAATAAAAAAAAAAAATCAGATTTCCTAATCAATCCATTAATTTGAAGTTAGAGGTCTAAACTTGAGTGTGACAATTTCTGTTCCTGTTGTTCTCATAACTGCATATGCAACAGCTCCAGGCCACAATACTGTCAGTAACACAAACTGCAGGACCTGACACACAGCAGACACACAGGCAATATGAATCAGACCAAACTCCTCAGAGCAATGCAGATGGTTGAACTGAGTCACTCTGTACAGCCTCTGGACGTTGCCATAATGTTCTCTAGAGCACCTACATTATGTGCCTATGGAACTTCAGCTGTGAAGTCATATGTGTGTTCATGAACTTTTAGAGTTCTATCAGTCTTTAAGCAAGTGAAACTGTAGGTTTCTTCTTGCTTCCATGGGAGAATTATCACTCCCATGGAAGTTTGGAAGAACCAACAGGGAGTATAGGTCTACAAACAAATCAGTTGTTTATTGCATATTTACTACCTTGCAATACTGAAGCAATGAAATTAATTGCTTGGTTATTATTATATTTGAAATAGGATCCTGTGTTAAAAATGTACATTTTTGGTCTGCATGTCTTGTAACTGTTAGCTTACTTGTAAACTCTCACACTTAAGTAAAACTTACAACAATAGAAAAATAAATGCACATAGACCTGCTCTTCTTGTGGGTTTTCTGGCTTTGCAGTTTGTTTCTTAGAAAGTCTATGGTGGGCAGGGATTGGCAGGTGCTCCTAGAAGTTTTAAATTAATCAAAGAAGTTCTGAAAATGACAGGCCTCTGGATTAACACAGCCTTTATTATTTTTTTTTTAAAAACTGACACTAGGTGATTGGAAAACAAATTACAATACAGGTTCTGTGAAATTTATTCAAAACAGTTTGAAAATTATATTTAGTATCACCAAACAAATATAGACACTGGCAAGACTGTAGAACTTCAGCATATACATGCACACACACATAGATATGTGTATCTCTAGACACTTACATGTGCATATTTATGACACTTGCAGCTAGTACGGCATACAAGAGTGAACTAGCAGTCATTGTAAGTATGATTAAAAACGCAAAGTAAAAGTAAGTGAAAATGAGCACAATTTTGCTGAAAGAACAAAATGTATTCATAATACTCTTTCACAAAACTACCTTCCCGAAAAACCTTGCTGACCTATGTCACAATTCAAATAGAAGTTGTCTTCACAGACACAATCAAAGAACTTTATAATTTTCCATGTATTCAAGGTCTGAGGGATGATCTTAACTTGAGAAAGTTAATTATTGGGAAAAAAATCTAGAAATATTTAATTAAAATGCAGTTGATGAGATGAAACTGAAATCTTTATTTTTGCTTGGAGCAAATTATCTTATTCAGTGTCAAGTAAGTTAATAGTCATCAAAGTGCACACAGAATGGTTTCTTTAAAACAGAAAGGATTTTCACTTGAGATTAATTTACAGGAAAAGTAGGAAAATCAAGTAAAAAGTAAGTTTAATTAGCCTGATTTGTGGAACTATGGACAAGATGCGTATTAGGCCATCAATTTCCTGAAAACACTTTTCAGTAGAAAGCTCCCTCAAGCCCAAAGCATTTAAAATTCAGACTGAGTTTCTCAAAGTGAATAAACCAAACAGTGTATCATTCAACTCAGAGTTTAACCAAAAAAAAACTTGATCGAAAAGATAAAAGGGTTATAACCTGTATATATTGTTCCTGTGTAACAAAGCCTGATCCGGTGACATCAACAGACTTGAAGCCATGCAGTGTTTTAAGGAGCTGTGCCACAGATGGCACTGGCCAAGGCTGTGCTGCTGCCAGCAAGAATCTGCGCCAGTCAGTAAGTTCTGAGTTCACTGTGAATTCACATGCCAGATCCTGTAACTATAAAACCAAAATAATAAATATTGTCAAATATGTGTGCATAAACATACTCTTTCAATATGCTATGTATCCTTAGGTCTTTTCCCGGATAGGACAGACAAGGTTCTGCAGTGAGATTTCACACTTCTGTAAAGGGCATGTACAACTAAACAAAATAGGGCACGGGCCACTGTGTGTCGACTGGCACATGCAGTTGGTAATCCCTAAATAAATACCCTAAATAGGCATCTATATCTAAACTGCCTATGAGATATCATCCCTTAGAACATGCTGACCCCTGAGCCATGCTCTGTCTTGTGAGAGTACCAAGAACTGAGCTGACGACTTAGCAGCATGAGCACAAAATCCTTGGTCCCGTGCCTTGGCCCTGTTACTCCTACAGGAGTCCAACAAGTGGCTTTTCTCTGGTCCAGAATTATTTTCAGTTGGAAAAAAGCTGTGGTAGAAAAGCTGCTTTGCAGCTTGCTGCATAGGTCTTTGTACCAATGGAGTTGTTGCATGTATTCAGCACAGGAGAACACACGCAAAATCTCCTGACAGAGCACTGCAGAGGCTGTGTCTGAGAGGGGGAACCAAATCAGCCCAGGTCAGTACTGCCCTGTGGCATCTCTGCACTGCCTTCTGCCCCACACCCACATCTCCCTGTCTAGGAAAGTGTCTGGGTTGCTCCAGACTGCAGTCGGAGAGGAAGCAATGTGTTCACAGGGAGAAGGGCCTGAGGCAGCACACTGAGACAATTTGGTGGCATTGTGGATGTCATCTGTCCCAACACTGGCCAGAACAGCACTGCTTATTATTAATTGAAAATTTATTTGGGATTTTATTAAGTCACACAGTGATAAAATGGTGAGTTCAGCTCAGAACAGCTTGTGCAAAATAAATATATACCTTAGCTTATGCTTTGTGAATTCCCTTTTGTAAGTAAGTTCTTGCTTCCACAATAAATTTAAAAGTCTAATTCAAAAATGGTTCTTGTAAGGAAAGAAAATTCCATTATTAAAATAAAGATAGCATTTATAAGCACTAAAAGTTCTCAAAGAATACAGAACATGGGATACATGCACATTTGGTCTATTAATAGACAGTATTTGACTGATAGCTTTCCTTGTATAATTAATTTCCTGTACTAAGATTAGGTTTTTATATAGTCAAGATGACAGATATGACTAGTTTTCACTAAAGTCACTGGAACTACACAACTTTAACTTTAAAATGTTTTACTCATGCAGTTCATCTGTGTGAAGAACATATGAATACAGCTGTGAAATCATGTGAAATCCAATTAAAATCTTAATGTGAATCATGGCTTACTGTCAGAAATAGTTATCAGAACATGCTAAAACAAGTAAATATTTCCATTCCATAGGCTTATCAGCAACATCTGAAAGAAAAATTAATTCAGTATGGAAGATCCAGAAAGACTAAGGTTTTGTGTTCCTAAATATGAAAACCTCGGATGGTGTCATAAAAACTGGTATAATTTGAAAATTGTAAATAAATACAGTCCTGACAGAATTTCTGGTACAGTGACTTCCATAGTCCTCCTCTAGTGAAACAGAAAATTTTAAAGAAAAACTAATCCTGTCCTATAATATTATAGACTTCATTTTATCATAATAAGGACAATGCTTCATGTTCTACACAAACCAGTACTCCAGTTGAAGAGAATATAGGGGTTCACTTACATCTGAAAGTGTTAAGTTCTTCCATGCATCAGGAAAGCAATTTATTCCAAGATTCAAATTAACCAAGTCACTAACAATTTCAATAAATAATTTCTTTGGTATAAAACCTAATAAAAAAACCAATACAGAAATATGTTTAGCCTTCTAAATAGACTTCTTCTGTTAAAAACCAAAAATCTATTTTTTCATTTTAATGGCCATATGAGAAAGTTATTTATTTTCCTAACAGGCACTACTGATAATGCTAATATCTTCCAAACCAAACATAAAATATCATTTAAAATTAATCATGTGTGACCGATCTAATAGCAAAATTTCAAATATTTCGGTGCACTGCAATTCTTCTCGTACTTGTTCTGATCTGCATTAAGATCACTAATCCATACTCACACAGTCTACACTGACAATTAACGAGCTCTTCACAGACACCAATCACACAGAGTTCTGTGTATGGAATACCTACCAACCTTTTCTTCCACTCTGCTCTTTCTAATCAATCATAAATCTATCTTCACTCTATAAAGCAAGTGTATGCTAGAGAATAGGGTGAAAAACATACACTGTTGAACTCTGAAACAAAATTTAACTATTTGAAAAGCTTCTCAGAACTGATGTGTGGGAGTTAAAAACAGCTCCATTAATTTTATTTTAAAGAAATCCTAAGAAAAAAATATATAAGTGCAGCAAATCCTATTTGTTTTTAAGCAGGAATAGATTTTCTTATGAGCAAACAGAAACTTCAAACTTCATGTATGGTATTAAAACATAAAATTATATATAAAAATTTTTAACAGACAGATTTGAGCCTTTTCTTTCAGAAATGGACTTTGCTGGGTCAGTGAGAGTTCCCTACAGAACAAAAACATCAGCAACAAAAAATGTAAAATAATTTTCAAGATATTTAAATTTTTAGAGACAAAGTTGATTTGGTCAGGTTGTGATCAATTCCATGGCATCAAACCAGGAGTTTTCAGATTCCCTTTAAAAGCAAGCACAACCAGTGAAATACTGGAAAGACTTGCTTATTTTTTTCCTTTTCCCAGTCAAATTTCTTGTCCTTTTGAAAAGGCATAGCTGTGCACATTCTATGGCTAAGACAACTTGTTTCAAGTGAAACAGTGAAGTAAAATTTAAGTTTATGAAAAAGATAAGTGGTAGGAATATAAAGAATGTGTTTGAATAGTAATTTCATCATGTCATTTATTCAAAATCAAGTTGCCAATCTGAATGAATAGTCTGCATCTCTGTAGACCTGTTTACCTCCAGTCAGGAAACCCTGACTAATACCCAGGATTAATACCCTCAGCACCTCTTAATACAGCAGAGAAATCCTACACATATATAAGCTTGGAGAGAAAGGACAAAAATAGGTTTGGGAAGCTCAAAGAGGTTGGAGGCTTCCTGTTGGAAGAAGAAGGAAGGGAGAAACACCTGGACTTGAAGGCTTAGTATCCTCCCACAAATTTCAGCATGAAAGCAAAAGCTGGGGAAAAAGTACTGTCAAACTGGTAACAGTGTTCTGATATGACATCTTGAAAGTTTTTGAGTTACCTACATTGAGAAAGAACATCTTCTAAAAATCATGTGATAAATCATGCGCTGTTTACTGAAGCACACTGGATTGCTAATATAATAATCTTAAGGTATTAGAAATTAGAAATTTGGGGTTTTTTATGAAAACTTCAAGCCTCAAGAATCAGATCATTTCCATATGCCACAATGAAGCCTACATCACAGAAGGATCATTACTGGGACACTTCATATAATATTCAATAAACCAGGTAACACTTTAGTGTTTCATGGGGAAAACAGTCTACGGTCCATGAAGGAGCCAATGAACAACAAAAAACAGCAAGAAAAATTTTCACATGTTCTTTGCAGTCTCAGATTTTCTAGTGGTTTACCATGAAGAGCCCAGCTAAGATAATTTTTATTTCATTTTTTGCTAAACATTTCCCTTTCCACATTTGATCACCAGCAATCTAACTTAGCTTTCTGTCACACTATCTTATGTTTTAAACTGTTCAACTCCTACTATTATTTCCCTATATGACAATAAAAAATGTAGTCCCTGTATTTCTTAGGAGTTTCTGACTTCCTGAAATAAAATTTAATTTTGTTTTTATGCATGAAATTTTAAAAGGATACTAATATTGTCATATCCATTTTTGTGAGGCTACATGACTTCAGAAACATACATAAAAAGTATCTGAGGGACATAGAATTTAAAGAACTTGCATCAAAACTAATGTCTGAAACGTGATTAAGGGATTACAATCTAAATCACTACTCACAATTTATAGAAACTATATAATTGTTTATATTAACTGTAGAATGCTGTTGTGCTGACCGGCAATTTTTTTACTTTACTATCTCCTCCTGAAACATCTGATGAGGGACAGTTCCAAAGTCATAGTAGTTCAAAGTCTTCAAATGGACTGTGACTTAATTCCTCCTACTGACATATGTAGGAGGAATAAGGGAGTCTCTGAGAAACAGAGGAAATCCCTCATAAACATGGAAAACAAATTACAAAATACTTTCCTCACTGTGTTTTTAGATATTTTGTCTAGACTTTGTGGATTTGGGTATACATTACAGAGCACAGAACTGCTTTTGACTGTCTGATTATAATACCAAACAAGAGGTGACTCATCATTTCAGCTCAAGGGCTGTCAGTGCTTTATAATCACGGAGAGACGCTGAGAGTGGGCAGCTACACAGAGGGTACCCAGAAAAGAATACTGGTGTCTGCAAATGGTACTCTGCAAGTGGTGAAAGAAAATAATGTCCTCTAGGAAGGAAAAAGGAAAACAATTCCCAGAATTGGCTTTTTTCCACCAAGCAAGACTCATTTCAAAACAGGTATGCTCTTTACAAAATCCTTTCGTAAGTACAAAATAAAAGGACCCAAACCTAGTAAGTTTTAGTTGAATAATGTAGGAGACTGAAAAGAAAATTAAACATTTTTAATTAGAAGGAGTAGCAAGCATCTTGTAAAAAGAATCAGTATTCATGAAGATTTTGAAAACTTGGAGAGATGGTCAGGATCAGTAAGTAAGTTTCACCAGAAACAGATCAAAGTACTTTTTTGAAATAGACTCCACAAATTGATACATTTATTACATTGCAGATAAAACAATTCAGGAACAGACTTCAAGCACACTGGAGAACAGGATTAGAATTCAAAGGGAACTTTAAAAATTGGAGATAAAGTCTAGAATAAAAGGACGCTATCCAATAAAAATAAATGTCAAGTGCCCCACTAGGCTGAAATAGTGAACTGAATAAATATCGCAATGGGAATCTTACTGCCAAAGTAAAATTTCTATAGAAAAGTCTCTAAGGATTACGGCAGATTACACTATCACCAGAAAGTATATGGGAAGTCATTGGAGATAATGCTTTTTTTTTTCCCCCAGACATTAAGGCTTCTGCTATAATATCATTTTGGAATCTCTAGATCGAGAAGTATGTATGTAAACTAAAGACTGCCCAAAAGAAAGCAGCAAGAATCATCACAGGCTTAGAAAACACGTCCTGAGAGGTAAGGTTGAAGGAATTCTGCTAGTTTCATGGATGAAAAGAAGATTATGAGAAAACACGCCTCCTCCCTCCATCATGGAAGTGACTTCAGTGCTACAGATACAAACCCATCATTTTTTTGGTTTTTCTTTCTTTTCTTGTTTTCACCTGTTGGACATCCTTGGGACACATTTTCAGACTCTTTCTGGACTCAACATAGTTAAAAACCTCCATTTGACAACTTTGAGGGAAAAGAACCCTCTTGGTATTATGTGATTTAAGAGAAAACCCTTAGAATTAACAATTCTAATATATAAAAAGCCACAATCTAATAAACCCTATGAAATATATATCCTGTTGCTTATTAGGCAAACTATATCTAAACATTTTTCATTTTTTTTGTCTGAGAAATCACAAGTTCAGATATTTCATATAACGCACAGTACTGATCTCTTTTTCTGATCCCTACTGATTAACTCTCCCAGAGCTGACTAATATCCTTTAATGAGGCATTCCTTCAAAACGTACTCCATTTCTGACACACTGTTTATATCCAAAAGTACCATGAACATCTATGCAAAATACCAAAAAGAGACTGTGTGTATATATATATATATATA
>VZRV01010755.1:600816-659014 GCA_013398115.1 Falcunculus frontatus | reverse complement strand
TATATATATATATATATATATATATGTTTGTGTGGTACAGCATAGCACAGAGCAGAGCTGTAGTACAGTAGTGTGTGGGGTACTGGGTATCTTCTGCTATTACTAAATTATATTTTACATTGAAAGTAGAGAATTATCTTGATTTAGAAGAGGGTTGATTCAAAGGTGAATGACATCATATTAATTTCTCCCAAATTACCTGTAGTACCTCTTCATTTGCTGTTGGAGGGACTAATAAGGGTCTTCAATGATTTAATTTTAGCTCTCTTTTGATATAAAACATTGCTATTTCCTTGATGGTAGAAATATATTCTGCTGGTATGCTTTACCTTTTGAAATTATCAAGTAGAAAGGTGCATTTAGAATATTTAGAATTATGAAAATATAGATTCACTAAACCATACTCATTCTCAGTTCCTAGATTAAAAATCAAGACACAGCATTGTTATTGCAACCCTCACAAATATTCTTACAGGGAAATAAAAAGTAGTTCAGTCTGTGAAGTATATTAGTTATACCCTGTCTGTAAGAGTACTTGTTCTGGGAAGAATAATTTGTGCAATTAATAATCAGCATTGGAAAAAAGGATCTGTTCCATCTTTGTAGGGAAGTCTTCAGAAGGACAAGTCTGAGAAAGGTCATGTTAAAGTTTATCTGGTTTGCACATTCTGTCAGGGTCTGTATAGGGACTGCCAGATTTAGCAATAGCATGGTATCTTCTAAAAATATTTTCTATTCTACCCAATGTTATGGAGTTCATGTTCTTCAACATTTGCTCAGCAGAAGCTGTATCTGGTGAAGCAGAACTGGCAACTTCCATGCAGGTAGCCCAGGCATGAGCTTCACTACTCTGGTGTGTGTTTATAAATTCGAGTTTGAAGTCATCAGTGCCAGAACAAAAATTATTAATATTTTCCCCCAAATCCACGTTATGTTTACAACACGGTACACTAAACATTATTCCCCTTTCATCATCATATTTTAACCAGGAGTATTTCGTTAGCCATATTTTTGGAAATTGGTGATTCCTCTTCGTTTTCTGATGTTCCTAATCTTTCTTCTCTTTCCCTCTGCCACCAACTTCTCTGTTGCTAGAAGAATTACTCTTGCTTTTAAATTGCTTCAGTGCTCTTATGGCTACAATTTTAAAAGAAACAACTAAATATAAAATAGTTTTTATTTGATAAAATATCAACTGTATGTTTTCTTCATTTGTCCATATTTATCTTGTGAATTTGGGACTAGACTGTGACTTGAAATGAGCAGCCATGAAAGAGGACAAGGAAAACAGATCTACTGTTAAATCATTTGAAAGCTACCCAGGATTCTTGTAAAAAATGGTCAGTTTTGACTTTTGACCATCAGAAGTTTGTCAGTATGCAACCCGTGAAGTGCAGCAGCATCAGTGCTATTTTTGAAACACACACGAGCAAAGTTAGGAAGTGGAATTCAGAATGGTCTTTTAGACAAAACATTTCCAGAAAATACTGCTGACATCTCAAACTTATTACAATGTCCATTATACCTGGCATTGGCAGAAATGTTAACTTGGAGCAAGCCTGGAAATACATAATCAAAAACCTGACACAGAATGCCCAAGATGCATACTGTAGTAGCTGACATGATTTTCTTAAAATGTATTTACCTGCAAATGACACTATTACTGCTTTCAGAACTGTATAAGCATTCTTAATCCACTCACACTGCTCTCAACTTTTCCCAGACTGTTCTGAAGATGGTCACTCTTGTATTTGGTAGGAGCAAATCCCATAAGATGACATTTTTGAAAGTTTTATTTCTAGATCTCATTTATCTCCTACTTTTGGCCTGTAATTTAATGATTCTTTTAGTACATATTTACCATAATTTTAGGACTTTGAAAAGAACACAATCAAATAAGCAAGAGAAATTGCATGCAGAATGGAGGCAATAAAACTAGAAATCTGTTTGTTCACTGGGAAATAACAAAAGTAACACCCTGCAAATGACCTAACATCTGACTCTCCACCCTCCTTATTGTGATGTGTACGTCAAGAAGCAAAGTTAATGAGTACATTAAGCTAATCATAGAGAACAATGCCATTTCTAGTGCTTTAAAAGGTCTTGAGAAAATGAGTTTTTGTGTGCCACTCTTTTCTATTTTAGAAGAAGCAGCAAATTTTTATATAAATATATATACTATACAATCTGTGAGAACTGTTTGTTTCCATTGTTGAAAAAAAGTGACAGTTTGTTCCATTCTAGTCTAAGCATCCTGAAAGGCCATAATATTAATAAAAGAAGTTAGGAACATGCAGTTAAGTACATTTCCAGTATGAATGATTCTTGTAAAGAACTTAAAATCTGAGGTAGCAGCTGTGGTCCACATGGACAGCAAAACAAACTGTCACAGGAGGTTTTTCTAACATGTGCCCAGGTACCATATCCAGAACTGAAAAGAGGAAGAGCAATATTCTTAATACACAGCAGAGATTAAACATCTTCATTAGGCAGACACAAAACCACAAGGTAAGGTGAAAAAGAGGTGGGGGGCTGGATAACTGGACCTGCAACTTCAGAAGTAAAAAAACAGTGTGAGGGACAAAAACATTTAAACACCTCTACAGTGCCTACTGCTTCTTTAGGTGTATGGAAACCTGTGTAAATTTGCTGATGATTAGAGAAATAGGGATTGGAGTAGACCTGTGATCCACTATCAGGGATAATATTCCCTGTAAGATGGGCCTTCAGTGTTACCAACAATTTTTCGATTCACAGTGAGAAACTGGGAACATAGGAAAAGGTGGGAAATGTTGCAGTAGTACCTTGGAAAGAAGGGAGGATACAAAAGGAAGCCAGCCTGTACTACTTATGAAGCAACTTCTTCACATAAAGTTTGTTATCAAATGAAATCAAGAAGAAAAGCTACAGTAGGAGGATTGTTTTTCATTAAAATCTTCTTAAAAGGCAGTATTATTCCCTGATACACTGGTGACTGGCAAGCCTTTACACGTTTCAATAAGCAGTGCAGAAACTTCATAAACAAATGCAAAAAAATTACTTAGTGAAGAAATTAAGATTATGACCACTAGTGAAACGGAAAACAGAAAAAATAAACATTTTAAAAGGAACATTATGAATGACAGCAGCGTAAGTTTACACTACACCCTGTGAACCAGGACTGTGACATTTTAAACAGAACCCGACACATTCAAATAAAGAGCAATCACCATGCCTCAGTTATCAGGCAGAGATCCAAAAGAGACTATTTCTTAATGATACACCAGTCAGTAAAGCATTTTCTATAGGCACTGTATAAAAATATCTCCATAAACAGATGAAGTAGTAAATCTCTATTAAAGATTCTGATCATAAATTTACACAGGCAACAAAATATGAAGAGATTGTAAACTTATACTAGAGATGAGAACCACGTTAACATTTATTATTATCAACAAATTTTACCGAAACATTTGAACAGATTCATAATCCCTTCTATTTTCACTGAGAAAAATGTTTCCATAGCAATTCCTGACTAGAGGTTTGGATAATGATCCATTGCAAATTACACACCAGACTCTGTAGCAATTTTACAAGGATGAATGAGTGAAATAAACCCCGAGGCTGAATTACATTCTTTTAACTTTAGGACTCTAAAAGGTAGTAATATGGGATACTTCTACCCTTAGATGAAAAAGATGGGAGTCTCAAAAATGTGATTTTTTTATCCAAGTTGTTAATAGACCCACCACTCCCCACAGGTCAATTTCACTGTTAATATTTACATCATTTATTCACTAATTATTACTGGTGCTGCTATACATCCAATCTTCATTAAATAACAAGAATTGGGATTTTGAACTTAGAATCACTAAGACTTAAGGTACTTTTGTTGCTGCACAGACGTAGCGAGGGGAGAGGTCCTCTGTCATGCTGACTGGAATTTTAAAATTTTATATATATATATATATATATATATTCAAATGCACAGAAACATATACAAACCTGCTAAATATGTCTCACAAATTTCTGAACTTAAATAACATACATGGCTTAGTAAGAGACATAACAGGAGGTGTAAATGAAACTGTTGGCAGAATTATTAAGTTTTCACCTAGTAACAAATACTTCCTCTGTCCGCAAACTTAGAAACTTTCTTATTTTCAAGTTTTAAAACAACACATTGAGGATAAATAGTCTTTAAAAGATATAAGTTAGAGATGATGAAACTATTTCTGTGGTCTCATATGGACTTCAATCTCCATTTGTATCAAAGTAAGGCAATTACTAGTCTAAAACCTTAAATTGTTTCTACAAAAGTGCCTGGGGAAAGAAAGCATAATCTATAGACATTATCCAGGGTAAGCATATAATTCTGACTCAAAAAAAAATTTCATTAAAAAGGCAACATTTCAGCTGAACTACACACATACTTTAATATACCTGTCTGCTCAAAATCTACCAATTGTAAAATTCAATTGACAGGTCCACAATTTGAAAACAAACTGCAATTCAAGATGATCATAGCTTGTCCCTTATATTTACATTTTAGCAGACTATTTAACAGTCTTATAAATAAGTACTGTAAACATTTTTTTTGGTTATTGGATATAGAACTTTTTAAAACCTGACTGATGTCCATCTATTCTACCTAACTATAGAATCATTTCTATAATTAAACCGGAATGGTTCACAAGGATCATGACTCTGAAAAAGAAAATAAAATTTAAAATTCTCTTGTGTGATTCAGCCATAAGATGAAGAAAAAAACAGCCATAAGATGGAGAACAAAATGACAGAATCTACTTTGATCTGCTTGGTAATGCAAACCCACACCCTAACTGCATTCTCTGAAACAGCTTTAGAAGAAAATGGAGACATTCATATGTGTGTTAATTGAAATGACAAGAGATGTGGTCACAGAAGATCATACTGCTGAAGGGAATCAAAGCGGATGATATCTAATAAATAATTAAATTTTGTTGATAAGAAAAGCACGCATTCATAAAAACTGTAAGAGAGAGAGAAAAAAAAAGTGAATGTTATTAGCTCCATTTAAGACTTGTCACAGCTCTTCCTAAGAAAAAGCACTCCCAAGATAATATATTAGAGCACTGTTAGCAACTCGATCAAAGAGTTAGTGAAATTAATTCGTGCAGACTCATGTTGACTTTAGGCAATAGCACTTGGGATAATAATAAAACAAAAAATAAATTTCTTTCTCAAATGAAAGACTGTCAGCAGGTAGGAAGGCCCAGCACAGGCTGTTCTGTCCGTTGGTGCTTAGAATGAAGAGTAATGTGCTTCCATGGAGAACCAAGTGTGCAGGACAGCACAAAGTTGTCTATGAAGAATCGGCAGTTCTTTAAAACTTTAGATTCCTAGGAAACACAAAACTGTTTCATAAGAATTCTTCCATGAATATCAAACATTTTTGGAGTATACTGGCACTCCCACTTTTAGCTTTAATTTTGGCAATTTGGTAAACATATCTTGAGAAGACTTCCTTCTGACATTTACCAAATATCTCATGAGAAACATGTTTACATGTTAATTTCTTCTACTAAAATCACCCCTCCATTGTCACTCTTTGTTTGCTTGCATTTTTAAGTAAAAATCTGCTTCTTGTAATCTCCATGATTCTTTAGAAAAGCCTAATTTCCAATTTTCAGAACAACTTTAGGAAATTTATTATTCGCTACTACTTCTACTACAAGGAGAATGGTAGATTTATTCTATTTACACTTGCCCAATAATCTATGCCCCATGTGCTTGTTTATGCGGATTTCCACTATGAATGCTGAGAGATCTGCTGGGGTGGGTAAGAATAAGAAAAAATAAGATGTTCGGCAGGAAATCTAGATCTCTTTGGAGGTTCTCCAAGGTAGGAATTTGTTTGTTACATTTTGGTATCTCCCTTAGAGATGCTGTTCAACAATTTCACTGCCACTGTGCTGGGTGCTTTAGCGTTTTTCCCTCTTTTGTTCAGTGAGAGACTAACTACTGAGATGTGTATTTTCTGTGGACCATTCTATTGAACAAGGGGAGACAGAAGGCTATGAAAAATTTACCTGATGTTTTAGGAAAGAAAGGAGTCTATAATGAAGGGAAGTGGTTGCCTTAGGAAACCTAGGATGTGATTTATGCTGTCTTAAAATGTGTAAGAGAATGGGAGGAAGTATTTTACAGGTGACTTGCACAGCTTGTGCTTTCCATCCTAATTCAGCTATCCACAAAAGGTAAGCATCTTGACTCTACTGTCACCAAACAGAAGATAAATGCATGGGGTTTGAGACCTTATTTTAAACAATTCTTTCCCGTTGTCTCATAGAACAAGCAACAGCATTCTTTTACTGTCTAATGACTGCTAAGCCAAGAAATTTCCTTTTTTTTTTGGATAGTTATGCAAGTCCTGTTGGGTCATTTTAGTGAATATAATACCATCAAAAGGGAAATATTGTAGAATGAAAAAGATTTAAGTTGTTTGCTTTCTAATTATTACACATTTACAAAGAAAATGGTTGTTCTGCCTTAAAAAAGTCAAGAATATTAAAGTTTGTAATAGACACAATTTTTAAATTTTAAATATCTTAATGACGAATGATCTAAAACCAAAAAAACCCCTTTTAAGTGGAAGTACGAATCAAACTGGTGTCTGTGTTTCACTTTAATAGCACTGTAAATGATTTCAAACATACAAATTTTTAGTTCCATGTGCCATTATATATGCAATACTATCTGCAGAATAGGTCTCTACAGAAGATTTTGAAATGCTTACACGCACATCCACACTCCTACACCAGAGATAAGATGATAGGCGTCTCTCTAAGGGAAAACTGTAAACATCTTTCTGCCTAAAATGGTTTTATATGCAAAAGAAAATTGGAATTGCTCTACAAATACATACGAAAAGCATTTCCGAATAAAGAATTAAACTCAACTTTATTGTGCCTTTGTGGCCTAATTACACTGGAAGAGTTAGATCTTAAATTGTAAGCACTTTTTTACACATTGTATTTCACAATCTTAGTGGCAATAATACTAAAATTATAATTCTAATATGGAACACTGATAATGAAACACTCTGCAAATACATGTGTAACTTTCTTTCCATCTCAGTTTAAAACTGCCTTACCTAAATGACTTTGTTACATTTATACAGTCTCAAGAACTTTTGCAAGTAAGTCTTTTCAGGCATCCTAAGCCTTAAGTTCCCATAATTAGAGGGTAGACATAAAATAAATGCATGTTTAAAGGTAAAAAAGAAATTACTTATCTGAGTTAATGCTTGCAAAATACCCAAACAGGCACACATTGACTTGAAGAATATAACAGTTAATAGTTATAATAGACCCTATATAATAGCTTCATGAAAATACTGATAATTTTTAAATTGTGTTTTAAAATAATACAGCCTCAGTGTTCACTGAGCTCTCAATCAGTAAACAAGTTAAAGACTTGAATCTTTAAGCAAAGCAAGCATGATGCATACTGTATTAAAAACCTATTACAGAGACACTTGTCAGAGGAATACTAAACATGTGGTCTTGATAAAAAGCCTATAGCAAAACCATGAAAAGCTTTCAAGTGGTCTGTCACATTTTCAACATTCTCCACTACAATTTTGCTTTTCTATGTAGCAGGATCTTTAACTGTAGTACAATCTTTAACAACATAGATAACTGATGTTTAGCAGTTCCCAGTTACTCTAGATTTTAAGTAGTTAACCAACAGTCCTTTGGGACTTAAAAGGAAAAAATTTTCTTACCTTTAGGTGCCAGCTGTAGAAACTGCTTATGAAGTGTAGTAAGCTGTGAAATAGTTAGAGTATTACTTCCAGAGGTTTCTATGCGTTGAAATTCTGGTGGAGGAACAGGGTCAGGAACAGGGTCAGGAACCACTTTTACATCGCCGTTGATGAAGAAATCTGTTCCTTCTAAAGTCATTTCATATTGGATTCTACTAGAACTCTCAATATGATGTCGTGCAACCTCTATAAGCTTTTCAACACTGAAAGTGTAAATGTAGAAACACATGAGTATTTATAATACACAATGTTAATAACATAGCTTTAAATTTTAATGTGCTTATGCTTTTAAAGCTTTCCTAAAGTAAGAATTACAAACCCTCTGTGAGAATTCTGTAATACCAAAATCATTATGAAGTCTACTTTTCCACTGGCTGCAAGAATTCTTTGACTGTAGTCATAAATTTATATAAAGTCAGATCTAAGACACAGAAGAGACTTGATGGAAAAACACAGAAGTACTTTCTAGGCCAGCACAATGGAGAGGTATATGAACTCCTGTTTTAGGTGCAATGAGTACAACTCATAGAAGGAAATACATCAGCTGTCTATAATGTTCAACTAGACATAGCTTCGGCTTGGAGTGTCAGGTCAAAGGATATGATATTCTGTAAATACTGTGTCTTTGTTAGCACTTGTCAAGAGAGCAAATAAAACTGGCTGAAAGGAACAGGCTTTGCCTCTTCGAGCAATTGCCCACTAAAGCCTTCACATCCCCCATTTATGTCTTCTTGGTCATGCGCTGACATGGATCCATTAGCACTGTCCCAGGTATGATTTAAAAGTTAGTATAGCCCAGACTTGCAAAGGGCAATGTGACCCTTTCCTTTAGAGAGGAAAAGACCTTTAATGAAAAGGACATTGGTCATTCAATGCCAGATAGTCTAATGTGCTATGGTGATCCCAAGTACATTTTATTTACTGGGACAGAAAAATTGTGAAGGAGAACTTTTTTTTTAACGGTCCTTGAAATAATTTTGGGAAACATAAAATGTGGTGGTAAGAACAATAGGTAGAATTTTCCAGTGCGTGTAAAAAACATGAAAGAAAATAATCCCACACTCCAAAGTGACAGAAGCTACTGAAATGATAAAGTGTTTTTTACTAAATGGAATAACTGTCTGCTCATTAATCTGCTAAACCTGGAGTCTAGAAAAATAGCATAGCATGATAATTATCTTTACAGCTACAAGCAGAACCTTTTAATCAGCCAAGAAATGAGTTTTTAGCATTCAGGATTTTAAGAAGAAACTAAATGAAATTATTATTTTCTACATTTTTTTCCAAATTCCTTCTGCCTATATAAACAGCTATATTTACTACCATAGTCTAGGTTAAAAAAAAAAGAAAAAAAAAAAAAATCCGGTTAAAATTGATATACATTACCAAGATATTTCCTCCAAGAAGGTGGATCCAAGCCATTTTTCCATATCTTTATAAGCCTCTTCTGCTTTGCATTTTAGATCCTCAAGAAATGCTAAACCTTTTTCTTTTATAAGTTCTAGTCGAGATTTTGTGGCTACCTCTGTTTAAATGGTAAAGTAATAATGAATAATATTTATAAAATGTGAGGTATGTTCTCAGTCTAAGCACCTAAAGTTCAGCATATTTAACTCTTTTTAGCTAAAAGTACCTTAGAGGATATTTGGTGCCTGGCTAGTCACCTTTCTGTAGTACAGTTAAGGCAGCTTTAATTGTGGCTTCTCTGCCTGTTCTTCGAGTAGCTGCTATTAGGATGTTAAAGAGGTAAACCTATGACAATTTTGGTCTCCCTGTATTTTCAGAAGTAGGTACTGCACAGACCACTGATAAAGCTGCTCTCTTAACACTAATAGAATAAAAGGTACGGTACATTGATGAAACAGAGAAATTAAATATTAAATCATTAAAAACTTAGCAACTATATACAACTAGCACCTTCGCTAGACTCAATGTATATGTAGAATGGAAATCACAAGTTACCAAAGGGTAACTGGATAACAAAGCTGCAAGCGAAACTATGATTCTCAAATACCAGCTATGTGCCTGTGCAAATAGGAACTAGAGCTCAACACGTTCAGTCTTCCTTTAGTTCTTTGCCTGTTTTCTAAAATATAGGATGAAAATAAAGTAATGTCAAGGGGAAAAAAAACATGTTAATGAATCACTAAAATTCATCTTCAGGCTACCAGGATCTTCAAAGTTATTACCGTTCTTCTCACTACCTCATTATTTAACTTGAACTGCTTTTGTATTAAACCAAGTTGAAAGCTGTAGGTGTACAAAGTGTACAAGCATTTGGCCTGACTGGATCTAAAAAAGCCTTATGAGTTTGTGGTTTGTTCAATAACTGCTGTCTCCCCTCTATCTTTTGTAATAAAATACTATGCAATAGTTGGCCCACCAAAGAGGTACCATATTATGATGGGCTTGCCAACTGTTGCCAAATACAATTTATGAAAGCTGGGCTCTGTCTTCCCTTTAGTGACAAAACAGTCTTTCTTCTAGTCTAAACCTATCTCAGAAAAAATTTTTCAAACCACTTTCAGTTTGAGACTTCCTTTTTTCAGACATCTACTTTTGGCTGAAATGAACCATTTGGTTTGGAAGTTACTGGGTAAGACAGACAAAGAGACAGAATGACTGAACAATATGTAGGTTTTGGAAGAGTCTGTCCAGAAAGCAGTTTGGAAGAACAAACAAAATCTACGTCCTGCTGCTTGAATCCCATGTTGCTTGATGAGGAGGGAATCAGAGAAAAACATCAATGAAATATAAAACTGGCAACAAATTCTTTCCCAGAACAAAACATTTCAAATACTGAATTCAATTCAATTGAATATTGAACTGTGAGTAACAATATTTTCTCTCAGAATGAATATTTGCTTAGTCATGACAAATTAAATTAGATGAAATGAAACAGAAGACAAAAGGAATGAAAACCACATTACTACCTTAAGTACATTTACCTTAGAATCACCGATGATCACCACAGTAAAAAAATTTCCTGATTTCTCCAGACATGACTCTCTCCTTTCTTTTCTTTCTTATCCATCCATTTTCCCTAGAGTCTCTGGTTACACTAATCATACTAGGAATCATACTAGGAATAACAATCACCTACCAATATAAGTAACCAAATAGTAACATACCCTCGTGTTTCAAGGCACTAAAATATTCTTGCTTTATTTTAAGTGCCAGTTCTTGTTTTCTTAATTCTTCTGGGTCCATAGGAAGTGGACTGGCTTTTGCTCCTGCAGGAAAACAGACTTCTCAGTCCTTGGACTTTGCTTGTAAATCTGTGCATCATGAAAAATTACACTTTCCACCTTACTTGGTGTGACCATTTATGAGAATGCAAAGGTGGATACTCAGCTGTCAAATGTGATTTACATCTGCAAGTCATGCTAAGGTTAACACTGCATAAAAATACCCTAGCACATACAACTGTATTAAAGCTGGTTAAATAACATCCTAAAATGTATTTCTGAAAGAAAAATCATGACTAAGTGTGCCTCTTGTTTGATTCTAGATGGTCAGAATGTCCTGCTTGACCTTAATATCTACCAATTTATCACAACCAGAACATAAATAAATGTCTTTTGAATATTCATTTCTTCTGGAATAAATTCAAGCTTAACAAACTATAGTGAAAATGTTATGGTAGTAGTTACCATCAAAGCAGTGAAAATAACTATGTTATTAAAAAAAAAAAAAGAAAGAAAAAGAAAAAAAGAGATCTGTTATTTCATGCCTCTTCAAACCTGCATTTCCACCTTGTTTTCACTTATTTATCCATGAAATGATATTGTAAAGGTATTTTAACATGTTTTTAGAGATTGCATGGAATTCTGTAGCCTCATCACTTTGCCTATTACTCAAAAATATTAAAATATTTGTAATTGCTTTATCCTAGAAGAAGAGCAGATGGGAATGTTACAGAATAAAAACAACGACATCTGCATGATACATAAGGTCAACATAAAACAAATGGTCGATTCTAGAGGTGATTAAACTACATGTGATAAGTTGTATCACTCTGTTACTCGCCCATAGCTCTGTCCTAGGGAGTTCTTGTGTTACAGGAACACTACAGTAACGCTGTATTTGAAATGAAATCAAAGTAAATACATCAGCTACAAATCCGTACGAAGTTCATACTTCATCTTCTACTTGGACAGCCCAGTTCTAGCTGCAGTTCTGGTTTTCTGATTTCAGGTAATTCACCTTGAACCAGGTCTGAACAAAAATTTGGTTGCAAGAAGCAATCCACAAATTCCAAACTAGCCCCTTAGCATACAACAGCTGCTGATTTTTTATCACAAAACTTTTCTAGAAGTCTGAAAATCTGCTACTCTCTCGGCTGAACTGAGATGCTAAACTAAGCCTAAGGCTCCCTGGGGCTCACAATTGGCTAAGTATTTGCAAGGCTATGCTTTTTTTCACCCTATATGGGCAGAAATAACCAGAGAGAGAACTGAGCACAGTACAAATAAAACGTCTGTCAAAGAAAAAAAGTCAATCCCGTTATGCACAATAACTCTGCAGTTACAGCTTTCTCATTTGGAAATGGAGTACCCAAATTTCAGGCTACCCTACACCCACCACAGGGCTTGAAGCTCTCTCTTGCTACAAAGAATGTCTTAACAAAAGATACAGAGATTTAGGATGCAGGCCTCACTTCCTAATGAAGTTATGACATAAGGCAGACAAAAGGTGAACGTTATATAAACTACTACCTGCACAAGCAAATAGTTGTGAGAAAATGTATAAACAGCCTTGTATGCCACAATCTCTTCCATCACACTGCCTGTTTTTCCCTCTTGCAAATAAATTTTGTATTTTCACCTGGTGGTACAGGTGAAAATCTTGCCAGGCCTATGTGCAAGACCTACCCCAATAGTAGTCTGCTCTTTCTTAGGACCTCAGCTGTCAGGTAGGCAGAATTTAATAGAATTTTATTTAACTTGATAAACTAGTTCTAACTGTTTTATTCCAATACTGAACATGAAGAAAATATAATATTTATTTTCAATTTAGAATATTTATTTCTACATAAAATGACTACATGTTCAAATAAATGCAATTGCCTTTCAAAGGCCTTTCCCCTCCTTTATCACTACCAGCTTTTCATACTGATGTCACGTTTGACATTTTAAAAGAGAAATTAAATCCAAATTAAATGTCTTGGGTTATTCATTTCTGTATTACTCATACATTTACATTTCAGTAATTTCAAGCACTGCTAAAACAAAGCCTGCATTTTAAATACCTTTTCTTTCAGTAGGTGATTTGGCAGATGCCTTTTTGGCCCCTTTGGTATCTTTCCCAGCCGCTTTGCCTGTTTTTTTCTGTGCAGCTTTTGAAGCTTTTGGTTTTAGCTGACGTTCTTTTTCTTCTTCCATTTCTCTAGACTCTATTTCAGCTTTTACCTTGACACCACAGTCACACATAGTACAGTACATAGCATCAGCTCTGTGCAACTACTGTTTTAAATAGCTTATACTTGCTGTAAGTACTTGACGAGAAGTAAACACGTAAAAAGAATAAAGGAGATACTTCAACTAATTGATTAAATTTTGATTATTTATCAAAAAATAAAATTCTGCAGCAAAAATGCAAGACAGACATATTGGGTTTAATTCTTGCAGCCATTGCCTGTGCTTGAGGAAAATGCTAGAAATGCAAGAATCAACAGTATACAAAGCAAGCCTAGAGTTACATGATAGGGGTGCAGAAATTAATTTATTTTTAAATGATCAAAGAGAAAACAAAAATCGAAGCTAAAAACCAACCATTTGAAAAGCTTGCCTAATTTATTTTTAGCTATATAGAAAAAAGAATGCAACCATAGGCTCTGAACTTGTGAAAAGTTTGAGCAAACACTGCATCACAGGATTAAACTTGTCCATCTTCTCACATTTCTATTGAGGGATAAGAGAAGAGTTTATTGTGGAAGAAGAAGATATACAGAGACAACATTTGAAATACTTCTCTCAGTAATGGCATGAAAGGCTCTGTTATAAATATGGAGGTGCTGAAAATACACCAAATTCCAACATTTTCATCATAGAACTACAAACATATTCAATGGAAGTATCAGTGGGGGGTCAAGCCACATGAAATAGAGATACACAGTGCAAAGATGATTTGTTTAGGCTGCCTACTGAATGGGGGGCTTTGACCGTACAACCCAGAAATGTTTGAGTAAATAAAACATTCCTTACCATATCTGATACTGCTGTTACTGTTTTTTGCCATGTATTAATAAGAAGATTTTCATCACTCCTGCAAGTGGCCACTCCACTTTCTGAACTCCTATCCTTAGAACGCCCCCGTGGAGTGGAAGCTCCACTGCTTTTTGACTCGGTATTACTTGATGAAGGCACTTTCCAAGAAACTAGAGGAATCCTCAAAAATAAAATATAATGAATAATTTACATACCGCTTTATAAAAAGTGTTAATAACTACATTGGAGAATATGCTGAAAGAATGAAAATGTTATTTTCAAAATTTGCATTAGAAAAAAAAGGGAGGAACTTTCCTTATGACCCGAGTGATGTGTGCATGGCAGGAAAATTGTCCAGTTTAACCGGAACTAAGAAATAGTAACAGATGGATAAAACTACATCAAATGACTGCGTGATCTGCTGATTAATTCCACATGGGTTAGACACAGTTTCATTACTCATATAATTTCTAAATGCACTATAATTAAGTTTAAAAAGCAGTTGTTATTACTGATGGCACTTTCTATATTGTGAAAGTATCAGGTGGTATCCCTTATCTTTTAATACCGCATTTAGTTTGGTTCATCTTTGTAGGTTGCTTTAATTTACACTTGTTATTACACAACAATTAATTATATTTACATTTACATAAAATTTATAACATTTAATTACATTTATTGGCTCAAATTTTAAACCTGCTAATGTTCCACAACACTTTAATTTACTTACGTGAGGATTGTGCTGTAAACTACCAGCAACATAGAGGAAAGTAGGTAACATTTCTGTAATAGTAGATTTCCTCCTAAGGCAGCTTTTAAAATGTTTTGCCATTCAGAGATTCATTAATAAATATGATACAGGTAAATAAGTAAAAAATGAGGGATAAATGTAACCTCTAAAATGATTTAAGATTCATCATTTGACTATAATCCCTGGTTAAAAAATTCTTATTTCTCAATCCTTTGAAATATACACCCATATAATTCCACATACACCAAAAATCTATCAGTGCATTGTATTTGTTCACATTTGTATAATTTTATAATGCATTTCTACCTTCTTGATTCCTCTTGATCTTCCTTCTGCTCTCCATTAATAATATCTAACAATGGGATTCTAGTAAAATCTGGAGTGTCTTCTGTTGGGATTTTTCCTTCCATTGCCCTATAATATTCATTAAGAAGACTCTTTGTATCTTGGAAACGATCCAGTTCAGCCTCAAGAAGAAAGGACAAAGAGATTGCAATTCAACAAAGGGCAGAATAAATTTTTGTTATCACATGTTAGCAGAAGCAATTCTAAATCCTAAGATTTTGAGGGAGAGCAAGAAACACAGCCATATTTGTTTTAAAATTTATAGTATACTGAATGCATACTTCTACTTGCATCTATAATGTAATCACACTGCCATTTCTAAGCAGTAATAAGAATCTTAATTGTTAAAATAGGAAAAACTATTTCCAATAAATAATGTTCAATGCATTAAATTTAATTACAATATTTTGATGTATATGTATTTCTACAGTAGCAAGTATGCTAGTGCCAACAAATTATATGGATCTTCTTGTTCAAAAGAAATAAAACTTTAAAAGCATAAAATAAAAAGGGTTATGCAATGGAGAAAATTTTAAAAGTCATATTTTTAAAGTACGACCAAAGTTTTTCTGGACCTAAGTAATCAACAGACTTTAAACACCTAAGTGTCTTGAAGATCTTTTTGTGTGAATCATCTCAGGAGAAATCAAGTAAGATTCAAGAAGCATTTAACACCTGTCATGTTTTGATTTATTGATACAGTATGGTGTTCGTTTCTAACTGACAAAACAGTACTAAATATTCATGGGAAAAGGCACAAAACCACATTCACAAAACAAAGGATAAAACCTTTGTGGTGTAAACCAGCATTTATCCATAAGTTGAGGAGGAAATATCTTCTAGTATAACTGTGTACACAGAAAGAAGGAATTAAATCTGATAAACAGCATTTATACAAATCTATGTGTTTACACTGTTACAGAGCCACCTGGGGAATATATGTTAACTTCCAACAGAAAAACCCACAAATGGAGAGCTCAATACCAAAGAAGCCTATTTTTGGCTGCTTCTAAAAAGGTCATTACATAAAGTTATAGTTACTATATTTTTAGTTCTGTAGTTTTAGGACTAATAATTAATTTATTTGGGGAAATATACACTAAGTAAAGCAAGAAGTAACGTTTTCTATTAAATTTTCCTTTATGAAAACAAAAGCTTATATGTGGTTAATACGTGTTAGTAATTTTAAACAGTTATTGTGCATAGCCACACAAGACAGATCGAATTAGATTAATAGTGAATCTCCTCTGAACTCCATCATACATGCCCATGAAATCCTGTTAGAATTAGGATTGCAAAGATATAACTGAGTATTAAAGGAGAATAATAAAATATTTAAGCTCTGTAATGTAACTTTGTCTCCTTTATGCATATAATTCAAGATGGATTTTTAAAATATTCATGACTATAAATACACTAATTACAGGACCAAGGCGGTTCAGCTAGTCAGCAGTTATATGACATTTTGACCTCTCTCTTTAGTCAGTGGCCCAAAATCTTTATGTAGGGCATTATTTAGACTCTTTGAAATCACAGTTAACAATTTCCTTACTATAGCTCTGATTATTTCACAAACTTTTCTTGAATTACCACAAAACTCATATGATATAAGAGAGTGGTTCCCTTGTTTATTAAACATACAGAAATAGCACAGAGAATTAAAGGGCTGGAAGCCCACCCTAAACTGCTTAGGCCTGGCTTTTTCAGCTAAATCAGTATCACAAAGCATATGTTTAAAACACTACTTTCATTGTCTTCCTTAAATTTGCCAAAACTTTCACAGAATGTCAAAGTTTACAGAAAAGCCTGTCAAGACCAGTCTAGTCTAGAATACTCCAGTCCAGTTCTAAACTAAATTTATGCACCTAAAACAGCAGTAACAGGGAAATCTTACTTTACTGCAGGACTGAATGGACTCTTGAAAACTTTAAAGTTACATATCTGAAAGCTGGGTCATATTTGAACAGGTTTCCTTAAGAGCAACAAATGACATCTCATTTTAAAAAACATAACTTGATTTTTTGGTGGGTTTTTTGTTGGTCTGTAGGTAAAATTTCAAGACACATTGGTGAAGTTATAACTGAAATAAATTTGAAGTATGGGAAATACTGTAACATCAAATGGGTTTACAACAGCTGTGAACGATGTAATTCATAAATTAAAAGCAGATGTCAGTATGATAACGGATAAAGAGCTGTAATGTTTCTGTCACAAAACTCAAGGAGATTCACTGGAGTGATAAAATTGCAAAAAGTAGCAATATATAATAGACATTGAAAGTGTTGGGGGTTGAACAACAAGAATGGTATTTTTCTTAATCTTTCCTGTCTGCCAAAGTTAAATATATGGGAAGTCATCTACTTTTTGTCTCTTTCTCTACAAATTCAGAAAACACATGAACATTTGCTTAACTAATTTTTAATCCTTCACATATTTGGAGCCAACCATTCCTCTCAGGCTCACTGTTCTCCAAATCCAATTCATTGTTCCCTTCCATTGCAGACTCTGTAGCAGTCCATACCTGCATAAGTGTAAAGAAATGGTTCATTGCAAGCCCCCTACGATCTGGTAGCCACTCTTCATTCATGATATTAGTACGTTCCTGCTCTGCTTCTTCCCTTCTGCTGTCACAGATATCCCAGAGAAGATCTCTTAGGTTCTAAAGCACAAAACCAAATATGATAATTATTTATGAAAGAATTTTTTTTTTTTTTTGCCTGTGTATAGGGCATCTTTCTATCTGGGGCTTTTTCTGTATCGCTATAAATATCAACACCTGGTCAGGTCACAAGCCTACCAAGTGCTGACTGAAAGTTTCTTTACAAATGTGGTGGAGAGAACACAAAGATATGAATTCAGTGTGCAGGCTGCCTTGCTTTCATCGGGCAGAGATGACGTACCTAAGCTAGACAAATATGAAACCATGAATAGCCAAGCTCCCAACTGCACCAACAGCTTTCCACTTGAATTGTTTGCTAATTAATACACTAAGAATAGTACTCTAAGGGGATGTGCAATATGAAAAATACTGAGAAAATTGTGTCAGGTTTCAAGTGCTTTTCAAATCTGGGTAGCTTCCACACCACTTTTCTCTAACATTCTTTCAATTAAGGGCTCTTCAGCTGGTGACTATGTCAAATAGCAGCACTATGGGGCTCACTGACAGCACGGAAGACCTACTAAGCATACAACATTATGCAAACCCTTTGCTCCCTATTGACACCTCTGCATGGAAATAGTGTGACAGGCCACTATGTGTAAGAGGCCATGGGAGGAGAAGAGTGCTGTTAAATACAGTGCCAAGGTAGGTAGGACAAAATGAGCTGTCTCCTAGGCTCCCGGCAGTTCTACCCCACTTGACCTGTTCTGGGACAGAAGAAAAGGAGAGGAGGTTAGGCTTCTGGTGAGGTGATTCCATATTAACCCGGTCTTGGTTGCAGCCTGTTATGTCATATACTATTTCTCTCCCCCTGTCCAAAGACTTCAAATAAATCCACTTGTACTCTGTTGGACAAAAGCCACAGGGAAGTCCCTGGGCTACCTAATACATTGGTGATGGCTAAAAGGTAGCCAAGGTGCAGACAAACAGATATTCATGGCTGTTCACATTGTAGAATATGCACATAAGGATATGCTGCTGGATGAAAAATATATAAGCATGTAACTTATCTATTGGCAGTGGTTGGTTGACCTTGGCTGGCAGTCAGCTGTCCACCAAACTGCTCTATCACTCCTCCTCACAGGAAAGAGGGAGAATATATGATAGAAATTTTCATGCATCAAGATAATCATGAGAAGATCACTCACCTATTACCAGTATATGCAAAACAGACCTGATTTGGGGCAATTAATTTAATTTAATACCAATTAATAACACAGCTGAATAATGAGAAATAAAACAAAACTAAAAATACCTTGCCCCCACCCATTCTTCTTCCCAGGCTTACTTCACTCCTGACTCTTCTACCTCCTACCTCCTAAATGGCAAAGGAAAAATGGGGAATGGGTGATTATGATGAGTTCATTATACATTTTATCTGCTGCTCCTTTCCCCTCACACTCTTTCCCTGCTCGAGAATGAGGTTCCTCCCATGAAATACAGTCCTCCATGGATTTTTCCGATGTGGGTCCTTCCCACAGGCTTCAGTTCTTCAACAACTACTCCAGTGTGGAGCCTCTCTATGTGTGCAGCCCTTCAGGACTGTACTGCTCCAGCATGTGTACCCCATGGTACACAGCTCCTGCCAGGAACCTGCTCTGGTTTGCCTCTCCACAGGCTGCTGCTCCTTCACATGTCCACCTGACACAGCCTGGGTAGACTACACGGACTGCAGGGTGGAGATCTGTTGCCCTGAGGTCCTCCATGGGCTTCAGTGGAACAACCTGCATCACCATGGCCTTCTCCACAGTCCGCAGGAGAGTTTCTGCTCTGGTGCCTGGAGCACCTCCTCTTCCTCATTCTTCACTGTCCTTGGTGACCACAGAGCTGTTTCTCACATTTTCTCACTCTTCTCTCACAGCTGCCATGTTTTCTTACAGAAGCCATCTCTGCAGACCCTTTGCCACAAAAAACTTTCACATAAACCCAATACCACACAAAAAACCACACTAATGTTTTGTACAAACTGATGTATAGCTCTTTCCAGTACTTTTCTTAAACATGTATGAAGAAGAATTTTCCTCTTTGTCCTCATATTACTTAAGTCACAGTTTTGATTTACTGTAAGCGGTGGAGAAAATTGGAGAGGGATACAGTGAGTTATATTCCTCTGGCAGAAGCTAAAAGCATGTTTTATGAGTATCTTCTTTTTCTTTCCCACTGCTCTTCTTTTCGCAGCAAAGCAGCTTCTCTCTCCTTTTCTTGTAGTCAAGTGGTGAAAAACACCTAAAAATGGATGCATTTGCTAAGTCCTCTCCTATCTGGAACAAGAGAAGCAGTGATAGAAAGCAACTAATCATATTCAATGACAGCAATGCAGTGAGAGGGAAGTTGGAGAAATTGCTGAAAGACAGACAGAGATGTGCTGCTGAAGTGTATTTTATCCACAGTAATTCCGTGTTTGGATATTTAGGATGTGTGCTGGTTTTGGCTTGGAAGAATTAACTTTCTTCAGAGTGGTGAGTATGCGTTATGGTTTGGGCTTGTGCTGGAAACGGTGCTGATAACACAGGAATGATTTTGTTACTGCTAAGCAGCGCTTGCACATAGCCAATGTCTTTTCTGCTCCTCACTCCCCCCCAGCAGAGAGGGGGCTGGGGGTACCAGGAAGCTGAGAAAGGACACAGGCAGGACAGCTGGCCCCAGATGACCAACGGGACATTCCATACCACATGGCACCATGCTCAATATATAAAGCAGAGGGAGAAGAAGGAAGCGGGGGGACATTGGGAGTGGCTGTGTTTGTCTTCCCAAGCCACCATTTTGTGTGATGGAACCTGGCTCTCCTGGGGATGGCCAAACACCTGGGGAGTGGTGGATGAATTCCTTGCTCTGCCTTGCTTCTGTGCACAGCTTTTGCTTTGCCTGTTGAACTGTCTTTACCTTAGCCCACGAGTTTTCTCACTTTTACTCTTATGATTCTCTCCCCCATCCCATTGGTGGGAGTGAGTGGCTGTGTGAGGCTTAAACACAGGCTGGAATTAAACCACAACATCAGGCCAAAGTCTTGGCTGCCCTCTGGGCTTCGGACCTTTAAGGAATTTTACATACATCACAAAACGGGTTGGGTTTTTACATTTCCCAGTTAACACCAGAGAACTTTATTTTTCAGGTATCACATCTGGCACTTTCCAGTGTTTTAGAAAGGGTTCAGCTGAGATGACAGTGTTGAGCAATCTGTGAGTTTGAGGAAAAACATTTTGAAGATTATCACTCTTCTCATTTCCTCTTTTTTTCTAGCAGCAAGGAAGCACGGCTGACAGAATTCATTCATTCAGGGAAGTACAATGAATATGACTTTAAAAGCATAGAGGAAGATCATCTTCACAATCATCCCACAGGTTTGGGATTCACAAGGAATAGAATGGGTTATTAAAAAATATCTGAAAATTATATGTTTGCTCCAAACAGCTTAGGCTTATCACAGTATCTGAGTCTCAGTGTATCATATGGAAGTATAACCTCCTCTTCACATAATTTGAATTGGATAATGTCAAATATGTTCTGTTACAAGCAAAAGGCCAAATATTTTAATTTTACCTGGCTAAAATATAGGACAGAGTGATTCCGGTCTTTTTATAATTCCATTGAGTAGAAATTAGAAATATAGATGATGATCTTTCAATCCTTTACTCTATTCTCTTGGAATATTTCTAAGGAAAAGGAGGTCCAATGCTTTTTCCATCTCAGCTGAATTAATCCATTATTCCTCAAATGTTCCCTTCAACTAACAATGTTGTCAGTATTCTTTTTCTCCTTTTTTGGGAACATTCCTGATATGACTCAACTAAAAATCATGTCTGTTCTGAAATGGAACCTGATGAATTCGAAGATAGGTCTACTGTTGGCTTATGCTAAATCTGGCTCTGAACTTGTTAGGACCTTTACTGTTATGGATTTTTGTGAAAAAGAGCTCTCAGGACATATATGACCTAGAAAAGATCTACCTGAATCAAAACATCCCAAGAAATTCCCTGTACTTTGTCATGATCAATTTTAGAAAACATATATTATCCTATACAATTTATAGAAAAACTGAAATACTGCCAAAATTTGTTAGATGTGATAGGAATATCCAACGTGGAAAATCTCTGAAAACCATAAAATTTAAAGAAAAAGAGAGCAGAAAAATATTTATTTTACAGTGTACCACAATACCACAGTGTAACCTAAAAACCAAAGCAAGATGTAAGAAAATTATGGCCAAACAACAGAGCAATAATTTTAAAGGACACTTTATGCACAAGAGGAAATGGAATAATTTAAGAAGAACTGTAAAGAGGAAAAGATAAGTAAATAATTATATCATTCATGTTATATCAAGTTTGTATACAATGAAATAATAGTCTAGGGTATATTGTAATTTCTACCATTTACTTACAGTAACTCTTTGGTGTAGTTCAGCTTTTGTTTCCTCGTCATCTTGCAGGTCATCAGCAATTGAATTAAAATCCATTTGCCACTGAGATACAAACTCCTGCATAAGATGTGGACGTTTCAAATAATCTTGAAATTTTTTTCTGTAAATTATGGTAAAAATAACTTTGGGGTTAAAAGACATACAGAATGCCACATGAAAAATACAAACCACTAATATTACTGTAATAAGATACTACTTACCTAATATCTGCTGTGTAATGAATTATAGTGTATTGTTCATCCCTTAGACATCCAAGTACAGTTTTGATGGTATTCATATATGTATTTTCTACCATTTCCCAGTAAGGTACTAAAAAATCAATTATCTCCTGTGAATTAAAAAAAAAAAAAAATTGATATATTTCTTGGTAACTCATTTATCTGTAGCATTAGCAAATACACAAAAAAATTATTTCATGACATCATATTACTGATTTTTCTTTTTACTACGTATTTCTTTTGGTTTACAGCTGATTACAGACACTGTACCAACAAATAATTTTATCCTGTGAATTTCTCTGGGAAAAAGTGGTAGGTGTCTAAAGGAATGGGAAATTCCAGCAGAATACTCCAGTACCTGTTGTTTTGGATATGCTCATAAAATAAGTGATGATACTGAGTGTGCACTGAAGTATGAAAATTCGGTCATTCATAAATGTTTCAGCTCGTAAAAATCTAAGCTAACTGTCTAGTGTTGCAAAAGTGATGTTTGACTGACTGACTGTCATGAAATGTAAATAAAGGCCATGGCCAGAGGAAACCCAGCATATGTGAGCTGATTGCAGTCACGAAGGAACACTGGTAAACATTAGGAAAGCAATTACAGAAAAAAATTCAAACCATCATTGTTCACCCTTAAAAAAATCTGCATCTCAAAACCTGCCTGCAGTTCCAGCTTCTCATCTAAAAAACTTACAGAAGAACTAGTACAGATTATAATTGGATTGGAGAATAAAAGCAACATTAAGTAAAATAAACATTTAAGAGAAGCTTGTCACATTTTAAATACCTTCAGAGGTTGATTATAGAATTATTATTCATTGTATCTCTCAATATATGAATTAGGGTCATCAAATGATCCAAGCAAAGACAATGGTTTAAAGCAAGAAACAGAATTTTTTTTTCAGAATTAACATAATTATACAAGCTGTGTCATAGAAAAACATAAATAAATTACTTCAAAAAAGCTACTAAAGCAACTAAAAAACATAATCATGGAAGAAAAGTCCATTCAAAGCTACTAAACACAAGATGCAAATATACAGCCATTTCAGAAAACCCCTGAATTTCAGATCACTAGAATCTGAGAAGAAGTACTTGGGAAAAACATATTAGGAAAAAAAATATACTAGAAGAAAGGTTAGTGCACGGTCTCCCCATTATTACTCTTTGTATGACACCCACCACTTACCCTCGTCAGAGAAAGAAAAGTGATCTAGTAAGTTTGTGTTAGTATTTCATAATAGCAAAAAGTATTATTATTTTGACCTCTGTGGTTTTCATCATAAATGCAAAGAAGTAGAAAAAAACCCTAAATTTGAAAGTATGATTCCTTATTTTATGTATTTTAGTAGCAACTGTTCTTTGTATATTTATCACAGAGTAACAGTGTACCTTTTATTGAAAAATATTGAATAAAAACAACATGCAATGATGCAAAAGGTTTAGGTAAGACATGCATAAAATACTAATAAAAATATATACTTTGATATTAAGATTTTCAGTCATGAATTAATGTACCTGGGCAAGTGGTTCGTCTACATAAATCCATTCATCTGATCCTGGTTCAATCGGTTGTCGTGTCCCAGGAGCGGGAGAAGGCTGACCTATAACTGGTAAAACATTTTCTTCCTCTTCTGTAACTGGTAAAACCTCTTTTTCTTCTGGTGCTATTTCTTCAGCAGGCCCTTGATGTGAATGTAGAATTAGTACTTCCAAATGTATTTTAAGTATCAATAAACAGAATTAGATATCTATGTTACTCTGACAGGTTCAAAATAATGGAACAGATTCACTGTTTCATTACTTAGATGTTGTTCATCAAAAATATACTCAGGGAATCAGCAATGCTCAAGGAAGATTGGATCACTTAACACCTAAACAAACTTGACATCCATAAATGCATGGGCCCTGACAGGATGCATCCCTGAGGGCTGAGGGAACCATGGGGCACCATAGCCAGGGGGCTCATGAACATCTTTGAAAGGTCATGGAGATCAGGAGAGGTGCCTGAGGACTGGAAGAAAGCAAATGACACCTTGGTCTTCAAAATAGGCAAGAAGGATGACACAGGGAACTACCAGTCAGTCAGCCTCACTTCAATCCCTGGAAAGGTGCTAGAGCACCTCATTATGAAGACCATCCCTACCAACATGGAAGACAAGAAGCTGATCAGGAGTGGTCAGCATGGATTCACCAAAGGGAAAACATGCTTGACCAACCTGATTCTCTATTCTGCCTATATGAACCTAATAGTGATGGACAGCTTGGAAGCTATCAAAAGAAGTATGAAATTAAACTTCATTAATTGACCCCAGGTATTATTTCTCATTAGGGAGTAAATAGCCCTTATAGTACTTCTATACAATAGCTGGATGCTAACTAGAACATATCCACTCCATTTGCAACAATAGGAATTTTGCTATTGACTCTAGCACAACCATTATTTATATCCCAAGCACATAAAAAAACCCCCCTCCATCCAATTTTCTCTTGGGTGTGGTATTTCCGAGGGTTTTTCATGAACTTGAAACCTTGCACAGAAGTAGTGGGATAAACTTTTACTGCTAAGAGTGCTTTTCAAGTTAGGTTTTTTTTTTTCTTCTGGTGGTAGAAGACCATGAAGATTTTCTCATAACAATAACGGTTATTTAGCTGTCACTATTGCTGGTTTACTTGATGCGTTTTTCCCCCTGGATGCTTCATCTTTTTTTCTTTTTTTATTATTTTAAATGATTCTTTCCTTCTGAGTGATAAGGAGGAAAAATAAAATAAACATGTACCAAAATTAAATGTCAAAACCACTTCTACTTATCTGAATTTTTATGCTGTTACTGATAAAGGCCTATATGTTGATAATGGCAAGTTAGACTTTCTTATACAATTATGCTATCCCAATACGATGAAGATGCTAGCTGTAATTTTTAAACCAGGAAGAAAGGACTGACTTCAGTGCTTTAATTTTTATGTGAAATTGGTCCATACACTCTGCAAAGGTAGAAATACAACAGAAAAATTCAAGGTTCTGGTGTAGTTATCACTAGCTGGCACATCCTCAGATTTTTTCAGGGGCAGCAAAAATGTAGGTTGCCATATAGTTTTATATAGTAATTACTAGTGTTAATGATAAAAAACAAAGTCTTTTGTTACTGAGTTCTAGCAAGCAAGAATATGAAAACTTACTTCTACTCTGATTTTTCGCAATTTCTTCTATTATAATTTCCTTCACTCTTTCGCACACAAGACTTTCCTCTGTCTCTGCATTTACTTTCACTAGCGTGTTTTGCTGGACTGAAAACCATTTCTCTAATTTTGGCCATGTCTTCAGAAAGCCTGCAATTCTGCAAAAATCATATCAATGTATGAAATTAAAATCTAACTAATGGAAAATCAGACATTTTCTAAAATTAATAAATAAAAGAAAAGGCAGAACATCTAATTTAATACTAAAACAACTCCACCCATATCAAACCCTTCATTTTAAATATAGGAAAAATTTCAAAATTCTATTGTTAAATAATCATGTATTTCTTACTCTTTTATGTCACAAGTTATATTTATTTTCTAATATCACAATTAAACCAATAATAATAGGTAATATAATAGTCGGAAACAGTTAATAGTATCAAATATTCAGAAACAACAATTGTTGTTCTTGATTTTGCTCTTTGTGTAAAGTTAAACATCTGGTGGTTCAACTAAAATTAGAAAACTAAGTTTTTTTTGTAAATGTACAAGTGGAAAATACCATTTTACAAAATCTCTAACTCAAATCAACTGTATTTCACTCAAGGGCAGTCACATCATGTGTGACACACCTCAGATATAAGTGTACACATAGATACACATATATATACAGAATGTATACATATAGTTCATGCAATATATACCTGAAAACTAAATTCTCCTTGGAACAATACTCTGGAAAATCAAAACGCAAGAATTCTTATTTTCTAGGATGATTTGTATTGTGCAGAAAATGAAAATACCCTTTAGGCTCCATACTATAGAAAGGCCTAAGTAAATTCTTAACATTAAGCATGTCAGTATTGTCCTGGACCACGTATGAGACTGAAATCAGTTACATGCCTAAACATCTCGCTGAAGCAACTTTTTTGTACTTCATGTAACATACCTATGCAACACCTGCTCCCTGGCTAAGTCAATCTTCTCTTCTGGGATTTCAGCATCTGAGCTGCTCTGTTCAACCTGAGACGCCTTTCTTTTATCTACAGTGTGGAAAACCGCATATAGAAGCATATATTGAGAAAGGCAATTATTCAGACAGTTATTCACCCAAACTAAGATAATCACTATAAGAACAAAATCGATGTCCCTTGATCTTACATTTCTTCACTTAAATGTTGGGTACCAAACTTCCTAAAAGAAAGGAAAAGTCAGAGAACATCACAGAAATATAAAATTAAGCTGCAAAGGACCTAAGACACTGACTTGCCTCTTCCTCTGTTTAAGTGCATAGCCAATTATAGCACTAACATTTCCTAATGGATGCTTTTCAGGCATAGAAGTCTCCAACTGAAGAGATGGAGCATTCCTGTGGGCAGGCTATTTCAGGCCTACCTACTCTACCAGTTACAAAGTATTTTCCCAATTTCATCCGATGTATCTACTACTCACAACAAGCAGACATTCCACTTCATGAAAAGACAAGTCGTTGTCTCTTTCTGAGTCTTCTCTACATTTTAAAAAACCTTTAACTCATTAGAAATATGCCATTTTAAAATAATTCTGATTTTTTAATTGCTCTTTTGACCCCTTCTATCATCACATTTGCATCTTATAAAAAAATTCTATTTGTATTTCTGAGATTATATTAAATATCACCACATGTTCCAAGTGTTTTGGCAGCACAAGGTCTTAAAATTAGGAAGAGTTTCAAGTGTCTGTACATTTGTCCTCACCAGATTTTTAGCAAAAGCTCTATAGATTTTGTCCCATCCTTACTCCTACCTGTACATAAAAGCTAAATGTAAATGGTGCTTTAACTCAAGCTATTTGCCATCTATGCACTGCAGTGAAAATAACAAAGAAGAGCCTCCTCATAATTTGGATAATACACAACATACTCATTAAAAAAACTTCTGTTTCACCAAGGTCTTAAAATATGTGGTCTGGAAGCGAAGCAGTTGTCAAAAAGCCTTTGATGACTTTGCCTTGGTCGGTCAGAATTGACTTTGATGTCTGATCATTCACTGACTAACTGAAGACAAGACAAAGGCAGTAATCAATAGGGAATTTATTCTGGCACTCTCAGGGAATGAATATTGGCAGCTCTCTCCATTCATTATTTCCTTTTTCCCTTTCCAAGTGTGTCTCCTGAAGAAAAATACTATTTGCAAACACTCATTTGTAATGCAGCATATTCTGTATCTGTTATAACTTGTGGTTTTTTCCAGCTGCTCTTTCATGTGATATCTAACACCACCCACTGTGCCATCTCAGCTGCAGTGAGAATTCAGTATAAATACAAAAAAGCATATACACATGCACTTACGCTCTTCTGACCTGCCTTTGACTGAAACAAACAGAAGTATCTGAAATAATCTGGAAGTATTCAAGGCACAATTAAGGAAAGTGATACTGTGGGATATACAGAAATTGCCGAGTAATGCTATTTTGCATTAATAACTACAACTTACAGATATCTGCTTGTCATTTTACTTTGTTAATAGTAGTTGGAAACTTACACTTCACGTTAGCTGCACGTTTCAGCACCACACTGTCTGAAAGATCCAATAATATAGAAACATCAAATGCAGGTGAGGTAGGAGGAGGCTTGTTAGGGACTCTGGGATCTATAGCAAGGGACATCTTTTCAGAAATTGGATCTTTTGCTTCTACGTCAATTCCTGTATAGGATTTTTCAAACAGCTTTGCCTGATTAATTGTCATCGGAAACCCTTCCACAATCCACCCCTTCTCTGGAGGTATTTGGCTAAAAGGAAATGAAGAACCAGAATTACACTGTGAATTGATAGCCTAATAATAAAACCTAAAGAACAGCTTGTTTGAGCCATCATTCATTCTTAATTCAGTATATTAAATTTCCTGATGAATACAGAATAAGACAGATATTATTAAACTGTAAAGTAATGGATTTTAAATCAGAAAAAATCAAGTCTAATTAAAGTGAAAAAAAAAATCAGAAAGAAAACAATTTTTGCTGTCTTGATAAATAAAGTTTTCCAAACCACTCTATAGAGACTGCTCAGAGGTATAATTCCAGTTTTCTCATATAACTTTTGTGCTAAAGTAATAAATAGGAAAGTCTATTTTATAACTTACAGTATACTAATGGGAGTAATACAACTTAAATGATATTCATGGAGGAACTTAAGTGCTAACTGCACATCAGGGAAGTTGAGACAATTTTCTGTCAAACAAGAGTAGATAAAAGCAAGTATCTATACAATTTCATACGTAATGGCTTCCAATAGGATGTCAACTAGTAATTCATCGGGAACACTTTTTCCTTTCTTCAACCATTTCTGTGATGCAGCACCAAGCTGGGCACGTACAGACAGCTGTGGAAGAGTGCAATGTATGCTCAGAATGTTCATAACAGTCATTGTTGAAATGAGTATGACTCCACATTTTGTCTGATATACTATTTATTTATTTATATTGGGGGTGGTGGCTGTTATTTATCAATATTCAATAGTTGGGGGGGTCTGTTAAGGAGAATAGTTTTAATTGTAAAAAAATGCCTAGTTTAACTGAAATCTCCAGCTGATTTCCATGATTACACTCATAAAAATGCTGAAAGAATCAGGATAGAGAAACAAAGGATATGAAGGTCAAGAAATTAAAAATTAGGTGTTCTGGTTGTAAGCTTATTCTGATTTCCACTACCACTGGTGATTTCATACAGCAGCATATAAATTCATTAGTTTTACAGGGATTCTTTTATATCTTAGCTTTGGAAGTAATTTTCAATGGGCAGTAAGCCAAAGAAATCACTGTAGAATTAAGCATTTTTATCATAAAGAAAAGGAACCTTGTCATAGGATGAATTATCTGCTTGGCAGCAGCAAGCAGGAATACATTTTTGCTAACGCAGAAATGTCATAGAAAATATCACATCTTATGTAAATGTGATATTTCACAAGAAAATACAGAATTTTAACAAGATGTATAACAACATACAGAGGAACAGATTTTCACAATAAGCTCTTTTCAAATTTCATACAGAAAATACTTGCATTGAAGTCAGTAATTCAGAATGATGAAGAGGTGTCAGCATTTAATTAACTTAACCATTTTAACTAATGTCTTTTCATAAAGTAGAAACTAAAATTGGACTACTAACCTTGGGTAGGTCATCCTGACTGTCATCCAATTCAAATTCTTCCTGAGACAGATCCTTCTCAACAGGACAATTTTCTAAAATAGGTTCTAAAATAGATTCTAAAATAAAGTTTAATGATTCTATTACTATAAAATTTATTGCTATAGATAAAGAATAAAAGTACACGGCTTGATATTGTTCTTTGAACAAATCAATACAGAAGGTACATAAAATTGTCAGAATCATAGGAGCATTGAGTCATTCAGGTTGGAAGCAACTTCTGGATGTCACCTAGTTAAAGTACAACCTTCTGCTCAAAGTGGCACCAGTTAAAATGTCAGACCAGGTCTCTCAGTCGTTTACCCCATGTAAACTGGAAAACCTACAAAGATGGAGACTACACTACTTCTACAGGAAATCTCAGTACTTGACTGTCCTCATGGGGAAAAGGCGTCGTCTTATTGTCTAGGCAGAAGGGCAACAAGAAAGGCTTTTACAGGTATCTCCACAGCAAAAGGAAGGCTGGGGAAAGTGTGGGCCTGCTGAGATGTGCAAAAGACTGAGGTATCCCAAGGCCCTTAAACAGGAAAATCTGCAGCAAGAAAGATTTACCTGTGGTAGTTTCTGTTTGGAGTTCCTCCAGAAGAATTGATGGTGAATTTGGTAAATTCTCCTGGACCTTGTTTGAATTATGACAGGAAGTGGATTAGAATGAAAGCTACGTATTACAGAAAAAACAAGCCTGTCAATTCAAGATGACTCTTGCAGTCTTACCTTTCAAAACTTAGAATTAAGTTTGAAATTGAGTAAAAAAATTGAAACATGTTTTCTTCCTTACATATTTCATTCCCATCTACCTGTTAGAGCCAAGATCAAAATTTGGAAATATGCTCACCTCACTTTGTTCTCCAGAACTCTCTGCTTCCTCTGAAATCATGTGGTGTTCACTTTCCATTTCATTTTGAAGAAAAGCTTCAATGGCCTCCTGAACCAGAGTACCAACAGATAGCACCTGAATATTGCAAACTAATACACAAAAATATTAGATAGCTACAATTGGAGTTGAGTATACATACAGAGAAACTACTATAAGCAGTTAAATTAATTATTTCATTGGGGCTTCTAATGTAAGTTGTTTCCACTCTTCCTTCTCTGTAACTACTTCAAAGTATGTATCAACAATCACACAGCTGTCTTGCTAGTCTCCTCTAAAACAAATATGTCCAAAGAAGTTTACCAAAATTTTCAAATTCTCAATGAAGAAGTATTAACATTACAATATAATATTAATACTACTTTCAAGTTACAGTGTTTCTAATCTTATTTTGGAATATAACAAAGGAATGACATGAAACCAACCCTGGCCAAAATACAGATGCATCTGAGGTTCAAGAATTAGTAATGCCCAAGCAATTTTCATTGTAAGAGTGGGATTTTAACACAAATAAATAAATTAAAGAATTTTAGGCAAAGAAACAAACAACCAACCTCTACCTTTTTCAATAAACTTTGCACAGGTAGTTTTTCCACTAAACATTTTTCCCAAAATACATCCCTTGACAGGAAATAAAGGAAATTCACGTGAAGATTTGGGTTTTGGAGGGTAAAACATCTCCATCAGTCTACGAAGCACATGACCCAATATGTTATTATTAAGAGGAGGTTTGTTTTCACCGTTCTCTTCAGTTGGGCTCCATTCCCCTGTCATACTCTGTATAAATGACAAATTAACAAATCTCAATATGTCTTGTCTTCCATCTTTCTAAATATATGTACTTATACACAAACACAATACATAAAATAATGATATTTGAATAGTATTAAATAATAACACAGTTTTCAGAATAGAACCTTGTTGAAACCTATAAGTATGTCATAATCATTAAACATTTATTGATATTCACTGGTAACTAGTTGAGAGACAAGTACTTATACAAACATTTTCATAGATTCTGTGGTAGTTTGCCTCTGGATGGATGCCATAGAGAAAATATAACAAAAGGTTCATGAGTTGAGATAAGGACGGGGAGAGATCACTCGCCAGTTACCATAATGGGCAAGACAGACTTGACTTGGGGATATTGGTTGAATTTATTATGAATCAAAATCAGAGCAGGATAGAGAGAAGTAAAACAAATCCTACTAACACCTTCCCCCCACCCCTCCCTCCTTCCCAAGCTAAACTCTATTCCAAATTCTGTAGCTCCTCCTGCCCAGCAGAGCAGGACAACAGGGAACGGGGGTTCTGGTCAATTCATCATGTTGCTTCTGCTGCTGCTTCCTCCTCAGAGAGGGGAACCTTCCCCTGCTCCTGCGTGCAGTCCTTCTCATAGGAGCCAGTCCTCCACCTGAGGAGGACTATCTATCCAGCCTGAGTCCTTTTCATGGGCTACAGTTCATTGGCTGGTCCAGCTGGGTTCCTTCCATGGGGTACAGTCGTCCACAAACAGACTGCTCCAACACGGGTCCCTCGTGGGGTCACAAGTCCTGCCAACAAACCTGCTCCAGCATGGGCTCCTCTCTCCATTGGCCACAGGTCCTGCCAGAAGCCCGCTCCCACAGGGCTACAGCCTTCTTTTGGGCACCCATCTGTTCCGGTGTTGGGTCCTCCATGGGCTGCAGATGGATCTCTGCACCACCATGAGCTTCCATGGGCTGCAGGGGAATCTCAGCAACAGCGCATGGAGCAACTCCTCCTCATCATTTGCCACTGACCTCGGTGTGTGCAGAGTTGTTCCTCTCACACCTTCTCACTCCTCTCTTCTCTGACTTCTGCACAAAAACTTTTTTCTTCTTAAATATGTTACCACAGAGGTGTCACTGCCATTGCTGGTTGGCTCAGCCTGGGCCAGTGATGGGTCCATCTTGGAGCCAGCTGGCATTGGCTCAGTCAGACACGGGGGAAGCTTCCAGGAGATTCTCAGAGAAGTCACCCCTGCAGCCCCCTGCCACTAGAACTTTGATGCGCAAATTTATACAGATTCCTATAATCCCTTTTTGAATTCCATAAACATGAAAAATAATTTCACCAATACTATAAAATTAATCAGTAGCAGATTTGTATTAGAAATCCACTATCCTAATATTCTGCATTATTGTCCAGTATCATACTTAAATCTCCGAAAATTTCATTAACAAAGATTTCAAATATTTGTGTTTGCCTAACACACATTCAATACAGAGGAAAAAAAAAATCAAACCAAAGCCAACAACTCAAACCAATTCAAACATCTTTAAGGGAAAGAGATACTGAGTAGAAACTTCCAGTTCATCTACCGTTAGATCAATACAAATTTATCAGTTGTATGATTTACTACGTTTTACTAGTAAAGATGATTTTACTGACAATCACACTGGAAGAAAGATAAGAATGAAAGGATGTAGTCAAAAGAACAGAACACAGAATTGTACTTTTGCTCTACCAGTTTTGCATCTTTTAGCACTAGGAAAGTCCTGATGTCCTGAAGTTTATGCTGTGAGAAGCTAAAAGACATTTTAGCATGCAGCTAATACCAGTCCTGTATTAATATTTATTTGGTTGGAGCATATTAAACAGCCGTTTGGAAGATGTGTAGACTAATAATATTTCTAATTAGATTCTAGCTAGTCACTTCATTTTGGGTGCACAACAAAGCACTGACAACAAAGTCAAGTGTTTCAACAAGAAACATTCCAAGCAGGACAAAAACAAAGAAAAAACCAGTTCACAATGAGACTGGTAAAGCATGGGAATAGATTGCACAGAGACTCTCTGGAATCTCTGTCCTTGGAACACTTGAAAGTTGACCGGACAAGGTGCTAAGCAATCTTATCCGACTCAGAAGTTGGCCCTGCTTTAAGTAAATGACCTTCACAAACCTTTAAACCCAAATGAGTGTGTCATTCGATATACCGAATATTCCATCACCATCAACGGAAGTGAACAATTCTAAAGTTCTATTGAAAGACAAGGTTTTGAACTCATGTTCTAGGTAGAATATGCAACCTTTTCCTGAATTTACTATCTGAATCATGTATTGCCATAGCATACATTCTACTAGTAAAACTTGATCAATGTTGACTTTGAACACATGTGTATTAGACACAAAACCACAATTTAATTATCAGCCTAAATTAAATTTAAATTAAAATTAAAAGTCACTTATTTTTAATCGGTAAAAACAAATAAAGAACATATTTTTCAGTTGTGCAATATCCTCTCTCTAACATATCTCAGAAAACATACTTCATGTGTAATTGAAAAGACATCCTTAAAAAAACCCCAATATTTGCACTATCTGAATATTTTTTTCTTTAAACGTATGGGTAGAGACTGATTAGTTGTTTTAAATTCTATTAGACCCCTAGGAAAAATTAATTCCAAGTGGAATGGGCTCCCCCACCCTTCAACTATCTTGCTCTTTTAACCAGAAGATTGCTAGACTGTGCTTGTCACGGGGTAAAATAGTTTACCTGTTAGAAAAAAGTTTTCAGGCATCCAGGTGGGAGTTATATAACTCCCGGTCAACATTTTTGGATGAAGCCGGAAATCATTAATGCTATGCTTGGTCTTGGGTTATTCCACTAACTTATTAAGTGATTAGGCACATCTTATAACATGGTAGTTTCAAAAAATATTCTAAAAATAAAATGTAATATGTAATGTGCAATGGACTGATGGCACTGAATTGTCTTGTATTTTATCAAATATATTTGACACTTGTAGCTGGTATTCCTAATATGACCAAGGTATACTTGAGAGATGCCAAATTGCCTGTCCTGGGCTTTTTTCAAAAGTGCTAGGAAAATCAGCATAAATGTTGCCAGAATGACCTGTCAATAAACTTTTATCTAGAAGCAATACTTTGAAAGAATTAGCTGTTAACTTAGGTTTTCAGAAGATGTAAGTATGAATTGGTGCCAACAATTTCACGTCATATGATGCCAGCTTTTGATGAATAATGATTCAGAAAGGCATAAGACTAACAACATCTGGGAATAAATGAATTTTGAAATAATTTGAAATAGCCTGGCAGGAAAAAAGAGGCTTTAAATGTGTCAATAAATTTTTGTGACCTTCAGCGATGTTACAGTTAGAGAAGACTACTGAGACTTCATAATATAAACAAAAATATGACCGAAAAACTTAATTTTTCATTAGTGCTCTCCACTGTTTCCTGCCTGTCTGTCTTTTATGTCCTCCCTGTTGGCTTTATGTATAGCCTTTTTGTCACCTAAGAAAATAATCACAAAATTCATGCAAGAGCTGGTATGCCTGGAATCAGGACCTTATAAAGAGATAAATCAGAAAAGCATATGTTAAAATTGAAGCCACAGTAAATTGAGCTGTCAGGCATTCATCACAAAAACTCATAATGAACATCTAGATTCAGTGCAAAAGAAAATGTACCCATTGGCTCAGGATATGGACAAAAAGCAAATACATACTGTAGTTATAAATTCCCCACAAGACAAAGACTGGGTATTTGCCATGACTTTGCCACATTCTGCCCACCAGGTTATTGTAGTAAATAGGTAGTGGGATTTAACTAATATAATCATTAATACAAATTTGAAAAAACTGTACAATACACATTATCAGGGAAACATCAATCCTTAATTTTTCAATTTTGAAATTACATCAGTGTATTGAAAAGTTGAAGGAAAGTTTTAATGCACCCTAAAAAATATTTACTTGTATTCTAACAGAAGATTAAGTAAAAAGTCAGACATTTTTAATAATTTGAAAAATCATTACTACCTTAAAACAAATGGATCAGGCAAACCAATAAATCTTGTTAGAGAACTTTCACTCCAAATTGCTGAAATCAAGAGTTTGAGTTTTGTAACGTATACAGTATTTCATTTTACTGCTTTTACTGGTTACTTTCTGTTGCATTTTCAAATCTGGTAATATTAATTATACCTTCAAATTCCAATTAGCTGAAAATTCATTGCATTGCAATTAACATGCTGTCAATATATAAAACGTCAGGCAATGAAAAGAAAATGCATGCCTAATTTGACATCAGAAACCCGTAATAGAAAAAAATGCAAGATCACAACATAAAGTTTATGATTATGAAAAAGCAAGGTGTTATTATCTTCCATTACACCTTATCAGTTTGGCGTACCTTGTATTCACCAAAATCTTTTTCATCTAAAACACTCATTTTATTCGGCTCTGGAAGTTGTTCTGGGCTAGGTTCATCTGGCAAAGGTTGAATTGAGGCTTGTTCATATATTGGTTTTCCATTTAAAAAAAGTTTCTTCCAATCCAGCACCAGTTTTAATGGAACACGGCTGCAGAAGGAAGGAAAAAAAAACACGTTTACAACCAAAAATTAGAGGGTTGGATATTCGACACTAGTGTACCCAAATTTACAAGAATTCCAATCATGAAACAAGCATACGGTAAACTAGTTATAATTTATAATGCATCCTGTAATTATTACAGCCTTTTATAAGTGCATGTTTACTTTTATGACAGCTGTAGGCACTTGTAGGCTTCAGTGTTTTCACAATTGTGTAATCACACAAAATTTGGCTGGCAGAGCTGTGTAGTAACAGTTTTGCTACAGCTACTTTTCCCTGCCCCAAAATATTCTTTCCTTTTGTGGTGTAAAGCCTCCTCTTGCCAAATATCTATAGACTGCTTTTTCCTCAAAGTCAAAATTAATTCAGAATTATATGAATTAAACCTTATCTTTAGTTAGTAATTTCACTGAACTGTGCCTAGGCTGACTATTTTATCACATACTAAATAAGCCAAAATTATATAATTCCCATGAAATATAATCATGTGTATTTCATATGGTTACACTTTTATTATTTTAAGATACAATTACACTAAAAAGCAATAAGATTTTGGCATACTTTCTAATACTTTAAGTCTAACCCCATGGTCAAATCACTGAATACTAACAAAAGAACTACAGCAATAAAGCCCCCTTCCGTGGTTTTTGAAACACTTCTACAGTACAGGCACTTGGAGATTACTGCCTTTGTAGGACCTTCTCAGAAACCCTGTGCAATTAGGGCATGTCAGAAGATGGAATCACAGCGTGTAGGGCTCAGAAGAGTTTGGGCTCAGCTGCTATGCTTTGGACAGTCCAGGCACGTTTATCTACCTTGGGAAATTCATTCTGTTTGTATTACTCTGAGGAAGTGTTCATCTAGTGGAGCAGTCTAGAACGAGATGAGCACCATTCAGTTTTTAACTTCTAACTAAGAAATTTGTTAATAAGAAAGGAAATCAGCAGTTTTACAAGCTGTGGCACAAGTGGATTTTGGTCTCCGAAGAATTCAAGTTAGTTGAGTTTTCAAGAAATTACACTAAGGCTGTAGCATTTGTTCACCCTGTTTTACACACCAGTGAATCCATTCTCGCATACAAACTAATGGCAGCTGTCACGTAAAAAATCTGAGAAACTACATCATTTGCTATAATGCTTAAATCAGTCTGAATAATGCAGCCTAACAGCTACCTAACAGTTGTTATTTCTGCCTAGCAGCTACATACTCACTTGTTTGTCAATTGACGATATTCTGCTACTTTTGCCGACAAATCGATGATTTGGTCTATCATCTCCCAACACATAGAATAATGCTTTTTATAGCGTGCCTGAGCTCTTTCAGCAGCAATTTTCTTATGGTGTTCTCTTTCTCTGATTATTTGTTCTTCATTATAAATATTTTCTTGTTTTGCAAGAGCCTAGAATTGTTTTTAAGGAGTAAATTTGAGACAGCAATGAAAATGGAAGTGCAGAGGTACACAGTCCTGAAAATGAAAATTAACTTCTTCATTTAACTCAAGAAACAAAAACAGCTCAATCCTCACCAGAGTTGTATAACCTGCAGGCAGACTAATGCATAAATGAATCTAAAAATTTTTATTCACTCTATAAATTCCCATTTGTTTGCTTTCTAAAATAGAATAAAATAAAGGAGAAACCCTTTACTTCTTTAATGACAAATAGATTAAGACATATTCACTCCTTGAGGGCAGTGAAATTGCAGCTTTCAGCATAACAACCCATGTAGAACATGTAATTTATCTTACTAGATTCTGATCTTCAAATAATTTCATACTATTGGTGTTGTTCAACCTTTGAAAGATTTCTGGTCATGGTAGAAAATTACCAGTAGTTCCTGTGTGCTCCATCACCACCTCCTGTGGTGGTGGCTGAAAGCGTACTTAAAGAGGTGATGTAATCAATAGCTATAGCTGCTGATTACACAGGACTCCAGCTGCGCTGGAGGATTTGGAGCTGCTGATCATTTTTGACAGGACAAAAATAAAATTTCTAATATTACATTACAGGCTACTATGAGCATAGCACTTGGCAGTTTTCCACAGAATTACAAGCCCTTTAATCAACTTAAAGCTTCAAAGTAGAAATTAGCACTCATGAGTGAAACTACTCCAGTATTTGTCAAAAACAGACATTAACAGATCATATCTAAATTAAATTAAGAACATGATTCCCAAACCAGGACCTTAGGTTATTGTCCTGCTGCCTCTGCAAGACTGTGCCTTTTAAACTCAGCACACAGAGATGTTTTCCTACAAAGTTAAAATCAGTATGGAAGAAAAGATCAAAATCAGATTTTAAGTTGCTTAGCTTTATCCCTTGTTACAGGACCATGGAACAAGAGAATGGTTTGAGATGGGGACCTTTAAGGCCATCTAGTTCAAGCCGCCTGCTGTGGGCAGGCACACCTTTCACTAGATCAGGTAGATTAGCTGTTCTTTCTCCCTGCAAAATCCCCCTAAACTTTTAACACAGTACAAAATGCACTCAGTCCCACAGTTACAGTTACACGCTTATTGCTTACAGCTGTAACTTTGAACTAAGATAAAAGAATATATTTATCACAAAATCATCTTGTCCCTAGGAAAGTCCCGAAGTCTAACAATTGATAACACAAATTCCATTCTGCAACATGAGGGTATTCTAGCACTCTTGCTGCAATTCAGAGATCAAACAATCTTTTACCGCTTCTCTGTCAAGAGCTTCCTGGAACTCCTTCTGTCGTCTTTCTTCATATTGCTTTTCCCTGAAAATTCTGTTTTGCCTTAGCACCTCTTTTTCATGCCGAACATGGATGAGTTGAGCAGCAATCCTCTGCTCATGCTGAGATTGTTTCATTAGTCTGTAAATGAGCTGCTCCTCCCGATAAGCCTTCTAAAAGATAAAAAAAATAATAGTACAAAGCACAGTTTATAAACTATTTCCTAGAAAACTAGACACTCGTCAGTGTCTAATATGTGAAATAGGAATGCTGTCATATGACAGCATTCACCTGCTTATATGGGACATAAATTCAGAACAATGTTCATATCTATTTATTAGTACAATTTTCACAATCTATGTAAGAATTCAAAATACGAATTTTACTGAGATACTCAGTAAAAATACATCTGGTCAGACTAACTCCATTTTAATGTGGTTATTTCCCGTGTGTAAAGAAACTGCAGCATATTTCAAATAACAGCTTCTTATCTGAAGATATACCTTTCCGCAAATCATTAATTTAACGCTGTTATTCACCAGTCCCCATTCTCAAAAAAAAAATCTACAGGACCCTTGAGCAGTCTATTTCCTACAGATTTGAAATTTGTCCTTCTTTTGGGGGAATTGGGTAATTATCTTCTCCATTTTTCACTATTCAGCAGACTGGGACTATGAGGAAGAATTCAGAACAGAGCAAAATACAAGATTTCTGGGCAATAGTTCCAGTGTCCTCACTGGGACATGAATATAATACACTATGCAGTACTAAAGGAAAATTGTTCTGAACCATTGCTTGAGAAGTGGTCTGTGTGCACAGACACTTTGAAGGCTGTGAATTGTTATTTTGCTAAGTATTCTTGAAACATAATAGCATCTTCTCACTGCTACACTTCTCCACAACCATTCTTGGTATCTAAATTGATGCTTAATCTAACCTAAAGTTTTCCCTCACTATCACAGTCCAAAACTTCTTTTGAGTCCTAAACAAAAATATCAGCTTGCCTTACAAGCCTCATTGCCAAATACCAATGCTGCAGCAGAATTCTAGAGGAAATATTTGCTTCAGATGCATCAAAACTGCTATGAAATGTATTCAAATTTAAGGACTTAAATTGGGATCTGATTTGAATATTTCAAATTCATTTCCCTAAAAACAGAGGCACAAGTGAATAGTAATTAAAAAAAAAAACCCAAAACACACCAATATAAAGTATCACTTCTATTTTCTCTCAATCTGGTTTATTTTTTCATCAGCTGTCTGTGACAGAGAGGGAAAAACACATTATGTAATTTCACCTATAAATGAAAAATCCAACTTGATTGCATATGATATTATTTATGAAAAAATTCTACAAAGAGGTCTAGATCTGTCCTACACAATGCAACCAGTACACCTGTAAGAGAATTCTAATGCAAAGGATGACTATTGTAATTGCAATAATAAGAGCAAGAACTTTCTAAATAATTTAGATATTTAATGTTGATGTTTGGGTGAAGCCAATTTCAAACAAACAAACAAACAAATCTCTGTCCATATTTTTTAAGCTCCTTTCCCTTCACAATTGCAGGGAATAAAGTACATTCCCATTAAATTCTGATGACTTGAAAATATCAGGCTGATATAAAACAGTCTTAACATTTCTCTTATTTTAGCCAAAATGTGGGCTTTGCACTCCCCTTTCCTAGCACTGAATCTCATGACACTGCACAATAGTCCTAGTGACAAAGATGCACTCATCTCAGGCCTTAATCATAGAGTCCTTCACCTGAATGCTATATTATCTCCCTAGAAAGCTTTTCACTAAATGAGTATCTAATTTCAAATGTGTTTTGTTTTGTTCTTTATCTGTAGCATCTTTATCTGTAGTCTGTAAGACATTTTTCTATGGAGGGAATTATCATATATACAACTGAAATGGCAAACAATGCAATCACAACAACTTCATTCTATGTGTCATTTGATACAGCTCAGGTGATAAAATTTTCCAATAGTACTGCCTACTGAAGAGTTAATCTGTCCATTTTCTCTGACATTCATGAACTCAAGACAATAGCAAGAGGTATAGTGCCCTTTGCTGCCTCAGTTCTATCCACTATTCCCTTGTACTTAGTATTTCAATTAGGATTTCAAAGAGCAGAGGTTACACAAATTACTTCCTATTGCAAGTAAATATCCTTCATTTTTTTTCATTAGTTGCTGCTTACCCTCAACCATGAATTATTGCAGCAGTAATAATCCTTCACCGGAGGAAAATGGATGTTAAAATCCTTATTCTCAGGGAATTGAAGGAGCCACCTTAACAGAGTGGTCATTTGTCATACTCAAACCATCAACTGTGTGGTGCAAACAGTTGGTCCAGTGAGAAATTAAAACACCTTCTCTAGGTGAATTTGCTCTTCATAAAGAAAATTGGAAGATGCTCCCTTAGAACACTTCACAGCAGCCAAAACAGATCTTCTCTTTTTAAAAGGGTAGAGAACTTCAATATTCTAAGTGATCAAATACTTGCAACGCTCACTAGGCCTAGAAAGAGCCAGCAGGAAATTCTTGAGGAACAACAAAAAGTGAGAAGGCAATTAAACCTACACATCAGATAAATAAGGATCCAAACTCTAAATTCATAGTTTCAAAAAGGATCCTCATTGGATGGAGGAGTGAAGCATTAGTAGCTATCTTTCATACAAAAAGGAATGCACAAAGTACTCAAGCCAAAGGCTGGCAGGTTTTGAAACCTCTGAACATACAAGAACACAAAATCAAAGCTGTAGTAAAAGTTTTTGACCTAACATTTTACATCAGTATCTTCATAGAGAACTTTGAAGTGCCTGAAGAAATCATAAATATGACAAATGGGACATCTTAGTAATACTTTGAAAAATTACTATTAAGAAAGCATAATAGACACTTTTTTTCAGTTTACCTACTTAAGACAACAGTGGCATCCAGTGGCCAAACATTAACGTGTTTATGTTTCATGTTGTTCATACATAGTTACTATATCGTGTTCTCCTATTTTTCTATTCCCTTGCTTGACTTAGTGAAAAAGTGAAAAAATTCGCTGCTGTTATGTGGTCATAAATTTTATGACCAAAACTTAGAGCTTAGCATACAGAAATCTATTTGACTGGTAAGTAATAAGCTAGTAACAATTCGTTTCTCCTCCCATTTTCACATTCTCAATTTATTGCTGATAGTAACTTATGTCTGACAACTTTTTAACTCAGAGAGATAAAATCTTAACAGAGCATTAAAAATAACAAGTACAAATCACCAGTAATTTGTTGAAATGGTGGAGATAAAGGTTCAGTTGGGATGAAGCCATACAACTGTCAAATACTTTCAACACCTGCCTACGAAAATCTGACTGGCATCATGCTGTGCTCCACCTAGAGTACTGTCACGTAATTGTAAAGTATTTTCTCTCCCAGGCTCCAACTTGTAGTGTACGAAAAAGAATTTTGAACAATATTCTTTTAATAAATATTTATAAGTATGGATACAAAACAGCGCTCCGAAGGGAGGAAATTCCTTTGACTCGAAATGATCCCATGCCGTGTTCAAAGTTTATGCAGTATAGGTAAAAATCAGACCCAAATGCATATAAACAGCTGCAATTTCAGTCAGCAAACCCTTTCCGGTTCAATATCTAATGAGGGGAAAAGCTATTCGGAACTATTTTGTACATTCATTCATTTTTAAAGAAAATACCTCAGTGTGCTTCCCACTTCTCTTAAGTCAAGTAACATTTAATTTCTGAAACCTCACGAAGTTCCAACAAAACAGTTTTTCCTCTGCTAATTTAGAACCAAATTACCACTAAATAGATTCTCTGATATGGTCACATTACTGTTTCAGTCAAATGCTCATTTGTCTTTCCTTGCCCCTGCAGTCTGTGTTTTCAATTGTCCCTACATCAAAGCTGATTTTTTTTCCTGGGAAGCTAGGAACACTACTGCTAGTTTTTACTTGATTTGGAGCCCCTCTGGAGCAAGTCTGAGCTTCTGTATCCACCAAGTGCTCTGGAGACTGGTAGCTGTGGCTTTTGGAACCACTGGTCCACACTGCTGGGGCTGCAAGAGCTGAGAGTGCCTAAAGAGCAAGTTTTGGGACTGCAGTGATTTCAGGCAAGTGGGTTGCAAAACTCCTTCATGGCCTATGCATATCAACAAGAACATGACATTAAATCTCTTTGAATGAGACCTCAGAGACAGGACTCATGGAGAGATGGACTTTTGGTCTAAGCCACTACAGGTGTTTTTCAAGAATATAGGTCTGACATAGACATTGAAAAGCATCTAACTTCTAGATGTTTACCCCAAAAATTTAAACTTTTTCTTAACATTTCCAAAAATCTCCAGACATCAGATGCCAAAGCTTAAATATACATGTGTGCAATAGTCATATTTTCAGAGATGCTACACATCTGAAATGCTATTACTACGCAGTATTATTACTACTATATTTAGTATTATTTTTTTAGCAGTCCAGATAGGATCAGCTACATATGTTCAACACATATGATCTAAACTAAGGACTCACAGGGCAATACTAAAATAAAAAATAACCAGAAATCAAAAAAACTCAGTAAGTTATAAGGTTGTATTTTGGTAGAACTACTCTAAAACAGAAGATCTGTGAAATTAGTAATCTAAAAGCTACATTTTAAAGGAGGAATCTATGAAGAGGAATCTTAAAATCCTTGTGCTTTATGAGACAGGATTCAAATGGAATAACCTACAACACTCATTTTTGGACACAACACAGACATTCTCCAGAGACATATCTTCTATTCCATAACACATCAAACACCAAAGTTCTGACCTGCAAATTAAATTTTGATTCTTCGTATCACCCAGCACAACCATTTCAGAATTCATCAGTCCAGATCAAAACCTTCATACGACACATTTGTAAATACAGGTTTTCAAACAAGGAATGCCATGTTTTGTGTTTTTAAATAAGTATCTTCTTTAGAACCAGTATACATTTTGACACCATAGGATGCTTAACTTTTGAGGGAAGGGGGCAAGTAATAGAGGGCAGGTCTACAATGGATTTTTAATCATCTTTGTTCTGCTGCCTTAATTTTATCTTTTAAAGTTTATAAGTATGGTGTATGACATAAGGGTGGTGATGAAGAACAGCCAACCTTCCATATTTTTCAAGGGTTGACACAAAAGAGATATTCAGACATAAGTGTATGTAAGCCCCTTTATCCCCTTCAAATTTTATCCAGCTTTCCAGAAGTACTCATTTTATATTTATAAGCACATTTTAGATTACTAATTAATTGCACATGGACTATGTACTTCAGCATACAATTTCCCACCTCCTGAGCTTCGTGTGCTGCTAACTGATCCACTAGCATTTTTCGTCGTCTCTTTGCTCGTTGTTCTCTAGCGAATGTATCTTCCTCTACACGTTTTTGAATTTTCCTTATATATTCATCATCTGAATAAACATTTAACAGCTCCATTTTTGTCTCTGGTACAGTTTCTAGAGTTGTTTCTTGAAACTTCTGTGTTTTCAATAATTCTTGCATATCACTGATTGAAAAAAGAAAGATAGGAATTAATGTTCTTAAGGGTCTTTTCATGCAGATGTCTGTATACTTATGTGCAAGTCTAACAAATGCAGAACATCACTCTGTGGGCACTGTGGCTACTTCTTGATGCTCTTGTGCTCCACAATGTCCACTAGGTCCAGAGGAAGGTTCCAGCACTGACTTGAACCAACTGATCATTAGTTTCTTTGTCAATATGAAGCCAAATTCTGCAGAAACAAGAAGTCAGGATGGCTCACAAAATGTCAAAGAAAGATGGGCTACTCCTCAATATAGCAATACACTCTGAGTAGTTTTGCAGCTATTAATCACAGGTTTACACACAGAAATATCCACAGCAGTATGCATGAGTGTCACATCTGAGTAGGGATGCATATCACTAAGGGTGACAGACTGAAAATTACTTGCAACTCTTCACAAATAAATCAACATGCAGATAAGTTTCAGGAGAAAAGTTTCTTCTTTTCCCTTTGAAATACATTACTGTGTATGTACATTCACAACCAGTCCCATCTTGCTGCAAGGCTAGCTGGCCCTACAGACCTTATCACTAAAACGGACAGAGAAAAGATGCATTTTGAGCCTTGTCTTGCACCATATGTGGCAAAAACTAGTGAAAGAAGTTTGAGCCATCCCTACTACAACTAAAGATAAGTTAGAGACACTGGAACTGTGTTGGAGCTGAAATCACTGCTAGGGCAGTATTCATTCAAAAGACAATCACAGTTTAAACTAAATGAGACATTACTCTTTCTTCAAGTAGCTGTGTACATAGCAGACACCTGAGGTAGGATCCTACCTATTCTTAACAATTTAATATCCAAATGTTACCTGTCAGTCACCTGGCCGTGTACTGCAGAGGCACTTCCTGCCACAGACTTCTCAAACTTTTCTATCTCCCTGTACACGTTCTGAAGAAGTAACACAAAATTTTATGTTTCCTTTCTCTTCACAAAGCAACATAAAGAAGGTTCAAGAGCAAGTATTAGAGAATCACTTTAATGTCACGTGCTCACACAGAAAATATTGTAAGCATCAGCTAACCAAGAATAAAGGCAAGATGACTTCTATCTTACACCTTTCACTTCTTTTCCCTCTTCCCTTTTCCTAGCTACAACTACTTCCACCAGTCAGAAAATCCTAGAATTTTGCAGGATATTTTTCTGTAGGATAATTCTAATTTTGCATAGGGCTCTAGCAGAGTATGTAATTCTCACCATGTGGGGATTTGAAACAAGATATTCTGGAATATAATCTGCTTTAGGTTTAGTAGCTTGAATGTATCCCTGATAGTTATTCAAGCAACTATGTTCCTATAGGTTACTATACATTTAAATGCATCTGTTACTGTTGCCCAGTTGTAAAAACTGGTAATAGTTGCACCCCTAAAGACAATACAGTCCATGAACTTGACTTACAATCCAAGAATTTTTTGGTACTAGGTAATCCAGATTTTTAAAAAATTGCTGCAGCTCTTGATTTGATTTAAGATCACTGTCAATTTCAGCTATTACTAACATTTAATAAGCAGACAGTTTCATAGTGTGTTACAGAACAGTTCAAACGTGGTGCAAAATGGCATCATGCACAAATAAGAAAGGAACCTTAATGTTTTTATTTTATTTATTCTTTTTAGTAGACTCACAGCTACTTTCAGCAATCAAATTACTACCTATTTATTCAATACAAAATTTCTCTTCCATCAAAATGATTCTTATTACAAACAAGATTAATCATACTCATGCAAATATTCAGCCCAATTTTCACTGGTTGAATTGATATCATTTTGACAGTCAGCAGCTTTTGGATGATGCAAGCACAGTATTTGTAACCATAAATGTTCCTAGAAATCATGGCATTTGAGTTAATGTAATTAGCATGAAGACAATAAAGATGATAATTACCTCTGCTTCCTTTTTCTTCTTTAAGAATCTTTTGGCTTCAAAAGATTTTATGGTGGGTCTTGATGGTTGTTTTTGAATCTGTGTAACAGCTGTTTGAAGGCCGGCCATTATTTCATTTTGTCTCCTTCTTCCTATGTAATGCTGATATGAAGCAAATATAATTAAGCCGAAAATTATCTTCCAGGAAGAAACTAGAAGAGATTATCAGGCTCCAGACTTGAGCAGATACCGGAGACTGAAATGTTATAGTTTATGACTTAAACATCTTCATGAAGGATCTTTGCCTATTATAGCAAAACTGTATTACAAAAGCTGCAGAGAAAACCACCATGCCCTGTTGAATAGAGCCCTGACTGAGGTCCTGAACTGCTCACTGATGAACATAAGATTAAGTAACAACTCAGAGCTGGGGGAGAAGAACAGGTCAAGCTTAACACCTTCGGAGCACAGACCATAGCCCCAGGGCTATCGGCTGCCAGGCTTCGCACAGACCCTCACACCAAAGGATGGAGGGAAGGAGGCTTCAGGTGTGTGTTGGAAAAGCCTCTGGTTCAAGGCAGTGAACGCCCGTCCTCCGATGTGTAGAGGAGCCCATCTGCAGGACCACTTCACCCCGGGGAAAAAGCCTCATCCATGTGAAGGGCAGCAGAAGGGGTGTCATGGCCCATCAAAGGCTCCCCGCCAAAGGGCTCCCCAGACCCTGCACCAGAGCAATGCAGCATGATGCACAGTGTTGCAAGGGACAGTGTCAAACTGCAAGGGACGCACATGGGCGTTCCCCTCTGGCCCAAAGGTGTATTAATCCACTGGATTTGATACCTTTTGGCATGGCGCAGTGGCATGGCGGTGGTGGGGGACCCTCACCACCAGAAGACCAGATGGAGGGGAGCAACAAGATGTTATTGGGACCCTCAGATGGGTGGATATACTTCCACCTAACCTCTGTCACACTCTCTCTGTCCCCCCACCCCCATGCACAACTCTTATTTCTATTTCTTTCTTTCCTTCTTTTCTCTTTCTTTCTCTTTGCCTCTTTTATCATTAAATAAAACATATCAATTTTTTGGCACCAACATCCAACCTCATTTGGTTTTAATCACATTTTCTGGGTATATTTTGAACCTTTCTAGGTCCAATCCATTTTATTCACAGAGGCTTAGTTTCCTTTGGTTTGCTGTGTTAAACCCATTTATAACATCAGATGATCAGTGCTTTATAGGCTTTCAAGGGCTTTCATTGAATTCTAGTTCTAATATGGTACCTGTTTCAGGTCTGAATACAGCACAGAAAATGAGAATACCAGTTTCCTGGTACAGAAACTGAGAATACCATTAGGTAACACATTAGGTAACACTAGCTCAGATGATCAAGAAGTAACAAACATATAAATTACACTCATTTAAAGTGCATTACAAATACATGCAGATAAAGGTGGAACAAAGAAGAAAAATAGTTTTTATACAAAGAAGTCAAATATATTTAAAAATACATAATACGTCAAAAGAGATATTCAAAAATTTTCTTTTAAAATGTTATTTTGAGTATTTTGTCTACTGCTTGCATTTTCTTTTCTAGATACAGGAAGGGACCTTTTTTTCATTCTTGCTCATATAATGGCAATAGAACAGCTACATAACCACAGCAAGACTCTCTCCCTTCATTAGCCATATAAAATGCATATCAAGTTGGTCAATGACTTTGTCATTGGATACCAGGCCATTTCCTCTATATAAATTGTAAACTCTGCTTTGGATGAGTATTTCCACATCTAAAGAAATTTCTTCCTCCTTTTTTACTTCATCAGAATAGCTACACAGAAGTACAAGATGTTCTGAGGCCATAGCCGCTATAGGTGCCCTTCTCCTCTCATTTTCCTGCTTTTGTACAACGCTTCATCTTTTCTTCACGAAAGAAGAATGACACAAACCTCTTTAACAAGGACATCTCAAACCCATACAAGTTGCGAAATGTACACTTTGTCTTCAAATCTAAAAATATTTTCCATGCTTGACAATATGCAAATACTCTCAACATGAAGTGATTTTTAAATAAGTTTTTAAGGTCTCATAAGAGTACATTGGCATTATTTCCATGCACACCACTTTTCTTTGTTCTTGTATAAATGTGAGCGTGTAGCACAGACTCAAGAAGCCTTCACACTGGCTTTAACTAACTCATTAAGCACATAACCTTCAGAAAAGTCTATAAAAATAAGTAGTCACTTTTTCAGTGTCTTGGGCTCTTTGCTCTTCTTGGAGGCTCTGAGCTCTCAGCTGCTCTGCAACATGCACACGAGCTCTCTTATCTGTTATCGTCTTGGATTTTGTTTCAGAAGGCTCTGAGATCTGCTGTAGTTGCAAGTCATTCTGATGTAGCACTACAGTTTTCAAATGCTAAAGCTAAACATCCCGCAATGAAGAGTCAAAACCTGTAATACATATATGTAAATATGGTAATTTTGAGACCACTGCTTCAAACTGTGTTTTTCTGTGTTAATGTACACAGAAAACATGTTAAAACTGAAAATCAGGACTAGGTCCATTGAAAGGAACTTAGAGATTCAAGTTTGAATGATGCCAAACTTTATTTAGTTGAGAGAAAAGAACACCTCATTGCTCTGTACAGCTTCCTCTGGAGGGGAAGTGCAGAGGGAGGTGCTGTGCTCTTGTCCCTGGTATCCAGTGAGAGGACAATGCGGGAATAGAATAACAGAATGGTTTGGTTTGGAGTGCACTTTAAAGATCACCTAGTTCCAAGCCTCCTGCTCTGGGCACGTACAGCTTCAACTAGACCAGGTTATTTAAAGTCCCATCCAGCCTGGCCTTTAACACTTCCAGGGGTGGGTCATCCACAGCTTTTCTGTGCCAGTGCCTCACCACCCTCACAGTAAAGAATTTTTTCCTAATATCTAGTCTAAACCTACTTTCTTCCAGTGTGAAGGCACTCCTCCTTTCCCTGTTGCTCCATGTCCTTGTTGAAAGTCTCTCTGCATCTTTCTCGTAGGCTCCCTTCAGTTACTGGAAGGCTGCAATTAGGTCACTCTGAAGCCTTCTCTTTTCCACGCTGAACAATTCCAATTCTCTCAGCCTTTCCTCATAGCCGTGGTGCTCTATCAGTCTAATAATCTTGGTGGCCTGCTCTGGACTTGCTCCCTGTCCTTCCTGTGCTGGGACCCCAGAGCTGGATGCTCCAGGTGGGTCTCAGCAGAGCGGACTAGAGGGGCAGAATCCCCTCCCTCCCCTGCTGCCCACGGGGCTCTGGCTGCAGCCCAGGACACCTTTGGCTCTCTGGGCTGTGAGTGCCATGTCCAGTCTCTCACCCACCAGCACCCCCAAGTCCTTCTGGGCAGGGCTGCTCTCAGTCTGTTCATGCCCAGCCTATGCTGATACCAGGGGTTGTCTCAATCCAGGTGTAGCACCAGAACTTGCTCTTCATAAATCTCATCATGTTCCCACAGGCCCACTTCTTGAGCCTGTTCCCCAGTCCCCATCCTGCTGTTTATTCACCCAAGAGGTGTGGACTGAGAAGTGAAGACTGAGGCTAAAAATTTGAGTATCTCAGCCTTCTCCTCCTCTGTTGTTACCAGTTTTCAAGCATTGTTTATCGACCTTCCTTTTCTGCTTAACATACCTGTAGAAGCTCTTCCTGTTATTTTTTGTGTCCCTTTCCAGGTTCAGTTCCAGGTTTGCCCTGGTCTTCTTCGCTGCATCCCTAGACAACCATACTTCGTCTCTATACTCTTACTCGCTCACCTGCCCTGGCTTCAGCTGCCTGTGTGTTTGCCTTCCCAGAAGTCTCCTAACTCAGCCATGCCAGTCTCTTGTCTTCCTTGCCTGATTTCTTGCTCCTGGGGATTAGCTCTTGCTCACTATGGAAGAATTCCTTAAAGATCTGCCACCTCTGTTCTCCTCCCTTGTCCCTGAGGGCAGCCTCCCAGGTGATCTGTCTCCCTGAAGAGCTGGAAGTCTGCTTTCCTGAAGTTCAGGGACCTACCTTTACCCCTTACCTGATCCCTCAAGAATAAAACTCCATCAGTGCATGGTCACTGCAGCCCAGGCTGCCTCCAGTCTTGATGTCCCCAATTATCTTGTTTGTGTGGGTAACCAACAGATCCAGTATCACATCCCCTCTGGTAGGGCTATTACCTGGCTCAATCCTCCATGCATTCCAGGAGTCTCCTGGATTGCCTATAGCTCCCTGTGCTACTTTCCCAGCAGATGTTGGGGAGGCTGAAGTCCCCCAGTAGGACAAGAGCCAGCGAGCATGATGCTGGATCTTGCAGCTGGAGCAAGACTTTGTCAATAGGCTCCCCTTAGTCAGGAAGACTGTGGTAAATACAGCCACGGGGTTCCCTTTTTTGCTTCGGTCTCTGATTCTTATCCACCGGCTTTCAACCTGCTCATGTCTATCCCTGAGACAGCTCTTCACATGCAATCCACCACTTGATATAGAGGGCAACCCCTCAGCCTCTTGTTCGCCTCCTGTCCTTTCTGAACAGCCTCTAGCCATCCATAGTCACACTTCAGTCACAGGATTTGTCCCAGGCTGCACCAGGGGAGGTAAGGAAGCATTTCTTTACTGAAAGTCTCCAGCTTTGTAGATGTTCAAACCCCACTGAACAAGGTCCTGAGGAACCTGCTCCAGCTGGCTTTCCTTGGACCAGGGGGGATAAACTAAGTGAGTTCCAGAGGCCCTTGCCAACCTCAACTATTCCATGATTCAAATGCCATTCTGAACTTGTCTAAAGACAGGACCTACTCTCAGTTGCTCAATTTCTTTAAGCTATTCCTCTACAGGTGAAGGGATATTTCAGCTTTCCAGTACTATCTTTGTACATGTTGGTAAACTTCTTGCTTGTAGACTGTTTTTCAGAAATAGTGCCAGAAAAAAAAAAGTGAAATTTCTCCCAGCTGAATTTAACTCGTGATATATACCTTCTTAAAACCTCCTCATCCTCATAACAAATAATGGTCTGGACACACTGAAGATTACTATTGGAAACAAGAAGGAAGTCTTTAACAGAACCTACTACACCAACACTGACTTCCTCTTAGATGTTCTCTTTTCCCTTTATTTTTCTCTCTTTGTATTTCTCAGCATATGGTTACCGCAGAATGGAGTGTAGTATAAATATACGGAGAGACATGCAACAGAATGAACCAAACCACTGTGGCACAGAGTTCAACATAGTTATAAATAGGTTTCCTGGAGGGGAAATTAGTCTGAGTTGATACCTAGACCGCAATGCAGTCTGCAATCTGTACTCACCAAAAGAGTAAAAAGGCAGCTGCTGAACAACTACTAGCCTTTATTGTTGTAATAATTTAAGACTGGAGAGAGCTTGAAAACAGAGCAGGTAACACAGAATGAACCAAAACAAAGAAACACAGAACACAGAAGATCAATATCCTATTGAGTTCCTGATAAGCTGTGCAAACTCACTGTATAGCAAAGGACTGCTTCTTTTCCTTTTAAGTACTGGGTTTTGAATAGGATACTTACAAAGTAGAGAGGGAAAGCACACAACATGCTTGAAAGGTACATGTAAATATGTTACCTTTTTTGTATTTATAAGAAGACGCATAGTTAGTTACCTCTCGATTTCCACTTTCAATAGACTTAACCTTTGCAGTTGCCACAGGTCTCATTGCTTCCACGGCTACTCCAGTGAACTTTGCCTTCCTCTTTTTTTCTAAAGCAATATGCAATTCATATAAAAGATTTGTTGCAGCCCCATGCTGTTCTGCCATGATGTCTTGGGCCATATTCTCATTAAACTGCACACCAAGGAGGCGAAGTGTGGGTTCCAGGCGAGAAAAATTGTTAATTTTTGCATCCGCAACTCTATATAATTAAAAACAACAACAGAAAACCAGAACATAAACTTATTTTCAAATCCAACTTGCTGCATTAAGCATGGTCATGACACTTACCTCATACAAAGACAGGAGGACAAAAAAACTAACCCACAGAGGACTTCCTTAAATAATGTGATACATACTTTGGCTTAAATTTTATGCTACTGTACAGGTAACTGCATCGATTACTATGCAGAACTTTTTGAAAAGACAAAGACCACACTGGATTATATAAATCCTGGAACCTGTGCACACGAAGTTCATCTAACAGCAAAAGCTAATCTGGATTGCAGCTAATGGTATACCATACACCAAACACACAAGGAGTTTGAATGAAGTTTCTATATTAGCTGTTATCAATCACTTGAGCTCTCACCAGTTAAAACACAAGAAAGTACCAAAAAAAGAGTCTGTATTATCTATTAATCCTCACAGCACTTCAACATATTTTTTCTCCAATAAAAAGAAATGGACACACAGGTTAAAGCAATGTTGAAAACAAAGTAAATGTTCTAAACAAGCAATTTACGTTTGAAACTAAAATTGTGGCTTGCAGGCTAATATTTCTCTTGATATGTAGATTCTCATGAAGAAGCACTTGAGATCAACAGACACACAGGGCAAAACCAAATAACAATAAATTATCAGTCTATAACAATTAACGCACCGAATTTCATCAAACAAATCCTTAACTTCAGTCTGAGTCAGAAGATCATGCTTTCTACTGCTCTATTGCTTGAGTTCACAATAGCTCCTTCACATGGACCAACAAGCTTTTGATGTCAGCCATGATCCAGCATAATTCTACAGAAATGCCTAATTTTAACTGAAGACCTTCCGGTAATACAGTATTCATTTTATTTCTAGATGAAACTGTCCAGGAGCTCATTATTATCACTGCAACAGTCCTTATTTCCTACGTACCTATACTGAGCTGAAGCTTACAAGTATTGAGCATTTTTCTGCCATTGATTCAAGGTTAAGATGAGCCCTCTTGCCAGAAATCATCTGACATGCATTGAGAAGCTCTTAACTTTTTATTCTGTGAGGCTGGCTTGTACATCTCCACTTCTCCCTTCTTGCACTCCTTGAAGAGAAGAGCAGCACTTGCAGTTTTCTGGTCATAGGGACTCCTCCCCTCACTACAACCTTTCAAAGATTAGTGAGTGGCCCAGCAATGATACTGGCCAGGTCACACAGCCCCGGTGAGTATGAGTCCACAGGTCCCACAGACTTGCGTATTTCCAATTTATTTAAATACTCCTTAAACTGCTCCTTCTCCATGGGTAAATCTTTCTTGCCACAGACTTCCCTGTAAGTCTCAGGGCCTTGGGATACCTCAGTCTTTTGCACATCTCAGCAGGCCCACACTTTCCCCAGCCTTCCTTTTGCTGTGGAGATACTTGTAAGAGCCCTTCTTGTTGCCCTTCTGCCTAGATATAAGATAAAACCTTTTCTTCATGAGAGCAATCATGTATATTGAAATAAATTGCCTGGACAGGTAGTGTGGTCTCCATCCTTGGAGGTTTTCCATATCACACAGGTGCAGACTTTCCTGTTAGTCTCAGGCACTTGGGATTTCAGAGTGTGAGTTTTATGTAGTAGATTAAGATAGAGAAGGCATTAAGTATCAGTATAAGCATGGCAGATACTGATTTGGGAATCTGAGAGGGAGGCTGATGAATGGAGCAATACTCTGCCATCTTTTTGATGCAGGAAGACAACTAAGAATGGCCACCATAGAGGCAGGTCCTGGATCTCCCCTGCTCTCTCACTTAGAGGGCAGCTCCTCTTCGTACTCACCTTCCCAGCCTGTCCCTCCTAAAGAGCCTATACCAAGCCACAGCAGTGCACCAGTCTCGGGAGCTATCCCACTGCCTCTCTGTGATCGCAATGATTACCCAGCAACTGCTCATGGGCCTCTAATTTCTTCTGTTTGATCCCCATGCTGCATGCATTACTATATAGGCACTTCAGGAAGGCAGCCAGTTGTGTGTTTTAAAAAAACTTTAGAGTAATTCAGAAAAGATGTGAACGCTTCTCCCATAATCCTGTCTTCTCGGTACTTCCTTAATTGCATGCATACATTCGGGCTGGGCAGCCTTCTGCACTGTTGTGATATTCTTATTCACATCACCTTCCTCTTGCTTGCCAGTCTAGGTCATCACTTCCTCTTGTTTGAAACTAATCCTCTCCATCCCCACTCCTTCCTAGTTTAAAGCTATCCTCACCAGGTTTGCCAGGCTGTTGGCAATGATTTCCTTGCCCGGCTTGGTCAGGCGGATCCCATCTCGTCCCAGCAGTCTTCCCTCTTGAAAGAGGATGCTATGACTATGAAAAGCAAATCCCTGCAGTGGACAGCAGCTGCACAACCACTTGTTAACCTGTAGAACCTATCCACTCCTTAACAAGCCCACCCACCGACAGAAGCAAGGAAAACAAATACCTGGGCCCTCATGCTTTTGGCTCCGTGTCTCTGGCAGTACCCTTGGTGTCCACAGAAAAGAAAAGCAGAGATATCACTGCAAGGGCTGGACAAGCCTCTGCAGCTCTGGACTGAACCCCCAGCATGCAGCAAACCTCCCTGCTAGCATGTGAGGTCAGCAGATGGCACTTCCATCCTGTGCAGGAGAAAGTCTCCCACTGCTATCCCCTACCTGTTCCTCCTGGTGCTCCAGTGTGGTTTAAACTTCACCTGCTCAGATGTTTTGTTACGCAGTGCCACCAGCACTCATCTGCTACCACTGCAATGAACCTGTTCTGCAGTTATGGTTCAGCAGGTGGAGGAGACACCTTCCTTTTCCTCACAGAAGTCCCAAGCTGCCAGTCACCTCCTTTTCCTAAAACAACAATTCTGCCCGCCTCTCCCTCAGCACAGCTGTGGGTCCAGGTTTGTGTATCTGCAGTGCCTCAGAGAAGATCCAGTGCACTGACTTCATTCTGCAGCAGTTTGACTTGATAACACAGCTCCTCCATGAGCACATGCCTCTGGCAGGCAGAGCCACCATGTCACCCTGATGAAAGCACTCCCATCAGTGTGAGACAGGGAGAATTGACTCCTTCCACTCTAGGCAAATTCGAGCTGAGGGCTCTGACACTCTGAGTAGTTGCTCCAGTGGGTCTGGGTATCATGCATCACCATCTTTGCTGAGCACACACACTGTCTCAACAGAGTTTCTAATCACTTCTTGCACCTACTGAAGTGCATCTTCACTAAATGCACTCCTCTAATCAGCAGTGGACAAGATCTCAAAGCACCCTTTTACGAGGAAGAATCGAGAGAACTTTTAGAAGCTGCTAGAGCTTACTAGAAGAAATAAAAGCCTCCTGAAGCTATTTTTCCCAGCAACAGCAGGCATTCTAAGAGTTACCAGGGGTTCTCCAATGACCCCAGAAGTTTCTAAGAGATCTACAAGTCCTAGAAGCGGAGTTAAAAAACTGCTGTGCAAAACCACTTTTTGTTGGTTGCCTTTATTAGCTGTGCTCAACCTGCTCTTCTACAATTTGGTGGGATTTGGGATAGAAAAGGGTGTGAATACACTACAAGTTAAAAGAACATAAAAGCAGAGGTTCAGAAGAAACAGGAAGATTTTGTACAGCCTGGAACTCTTAATGTACATGTGCACCATGGTCTGACAAAACACAGCATAAGCCAACCTCATGAATTGCTTTATCAATGTACCAAAGCTCACAGATCTGCACAAGATCTTTCAGCTTCCCATTTTACAGTTCTTCTTGATCATAGATATTACACCAAATTACTTGTAAACCTATAAATTCTTAGATGATCTTTTGCCAGAGCTCCACTCAGAGCCTCATGCTGTTTCTCCAACATTTTCATTTTAGTGAAGGTGCAATGGTCACCACCACACCACAACTCTGTATTCCTGGCTCTACACAGTTCATTGGCAGAGTGCCACTATTCCCAATCTTAGAGACATCCTTGAAAGGCTTTTTGAACCCTTGGTCTAACCTGGTACTTTTGTAGTTACAATCAAAATGCATCATTTTCTCGAAGAAGTATGATCAATTTCTCTGGAAATACGAAATCAATTCATGCATCAAACACATTTAGCTTTTGAATTACTGAAAAATATTTTAAATCTCAATAAGTCCTACATGTTTTTCCCACTCTGCATTAGTGAATGCTAGCTGAGAAAATACGTATTTTGTCTACTTTATGTAAGAGACCTGTTACTTTATATAAGAGACCTGTAATCCAAATGTACTAACCTGCTCTTTGAAAATTGTTTAAAGTCATCCTGAAGACCGTATTTGTGCAGAAGTTCTCCTAGAAGGTAGCCAGTAGAAAACGCTTCTGGAAATGATCCTGGAACTAAATTTGGAGTTTTGTTGTTTGTTTAGGTTTTTTAAAATCAGATAATTAAAAGAAGAAAAATGTTAATCTTAACAAAAGTTGTTATTGTGTTTATAACAAAACTAAATCCAAACTTTATTAAATAATTCAGAGGAATTTTAGGAGATTGATCTAGCAGTAATAGTTTTCATCTCACAAATAAATATATTTTCTGTGTAGTCATTTTGCAACAACAGCTTTAGATAGTAATTTCTAATTTTCAGTGTTAAAATGTATACATTGTCAAAATTGTCACTGAGATTGTGAAAATATCTATAAACTATAATTACTAAATTTTCCATTCAAAATGCAGAGAAAAAAAAAGCTAGCTCTAATGTGCTCCTCTTCATACAATCATAGAATCACAGAATCTTAGAACAAGCTGAGCTGGAAGGAACCCATCAGAATCATCAAAGTCCAAGTCCCATCCCTGCACCAGACACCCCAAGAGTCACACCATGTTCCTGAGAGTGTTGTCCAAATGCTTCTTGAGCTCTGTCGGGCTGTGACCACTTCCCTGGGGAGCCTGTTCCAGTGCCCAAACACCCTCTGGGTGAAGAATCTTCTCCTGATACCCAAGCTAAACTTCCCCTGACACAACTCCAGGCCATTTCCTCAGGTCCTGTCACTGTCACCACAGAGAAGAGATCAGTGCCTCCCTCCGCATTTCCCCTCATGAGGGAGTTGTTACTGCAATGAGGTGTCCCCTCAGTCTCAGCAACTCCTCACACGGCTTCCCCTCCAGACCCTTCGCCATCCTCTTGACCATCATTTGTTCACTCTCTACTGGTTTAATGCCTTTCTTACACTGTGGCACCCAAAGCTGCCCCCAGCACTCGAGGTGAGGCCGCCCCAGCTCAGAGCAGAGCAGGACAATCCCCTCCCTTGCCCGGCTGGCGATGCTGTGCCTGATGCCCCCCAGGACAGGGCTGGCCCTTCTGAGTGCCAGGGCACTGCTGACTCGTGTTCAGCTTGACATCGACCAGGCCCCCCAGGTGCCTTTCCAAAGTGCTGCTCTCTAGCATGTCCTTCCCCAGTCTATACATACAGCCAGGGTTGCCTCATCCCAGGTGCAGAATTTGGCACCTGACCTTCATACAGTTGGTGATTGCCCATCTCTCTAATTTTCCTGAGGGTTCTGCTCCCTCCTTGCAATGCCAGCACAACACCTGCAATTCAAAACAAATCACTACTTTCCAAACATATTAAAATATTTTTTATTCTCTAGAGTCCTTATTAGCAGGTTGAGTTTGAGCACCTCGTGTCTCCTGAGAGCACCTGCCCCTTGAGGTGAATTAACTTCAGCTCGAAAATTTTCAGGCATTGGAATATATTGTCCAGGAAGGTGAAGGAGCCACCATCCCTGGAGGTGTTCAAGAGGTGTCTGGATCTGGCGCTGGGTGATGTGGTTTAGTGGTTCAGGAGTGACAGGGGCATTGCCGGGTGCGTGGTCGGACTGGATGGTCCTGAAGGTCTCCTCCAACCCCGACGGATCTAAGATTCTGTGGTGCCCGCCTTGCACACGAAGATTAAGAATGCACCTGCGGAGGCACGTGGCTGCGGGAGGCGGGCGGGCCCGTCAGGGGAGTGGCCGCGAGGGGACCCCTGGCACTGTGGCCCGACCCCGACCCCGCTGACCCCACTGCCCCCGCGGCCAGGCCCTGCCCGTCCCCGCGCAGCGGGGCCGCACTCACCGATGCGCTGGGAGAGCTTCACGTCCCGGTTCAGCCACTCGCACAGGATCTTGGACATGGCGTGAGGCGCCCGCCGCCCGGCTCCGCGTCCCGTTGCCGCGGCGACCGCGGGCGGTGCCTGCGCGGCG
>VZRV01010755.1:416225-600730 GCA_013398115.1 Falcunculus frontatus | reverse complement strand
TGAGGCGGGGTCGGCGCGGCGGGGCTGGGCACGGCCGAACCGGGCTCGGGGGGTCATGCCGGGGACTCGGGGATCGGTCCGCGCTCTGCCCGCTGCCCCCGCGCCCTGGGGGGCTGCAGGCGCAGAGCAGCCGCCCTGGGAGCGCTGCCTGCCCCGGGAGCGCGTTCCACGTGTGTTTGTTTAAACAGCCACTTCCCCGTTCCGCCCCGACCCCGGCGCGGTCCGTGTTTTCTCGTGAGCTGGTGCGGGTGGTGCAGGGCAGAGACAGAAAGGTTGGGAATCAGGAGGAATTTCTTCGCAGAAAGGGTGATTAGACACTGAAACGGGCTGCCCAGGGAGGTGATGGAGTCACCGTCCCTGGAGGTGTTTAAGGAAAGACTGGATGTGGCACTCAGTGCCATGGTCTGGTTGACCACGGTGGTGCTGGGTCGCAGGTTGGACTCGACACCTCAAAGATCTTTTCCAACCTTATTGATTCCTGTGGTTCTGCGAAACGCAGCCTGACGGGAGAAAGGGCATTAATCCAGAGTGATTTTCCCAAATCGTTCTCATAAGAGCACACATTATTACTGTGTTGGCGCCGTGTGGAAAGGGGGAGGGAGAGAGAAGGAGTGCCGAGAAGAGCTCTGGCAATCCAAAATGCGCGCTGCACATCCAGAGGGGTGTTTTCCAGCAGCGCTGTCGGTGTGAGGCTCGGGAGCGTCCCTGTGCCAGACAGCTGCTCGTGCGGGAGCCGAGCCGGCTGTGCCGCGAGACAGTCTTTGCTCAGTTTTTGTTTGCACTGTCATCTTTGTTTTAGAGTCACACTCAAACAACCATGTGTGCTTCCAGTGCTCCTCTTTGAAGCGTGTGTAATAAAACTGTAGAGCACAGGGAAGAGAGCTACATCTGGAAAATGCACTGCACGCTGTCGGTATTTAAATTGGCCACTTTTTTTTTCCTTGGAAAAGATATTTTTACTACTCAAGTTTTCAAGTACCTTTCAGCACACTACAGAATTGTGAAGGATTATTTTTGCTACAGAAGGCAGGAACAAGATGATCTAGTGGCTAATGACAGACAGACAAGAAGCTAATCGTAATTTTCAAAAGTGACAATTATGAACAGTTGGCATAACTTGGAGTGCTACAGATTCTGCTCCTTGAGAACAAACAGAATTCCTCAGATTAAATCTGTGTGCTTTGACAGAGGGTTTGCTTTAAATCAAATTAAATCCTTGAGAATAAGAATATAAATATATAACTGACCAGGTGTTTATTCATCTTGAAAAAGTCAGAGTAGAGTTAGTGGCATATAAATGAGTAAAGTAACAGGAAACTTCAAGAGAGAGGAGGTACTTTTAGGACATATGTTTAAATTAATATTTATATTCTTTTAAAGATTCAAAGTTCTGCATGTATCTGAAGTTATAAAAATACACACACTTAAAGGGAAGAAAAAAGCTCGAATTTTTAATATTTTATGACTGTATTTGTAGTAGGTGAATCTACTATCAGAGTGTTTTTCTGGTATGTCAGGGAGGAAAGAACAAACATATTTTAGCTTCAACATGGAATTTTTCCCATGGCTCCAGCAGTCAGTGTGTATGTATTTATGTTTATATGCAGCTAGATGTTGCTGCAAGGAGTCATTAACAGAAGCATATGTTGATTTAAAACATGCAAACCAGAACTGATTTATATTAAGTATATATAATATATATATATATATATATATTACATATATATAGTAAGTATAGAACTTCTTTCCATATCACCTCTGACTATGAAAGGCTGGTACTGTGTCTTTAGATTTTTTTTTTTAATAGAATGTATTCCTTCATTATCATATTCAGTGAATTTCTAAACACCTGATTTTGTGTAAAACTAACATGTAACTAACTTCTGTCTGCTGGGATGACATAATAAATCTTACTCAGATAAACTAGAATTATGAGAAAGATGTGGAATTTCATATTTAAATTCAGTAGTGGCTTGCTATTTCATCTAAGTCTGTTTTAACTCTTAACAAATTAATGTAGCTTTCTTTATTCTGAGAAGTGATGGGATAATGTATTGATCAAATTTTGCTTCATTCTTTCCCTGAATTTAAGAACTTGGAAAGATGTCTGTGTTCTGCACTGTGAAAGCTGAATCCAGAGAGCAGTTAAAGGAAAATAATTGCAGATAACAAAGTAAGTGCTTGCCTCCTTCTAACCTTGCTGAAAACACCAGCATTTTTAAATAGTAAGGTTGTTTATTTACTGTGCCCTCAATTTTTTACTTCTCTGCTAGGAATGCCACTGGGAATATCCTGGGCATTCCAAACTGATTTTTCACAGGACTTTGTACTTCGGATGATGTAGATTTTAGACAGTAATAAGGGGTTGTGGAATGCATATGAATTTTTCACCTAGAAATCTGTCTTTATTTTAAACTTCATGCATTTTCTTGTGGACTTGCTTTGAAAGAGGAGAGGATGGTTTACAGGCTGAATTTATAATAGTCAGAGGAATAGAAGAGATCAGGCAGCAATCTGTTGAGCAGAAATTGAAGCGTCAGGGATCATCTGTTACATTTCATTCCTTTTGTTTGCCTGAAAGAAACTGCACACATGAAGAACAAAAAATCTATCATGTGCCCAAGCCCATAGCTTTTTTGGACATTAGTTCTGAATAACATGGACATAATAGTGGTATGCATAAAGTATAAAATTACAAAATCCAGCTTTAAAGGTGAATATCAATAAACTGTTTATCACAAAAGGACAATCAAAATACTTCTAAATGTTCAAGATGATAAACTGAAGGGGGAATTAATTAGAAGGAACTACTGCAACTTACTACAACTAAGATTAAGAAAAGTCAAATGAAGCAGTACCTGAATTCTCAAATTAAATTGCATTTAGATTGAAGTTGTGCAGACAGTAGTAGCAGTAAACTGATACAGAGTAATTAAAGAATATCTGGGTTCAAGAGTGCACCAAAACTTGGTTTTTCCTTTATCAACAAGATTGTTTATAAAAATACCTAAGTATAACTTTTTTTACTTGTAATGTTATGGTTTATATTGTTTGCTTGTTTTTTTTCTTTCCTGGGAAGTTACAAAGAGGCTAAATAGCCTCCACTTCTCATAGGGCTTCTCGTCACTGTTCCCTCTCTGGTTTATTATTAATTTTATTTGAATCACAGAATCACAGAATATTCTGATTTGGAAGTTGGATCCACAAGCATCATCAAGTGCAACTCTTAAGCAAATAGATCATACTGGGATTGAATCTGCAACCTTGGCATGATTAGCACAATGCTTTAACCACCTGAGCTAATCTCAGGGTGTTTATCCACTCTGACATGATCAAATGATCATGTCCTCTTTGAAACTTAGTTTTGACTTCATTTATCCTTCACGGATAGTCTCCTCTGGTTATCTCTGGGTCCTCATGTCTGTACTGAGGACAGAAAAGGTTCAAGCTCTAAACAAAAAAATCATAACCTTGGGGTTTGTGCTTACCACATATTTCCACAGGTGCTTCCTTAGTGCATTCTCAGCTCCGTGACCCCTACTGGCTCTTAGAACAGCCCTGTGGAAGCTTGTCTTGACTTCTAACTTGGTTTTCTCTGTTGCCACAAGACAACAGTTATATTGAGTCACACCCCATGTAGGTCTAGTCTGAGTCTCTAGTCTCTAGTTAGAGTCTCCTGTCTCTAACAATGATCAGTAACAAATTTTGGGGAAGAAATGGGGAGAAATCATAAACTAAGATCTGTTAGCATATACTCCATTGCCATACAGAACATTTTTCCTGCTGCCATTGAATGTGGTGAAGGACTTTATGCATTGACATAAGCTGATGCAATTAACTTTTCCTTCCATGAACATATGCAGACTGTTCTGAATGTCTGTAAATGTTTAATATTGACAGTGGTCTGGAGTAAGGAATTCCATAACTTAACCTGGCATTGTGTGAAAAAATTAGATTACCCTTCATTATGCAAAGAATTGCACTGTTTTGTGTATTTTGAGATTGCATCCTCTGCTTTTTTTTTTCCCCCAAACCTCTACGTGCTCTGTTATTTTTAAACAAGAACATTAGGCATCTGACTTGCAGGTTGAACTGATAGCTTCAAGTGCCATCTGGCTTCCAGTAGTCATTTAAAAAATGCATTTTATATTAGCATTTGCTGCCCATCTTTATTTTGTCTCAGTCTTGGTTGTGGGGTTGTGTCTCTGGAGAACTGTGGTTCCTACGGCATAGTCTAATCTTTTTATTATCTGCACAAAGAATGCTAGGATGTGAGTGTGCTGTACCAGTCCTGCAAAAAGAAGTCCTCCACTTCAAGAAGCTGCAGAACTAACACTTGGCAATTCTAATGTGGATGCATACAATATATATGCAAGATCTGCATCTACTGGTTAAATAATCTCTTTATATTTTAGACAAGTGTGTTCAAATACTGATAAGAATATGTAATGAAGTCTGGGAAGTTACAGGTGTGCTGTGTGTAGGAAAATATTGTGACTGGGTGCATTGTTTTCTTTACTGCAAAATGGATTATTAGTATGTAGATTCAGCTTGAGTGAATCTCAGTAAATTACTGGGCAAGATTAAGGCAAGAGAAGTGCAGAGAAGTTCTGGCACTATTAAGAGACAGGGCAAAGTGCTTCTAGCGTGAGGAACAAGTGGAGTTCTATGCTGACTGTTGTTATGATTCTTTTTTCTATGGGTAACCAAGTAATGAAGAAGATAATTTAATCTTCTTAAGTAAGATTCATAACTTGCTGGTTGTGTCTGAGACAATATGGTTCCATTAAGTTCAGTTATAGCAATTGCACATTTAAATCAAGGACTGAAGGATTTTTAAGCTTCAAGTAAGAATTCATTCTCTCTAGTATGATGTGCTTGGCAGAATTACAATCCACTATGGCAGATAGTGGAATATGATACTGAATAACATATGAAATATCGATGCCATTTGGCTTAATTTGTGAGACTACTTAGAGACTTACTAAAGCAGAGGTGGGTTTGGTTTGTTTTTTGTTTGTAAGTTAGTTAGTCTGGTTTTTTAAAAAGCCACTACTGACTTTGAAAGTTTTTGGAGAGATTTTGTAGCTTTAAGGTAGACAGTGCTTCTTAACCATTTCAAGCATCGAAACAGTAAAATAAAGCATCAAAACAGTAAAAGCTGAGTGTAAATGATGGGAAGAAAGAACCAAACTGCCAGACATTGAAAATTCACATAAGCAAAACAAAAGGAAGTAGTAAGCTCTCTGAATAATGAGTACACACATGTCTTAAGGACGCAGTAAATTACGTGAGAAATAAAGACTGGCGTGTTGGTACAGCTTTAAACAAGTGTGCGAAACAAAGAAATGAGGAATTAAGGACATTTTTATTTTGGAGACGTTGCTGTGATGCCATTAAATTTCATTACCCATTTCTGAGCATCTTGTTCTTCTTAATAGGTTATTTTTGGGTTTATTACCACTTTCTTTCCTTTATGGTAATTTTTTTCTATCAGAAAGTTGGGCATTTTGGGTTGAGGATTCTGTGCTTCCTTAGTGAATATAACAGCAGTTATAATAGCATAATAATAGCAGTTTAGCTGGGAAAGCAGTAGGCAAGGGGTAAAAAAAGTCGATGATTAGAGACTGGAATTGTACAAAGATTCATTGAGGAATGTGACTGGTACAGGTAGCTAGCCAAGAAGATTGGCTAGAAGATTTGTTCCATCCCATTAGGGATGGAACAAAGAGGATCAAGGCAACACAAATTGCCTTAAGTTCTATGGCTTAAACAGAGTCTTGAAATTCTGAGTCACTATTTCTCTGCCTTAGGAAATTGTATGTAAAACATACTGTCAGAAGATGGTTCTAGTCAACCCCAGTAATTACATATATCCACTCACATCTGTGGATAGTTCTGACAATACAGTCAGAACTAAAATTATGTGAACATTTTTCTTGTAGTCATTCTTTTATGTATAGAATAGTTGTGTGCTTGGTGTAGATGAATGAAAGCTCTCTCCAGCTGGCTTTTTTTTTAAAAAAAAGAAGGCAGCGAAGTAGTGAGTAAAGTTCAGATGGTTCATTTTTGTCGTGCACAATTTAACTCATTTTCTGTCAAAGTGTTTCTGCAAGATAAAAATCCAGTTAATGAATCAGATTTTTCTAGGCAGCTGCAAATTGTAACTATATAATTTTATGGATGGATTACTTTATATGCAATGCTCTGAAATATTTTAAGTAGTACTTAGAATACTCTCAAGGCCTCATCAGCTATTATTTTATCTTTTTCATTCAATAAATGCTCATTAACTGTGCACATTTCTCCTACATTCTTTTACTGTGGTTTTTGTCTAGCATTATTAAAGAATGTGTGTAATGTAACTAGAATCCTCTTGGAGGTTACTGAAATGCAACTGGTTTTTCTGTCAGAAATAGTATGGCTATTGTGTACTAACAGTTCTGTTCAGTTATGTTTTTAGAGTATTAAAGTAAGAATAGTGTGTCTGTTTTTGGAGTAGAGAAGGAATGCAAGTAAGCAAAATGTAACCAAGTGATCTGGAATTTGGCTAGCGTTCTAGGAACGAATGCCAGCACTTAAAAGCCTTGGATAGTTCTTTCTTGTTATGTTGAATGAGAACATTGGTCAAGCATACTCTATATTGGAAGTATTCCTGGTAAAACATCAGGTTTTCAAAATTGTTCTTTAATCCACAGTACTTAGCTAATTAGGGTAAAACTGGTGATGTAAATAGTTGAAATCAAAGTGATTTTGATGTAGCTAGACAGAGGAGAGACTATGGGCTAACATGCCCAGTTACTTCTTTTAACAAAAAATTAATAATACATCATGGCACGGTAATGCTAGTACACAGAATATACCTTCTTTTCTACAATAATGGTTTATCTTTCAAGTTGCTAATTTTTTTCGTCTTACGCCTGTATAGTTTTGCTCTCAGGCTGATTCTAAATAGATATTTTCTTTTCTTCTTGATCCAATAAATGTTTTCTTTTCTTCATGAGCGTAGGAGTTGCTGATAATGACAGGGATAGTATTGTGCTTCTGCTTAATGGCTATAGAAATACAATTTTAACAAAATCTTTGAATTATTCATAAGCAGTTTCTTATTTAATTACATGTGCTCTGACTAGAAGATTTAAACAGGAATAAACAGTCTGCCCTAAAATAAGTGAAATTCTGTAAAAAAGTTTAATTTTATATAGAATGACTGAACACAGGCCCTAGTGAAAGATGCAAAAAACCCCATCCAGTTGTTCATGCTTTAAGCTGTGGCACAGATAAGCATTTTAAACAAATGACAGAAATTTTGCGACTTGTGTGGTGAAGAATTGACTGCCTTACTGTTACTGATGGATCACTTCAAATCATGAAACAATGTAGAAAGTTCAGTGATTAAACCAGTAGTAAACCTCTGAAACAGTGTGCTACTCTGCCTCTGATTTTCTCCAGCTGTCTCACTTATTCCCATTTCCAGGTCTTTTTGCTCTGTTGATTCTTATTTTCTCCTGCAATCACAATTATTCTTACCCATATATTTCTGTTTATTTCCTACTTCATATTCCTCAGGTCTTCACATGTGATGATGTGTCTTTCTTCTCCTTTTAATCTACTGCTCCAACACTTCTGTCCTACCAAGGCTTATACATGCATTTTGTTTTGAAAGAAATTTACACACATTCTGAATTATGTGTTATGTCAGATTTCTAAAGTAGCAACTCTAGCCATTCCCTTTTCATTCTCCAGAGTGATAGTAGAAACTGTTAGAATTGTTCTTTAGGTTCAAATGCCAAAATTTATCCATTTTGTCCATTTGAGTCATGTGGAGGGAGGGAGGTCAAAACCCCTTCAGTGCCTTTCCTGCAGGTACTTTGTAAGCTCTTTGGCATATGTGTGTTTGGCACCTGCCATCTGGACAGATCAGTGTCTTTGCCAATTACAGTTTTGAAATTCCTTCCTCAGAGGGATGATAGATGTCCTGCTTCATGCCGGAGAAATGTTGTATGAATGAGATTTGAAATTAAAAACCAAGAAAATCATAGTTGGGCTGTCAAGCATACACAAAAGCAGTTGGTGAATACACCACCTTTAAAAAAACCTTATGACTAGACAGAATATCTGTTTGCTAAATACCTTGGGAAAACATTGATCATATACCTTCAAATTTGCATAATTATGCCCATGTTCATATGTAGGTTGTGCTTTATTCTGAACATATGCTTTAAGTTCTAACTCATCATACAGAGTTTATGTTCAAAATCTAGCACATCTTGTGTTGCCCTTGGGTTTCAGAAGCTGTTTTTTCACCTTAGGATCAGCTAATTGTCAGTGTGTTTATCTTTTTATGCAGAATGAGTGCTCCCAAAGAAATTATATCAATTACAAGTTCTTTTTTAGAAGCAGAGGAGCAGCATTTGTCAGAATGAATCATTAACAATAGTTGGAATGCACTCTTCCTGCCTCTTCTGGAAACCTTACTGAATTTGAAGTATCATTAATCTGGGCATATACTCAGGTAGACCCATTTTCATTGTCAGTAAAGAGGTGACTCTTTCTTCTTTTCAGTGGTAGTTACTGACAGTAAAGCTCATTCTGCTCTTTGTGTTTTTATACCTCTCACCATACTGTTACTTCTCTTTGGCAATAACAGATACAGATGCTCAGGCTGTGCTATTCAAAACAGCTATTTCAGCTGCAGTTACAATAGTGAGTACCTACTGGTATTAGATGTTTTCTTATACAAACACTGCTAAGCTGCTGGTAGAATTTATTATTTATTAGTGGAGGATTTGAAAATTTATGATAGCCTTGAACAGAATTCTTGCTGTTGATAACAATTTAATAACTTCTTCTTTCTTTTCCATTTTAAAAATTAGAATTTTCACGTTTTCTGTGATAAGAATTCTCTTGCATGGTAATTAATAAGATATGTAAGTGAAGTTGATTTAATCTTTCTTTTGGTCAGTTTGCCATTGGATAGCAGAATAAAATTCTTTCATTAAAGCTGATACCTGCTGCAGATACATGATCAATACATGCTGCACACATCAGAAGAATCTTACTGGGACAGAGTAGTCCTCATCCCCCACTTTGAGAAAGGTGTCTTTCTAAGAGTTAGGTGTACAGTTTTTGTTTTCTATGAGCATATGATTCTTTATTATCATATTTGGAATAAGAAAGCTATAAAAGGCAAGTGCAACTAAACTTACTTTAAATCAAATAAATTCTGTCCTTTGGTTTGAATTATTTTTTTAAACAGATTAATGCATTATATTGATTGAATGGGCCAGGTAAAGCAAAGAAAAATAGTTCTAATTTTGAAATAAGAAATAAGTGTATCTGACAGACTTTACAGCTGATACAGTGTCAAATTAATCCCATATTTGTGTATAGGTTATGTAAATAAAATTTAATGGTATGCTGCATAATACGAGACATGGAACCTAAGATGCACATAATTCTGTTTATGGAGTTACACAGCTGCTGCTTGTGATTAGCTGCCTAGGGAACCTCTGTTCAACAATCCTTTTTAATGAGTGTTTTTAACAGTTTGGGTTCCATGGTAAAAAAAGAACCATATATAGAATGTCAAATATAACTAAAATACAAATAAATGAAGATCCATAACATAATTTAGGTATCCACTGTGTATGTGTGTGCGAGCACATGTGTATATGCTTTTAAATATTTTTTTGAAAACATATCATAATTTTGAAAGCTCTTTTACAAACACAGTGTTCAGTTTTCAAATGATAAATAAACAAAAAAATAGTGATTGCTTTCTTACTGCTGCGGTTTGTTTCTTTCCCATAAAGTTACTTACTGCACTAAAAAATAAAATAAAATAATTACTTTTTTCCCCCTGAATTTTAAATGTATTAAACCATTTTAATGATGTTTTTTTCCATCATGACATTGTTCAAATTTAAATAACTACAGAAATACAACTTCTTTAAACATGTTGTGGGTCCGTTGTAACTGAAATACTTTATTCTGTTCTTTTCTGTTGTCCAATGCTATGCATCTTTTGGATTTGTTTGTGCAAAAGGAAGAGAATGACTATAGCATTTTTATTAAATATCTCTGGCTTACTTCTTTTGAAGTAGAGGAAGCAAAATTGTTTTCCTCGTGAGAGTTTTTGATACTTAGATGATTTGTTTCTTTTGTCCCATTCCTTTCTGGTTTTGCGAGCTACTACTTCCAGCCTTTTTGTAAGATTAGCTATTTCCATCCTGTGTATGACATCAGCATGTAGAACAGCCTCTGCTAGAAGTAGTTTTTCAGTAATTGTAACTTCTTGTTTTGTTGAACCTTGTAATTTATTATACTTTATCTCCAAATTACACAACAGAATCTTTTAAATATGGTTAGTTTTTTTGCCTTTGTCTTGATAGTTTTTGTTTTCTCTATGATGAACATATCCTCATCAGTGAAGAAGACTTTACTGTTGATCATTCATTTTCAGGGAGGATCCCTTAGAGTGTTCAGAGTATGCAGGTGTGGTTCAGCCATGGTTTATGGTACCATAAATTGTAACGTGGAATTTAACAAGCAGAAAAAACCCGCATGTTTTGCAAGGTGATAAACTACAGGAAATTCAGGACAAATAATGGAAGAATAAATGATGTAATTACTAAATAATGGAGATGTCAAATCTGTGTAAGGAGTTAGTTAACTGCAATTACAGTTTGGCTTAGCAATAGATATTTGGAGATATTTATTTTACTTAAAGGAGAAAACAGTTTGGAGTGGAGGGACATTTTGGTTTTAATCCAAATCCAGTCATAATCAGCAAAATACATATGATAGAGACATAAGATGAATGATAATGCTTAGCAGAAATTCTTATAAAATTCCATTAATCTGTTGAGAGTTCACTTGTCTACTCACTATGTAACAGTCTGGGCTAAGGTATAGTGGCCATAACCTTTAAGAAGACAATTTAGAAACATATGCTGACTTGTAATGGTGATCCATATTTTACTTTTTTGAAAATTAATCTTATCACAAGACATTGCTGCTTCCCAGTTACCCTGATGAGAAAGTTACAGTTGTCTTCTTCATCCACGATGTGATGATGACCCTGTCTGGCTGGTGTCTTGTCACTATTTGGACTCTGGGCTATTTTCATGTAGTTGAAGGACTTGTCTCAGTTTCTAAGCTCATTGTCAGAGATGAAGCATGAAGCATTAAAAGGGAGAAATGGAGACAGAGAGCAAAAATCTAAATTATTTAATTTCTTCTTTTGCATGCGTTGTCCTTGTATGGATCAAGAAGTTCTTAAGACAACTGTAGATATTATGCCATATTATTCCTTTTGCAAGCCTCATTTATCCTTATGTTTTAGAAAATCAGGTGTAGTGTGTATTCCACGTATATTCTGTTTACATTCTTAATGCTGTAATTGTAATTCTCTGGAATAGTGTTTCAGAAATAAATGGAGTACTAATTCAAGCCCTGTGGTGTGAAAGAGCAAAATTGCTAAAAATAAAAATAGTAGAAAACCCACTGTCCTTCTTACAGAAGTTCCATTTCAGGCCCTAGCTGAATCTTATTAGTACTTCTCCAGCATCTCTTTTCTGTTATAATCCTGACTTCCTCCTCATCAGCTGATGTTATTATAATTTTTACTGCTAACTGTTCACGTGAGCTTGTAAGTACTCAGGAAGCATACTAGCTTTATTTCTACCAGCTTTTGTTTTCTCGTATGCAAGGCTTTCTTGTCCTTTGCATTTCTTTCTGCTATCCCTCATCTTTGTAAGTTGTCTATTTCCTCACTGAAGACAGGATTTTCTTCTGCTTTACTCAGTTGAGATTCCATTTCTTTTCATGTGTATTTAAGATCTCAGAAATACTGGAAGACCAAAAATCCTTATGTATCTTAATCAGTCTGTAAAACTCACTCGTTTTCCTCAAGGGTTTCACATTAGAGGCACCTGGGGTGATAGGGCACTTGGGGTGATAATGGTGGTGCTCTGTTGACAGCTGGACTGGATGATCTTGAAGGTCTCTTCCAACCCTGATGATTCTGCAATTTTGTGATGTTACAATGAGTTTTACATCAGGTCTTGGCAATGTAAGTCCTAATCTAAATGTATAGGATACCTCCACAAAAGAAAGAAGACAACGTGTGAGTTTAGGAGAAATAATTTTGCCCTACAATTATAGAGGCTAGCAAATCCTATCAGCAGCTCTTTAGCAATCTGATGATCTACAGCAGCCAGAAAAAAAATATTTACAGGGAAAAAATCATGTGTAAAGTTTAACTGGTGATCAAAGAAGTTGAGCTTAAGGCTCTAAAATGCCATGCTTATGATTTTGTGAAGTATTTTCATAACTGACAGCTTAAAAATGTAGGTATATCACAGTTATAATTTTGTTAAGATAAACAGAAATTTGCTAGCAAATGGCTTAGTGGACCTGGATTTATCACGGTGTTCTCAAAAACTACCGATGTAGGATAAGCACTTTCATTATGAAATATGAAACACATACATTCTGTATTGCTGGCACATTGAAAGCTTGGAACCATTTCAACACCTTCAAGCCAGCAAGTATGTAAAGAAGTAAGATAAAATCATTAATAATCAAGTTCTGGATAGAGATTACACAACTGTTAATGAAGCAATTCTCATTAAAGCAGTTTTTCTGGATAGGACGTGTCTCACAGAAGAGAAATGCCACTTTCCCAGAGAATGTAACCAATGACTAGTAACCCTGAATGTGAGCAAATTGGAGGAAGAGGTTCTGATTAGTTTTCTTTGGGGAAAAAAATCACCATTTTCGCTACAATCTTAGGTGTGAAGCTGTGTGAAAAAAACCCAGTAGAATAATAAAATAGATGAAACACAGGCCTTTTAGTTCAGAGTCCATTCATAAGCAATAAGAAAATAAAGTGTATTAAGAGAGAAAAGAGAATTAAAGGAAGTGAGGTCTATTTGTTTAGCTGGAGAAGGTTGATATATTTCCTTGCTCAGTCCCTAAACTGACAGTAACCTAAAAATCTAAGAAAGGATTTAATGATGAGTTATTTTAATGGGAAAATGATCACATTTGCCATACCTATATCCCAGTCAAACAGACGTAGAGGCTTAAAGTGACCTTGTTTTTCATGCCCCAGTAAGATACCTGTTTGTACCATTATGGCTTCTGGCAGTAACTGATTGTTGAGATTCAGTGTAATCTACTTAAAGTATTTCTATTTTCTTCTAGTATTTTGGCTAGAGTACTGTAACACTGAATGTGAAGATTTGCTTTCAGTCAAGTTGAAAACTTGGGAATTTTTTTTCATATATGTGAACAGTTTTATTTCTGTTATTATAGAACTTGGTATTTTTTATTTACAATTTAAAATTGGGTATAATATGAAATTTTGACTTTTTTAATTGTGGGGCTTTTCCCCTCATTTGGGAGCTTTTTTGTTATTTAATCCATTTCATGCTCATTTTTTAAAGAAAAGAAAATCAAATGCTGTGACACAAAACAGTAGTCCTTGCAACAAAATGTCAGCTGCTACATCATCAGGAACCAGTCTGACTTGACATTATGATCAATATGCTGAATCTCATTTGTGACAGGTGTGGTCCTTTTGTGGTTTGTATAGGCAGATTATATGTTTAAATGAAGTAGAAAATTATACATTGTAATTTATAGTTATTGCTAGTAATTACTGTTTATTGCATTTCTATGACTCAGAAATCTGTTTATGATAGGAGTTAAATACAGAAGATGCTGATGCCTGAGAACGTGTGTGAGGTGAAGGTTAAACCACATTTTCTAATTTGTTGTTTCTTTCTTAGTTTAGCATTTGACTTTAAACATGTTTTATCTGTAACAGCTCATCAGTTGATATAACTTGGGATTAATTCTCAGTGTGCTATGCACAGCTGGATACTGAGCTATCCATTTATTTTATTGTCCCTACAAAAATAGGATGCCGTCTATCTTTTAACTGAGGGACAATCTCTGAAATCACAACAGCTTAAACTAGCAGTTGCAGCAGACGTAGACCATATATTTGTTGTTGCCTAAACTGTGTTGCTTTGGTGGTCTTGCCCAGCAGCCTTTTAATTGGTCTAAAGTTTAATATGTTTGTTACAATTTCAAAGTACCATAGAATGGTTTGTGTTGGAAGGGACCTTCAAGACCATCTAGTTCCAACCACCTGCAATTGAATTTTTATGTCATTGGAAGTGGATATGGTGTTACCATCTTTTAAAGCTGTAATCTTTCATTTTAAGTTAGACTGTAAGATGTTTTCATAAAATAAGTTAAACTATAAGAGAATCATCAGTCTAGTTCTCTCCTTTTACTTTTGTGTATTACCTGTTTCTCACTTTGATCCTATTTTGGTCAGTCTGAAAGAGTATTTTTACCTTATACAGCCTTTAAAATTTTACCTGTGCTTTTGCTGTTAAATTACTTTTTAAATGTACCTTAGTTTCTTAATTTCCTTTGAATGTTTTCAGATGAAATGCTAAATTAAATATTATTGTGAATAGACTTGGTTTTACAAATTTTTGGTATGTTTTTCTTAGTTGTGTTTTGTTTGCTTTTCTGAAATGGAAAAAATTAACAGCACTTAAACTTAACGGCACACTTAATTGATATTTAAACAATCTATCAAAAGATTCTGTAGAATTTACTGTAAGCATAACAGTAATTCACCTCAGGCCTAACTTACAAATCTAAATTACTTAACAATCTAAGAGAGCAACATTCACAGTATATTTGCTTTAGCTTATTCACACATGCAGACCTGAAAGTGTATGAACAAGGTAATCACTTGTGAAAAGTTTCCCTCAAGGTCAGGGAAATACTCACATTGGATGCTTTTGCATCTTCTCAGGAGCCAAAGGGCTGAGCCTACAGGAGTGGGGGTATCAGCCCAGGATCCATTGTTGTTGTTCACTGGTTCTCCGAGTACAGCAAACTTGCTGAGAGGTGCCCCACTAAGAGGAAGATGCTGATCTCAGACTACTGCAGGCCAGGAGAGCTAAGGGTCATTTATGAGGTTGCAAAAGACCTCTAAGATCATCAGGTTCAACCTCTGTCTGATCACCACCTTGTTTACTAGACCATGGCACTGAGAGCCATGTCCAGTTGTTTCTTTAACACCTTCAGGGATGGTGACTCCACCACCTCCCTGGACAATTCCAATGAATTCCAGTCAAACAATCCATTCTGAGAAGAAATTCATTCTGAAAGAAAGGGTCTGCTTAGGACCACTGTATCTAGGGTCACAGGAGAATTGGCTTAAGTCATAATAATCTTCCATCTTGGCCACAATTCAGGTTAGTAACTTCAGTTACAAAAATGTTGTTTGCCTTGTTATTCAGGCAAGAAAAATAAGTTTCCAAAGTGGTTTGTGCTAGACAGCACAAGGTTCTGGGAGCAGACAGTATTTCTAATAAGCTCAAGAGCTTAGTCCAGGTGCTGTTTGTCAAGGCTGAGGCCTAATGAGCATTTCTGAGATCACAGTGCAGCCCAAGGGGCAGGGAGCGGGGGCAGTGCACCACCACACTTACTCAATGGATTTTGCTTCCTGCATAAGACATACTTAAAAATATACATTTCAAGAAATTAAAATGGGAATGACGTGCAACTTGCAATTACTTTTCTTGGCCCTGGGAGAAAATCTTTATCTTCACTTTAGCAGAGTCACTGTCAAAAGAGGAAAGAGCAATAATATTGGAAAGGGAAAATTAATTTTGAACTGGCATAAGAATCTGCTTATTTTCCAACTAGTGGAGGGTTTTTTTTAATAATACTCTATTGATGTTGGGAAAGAAATAATGGTTTCTACTGTCTTTTAAATATTTTAAGTTATTAAGCTGGTATGAGAACGACTTGGTACTGTGTAATTTAACTGTGTATGAGGAGAACAACGTGGTCTAAGAGACGATGTGCTGTCTTTTAATTACTTCTTCCTGAAGTGAGGTACATGATTTTTTAAATCAAGGGAAAACTTGATGCAGGCACAGCCATAAAAAGTGATGATTTTCTAAATTAATAAGGAATAGTATACCTGTAAGACTACTGGGTTAGCCTCTGAGGAGCATGAAAAGCAGTAGTAGTATGTCTTACTAAGCAAAATGTATTTCCTGCCCTCCATGCACACCCTCCCCCAGTCACTGGAAGTAATATTCCTGTCAGACAAACACAGCCATGCAGTCTCAGAATGACTAGATAAATAATTGGATACAGAAATACAAGTCAATACAATGAATTTCTATTGACTCTCTTTACTCCTTATTCGCACGAACAAAGTAGACGGTGATTTTGTATTCTAATGATCAGGTCTAAATGGCTTTGAGTGATGTTTTATTTATAGAGCACTTGGTTGCCTATAAGGTGACTTAAAGTGCAAACTGTGGTCAGGATTAAGTCTGACTTTTTCATAGCTGGTAAAATAGCATCGGTAGCCAGGTCTGGGTGCATGAATAAAGTATAGACTGGTAAGACAAGTTTTGCTGCTGTACCTCAGACTGTCACCCATATATGATGAGTCAGAATTTGCTCTTGGAATCTGAAGAAGTTATGTTTGTAATTCTGGAGTCAAAAATAAATTGGATAGCATCATGACGACAATCTCAGTCCATGAAGTATTTGGTCTTGATTTTGAAGAGGTGTATCAATGTATGAGCGGACTATGCCCTAGGCAGCTGCCTTTTTAGACTTAGGAGCATTTTTGGAGCATGATCTATATGATGAACTGGATCTGCTCAGAAAGAGTTATTTTGTGACCACTGAAAGCTGAAGAGGCCTATGTAAAATCAACACTGATTTTGGTATATGTGATGCACTTTTTATGTTATACATGAGGTTTACTTTCTATAACCATGGTTTTTTTCCTAAATTAGTCGCTTGCTTTTCACTTTATTTAATTCTGCTTGGAGTAACAACAGAACCAAATAGGGAACATGAAACAATTGTATCATTCAACTAATCCTCTCCAGCAATATTAGTACAAGTTATTGATATGTTAATCACATCAATAGTGATCTGTAGATAATACCAATTGCTCTTCAGACATGAATTGGGCTAAGGCTTTGTGGCAGTTAATATTAGAACTAATTCATGTTAGCTTAAATCCTCAATTTCATTTAATTGTAGGTTTGTTTGTGAAAAAAACAGCTGCACCTTTTCCTCATCTCTGTTAGTCTGCCATCTGAAATATGCAGCAGAAGTTTTCTGCACCAGGCAGAGTTATCCAAAGTTTTGCACATGTAATCACACAATCTTTAATTATTTGTTGGCCACTGAATTATCTTCTCCGATCTTTGAGACAGTAGTGAGAAAAACTATGCATCTCTTGTCTTTGCAGATAATATTATTTGCATTCATAATTATCACAATAGATAAATAGTTTGTGGGTGAATTACACAGCAGATCCATCATCATTACATTTCCAAGTGTATTACTGGGACAGAAATTTGGCTGTTAGCCATCATAATGACATGGCTTAACTAATGTGATCAATCTTGAAGCAGATTGAATCAAAATTTTCTTTCCCCAGGGAACAGAAGTCCCAAGGTATGTTCTAACCAGCTGATATGATAAATTATTAAATATTCTTTTGTGCCAACCAGGGATGGCACATATGCTATTTTGTACCTTTCACAGAAAGAGATCTAAGGAGCAGCTTGCTCATTTTTGCCTTCTTTGGGTTTTTCCATTAATATATCTTCTCCAAGACAGTGAGTGCTAATTCCAGTAAAATGATCCTCATGAAAGGGAAGCCACCTCTTCTGGAAGTGCAGTTTTGTTGAGTTGGACTTTGCTACAAACCCTTGCAAAATTCAGGTCTGCTGAAAACTGAACCAAACCTCTTCTTACTGTTAAATAAAGAAGAAGTAATATGAAAAGGACCTGTACTGCAAGAGTACAGTATATGTACTGCATATATGAAAGCTATACACTTTATATTAAAAAAGTAAAAGTTAAGCCACTTTCCATTACAAGTATAGCATTTCTGTCTCAAAACCAGGTTCCATGCAATGGAGGTGATGAGTTTAAGAATGGAGTGAATGAGGAGCATAGGGTTGGGAGCCATGCAAGGGACAAGAAACAAGGAAGCCAGGGCATGATAGAGAGTCACTTGGTTTAAGGGGATGGAAGTACTGACAGAAGTTGTGAGAATGTAGCTTGCTAGTCAGAGTGAAAGGAATAGACAACAATAACTGAGGTGTGATAAGAGAAAGGAGTTTAAGAGACAGATTTGTATTATTGTGGAGATTGAAATAGAAGAGCCTAGGCAAAGCAAACTTGAAAATAATGTGTTTCCTTAGATACTTACTGTTATTAACTTGTGCAAGTAACAAGAGTTTCTTTTTCTTAACTACCATTAAAATTTAATTTTTTTCCTCATATTGAGAATCCTGTATTTCTTATTACATCATATACTTTATCACTGTGTGTCTTGCCTTTAGGCCCATCTAACATCTTACAGATGAGATGGCTACTGACCGGTTGTAAATACATTCATCCCTCTGTTTAGGAAGGGATGACCTCTCTAGCTAATAACATTCAGAAGACTGACGTACCAAAAAAAATACATTGTTGGAAGATATATTAGCTCACATCTTTCTGGTTCTACCACTATTTTACAGACAATAAGAACATCAAGATTGCAAAAAATCAGTTGGTACACAGCAAAACAGAAAAAACTGTTTGTGGGTTGGTTGTTTTGAGGTTTTTTTAGTCATTCATATGGGCTTCTGTTTTTCATTAGGAGGTCTCTAACATAACTTCAGGTAATTGGACACTACATTCCTGTTCTTTCCAAACATTGACTACTGCATAATTAATAATCTCAGTATAACCTATTTGGTTTTTAAGTTAACATCACTGAAATTGCTAGAAGTATAAATTTTCTGGCATGGAGTTCATTGTGTTATTTAATTCTGAAAGTGAAAAGAAGATACAAGATGTTTAATACTGTTTAAACTTTCTCTTTTCTTAATAGGAAAATGTAATAAATCTTTTGCACTGTGTTGAAATATGTTCACTGTATAAACAATATTTTCTTTTAAAAACAGCTCTAGAAGAGTCTGAAACTCTTCAGCAATGGAACATGTCATTTAAATTTGTTTAACAACAATAAGTTTTAGCTGCCTTCTCAATGCAAATAGAGAAATGGAGTCTACACAAAGTCTTAGATAATTTGTTTTATTTTAATGAGTTGCTAGCATTGAGTTTGTAATATTCTCTGAAATGATTAATTTTACCAACCAGAGACAATCACTTGATCTGTCACGTTTTACAGACTCTGTCAGACTTTGTGTAGATTATATTTCTCCACTTGCATCTAGAAGGATGATGAAATTTTAAAAGTTCTAAATGGCATATACCTTTGATGGAGAGTTTGAGACTCTGCTAGGATTGTTTTTAAAATAAAACTGGTTTTATAAGGCTTACTCTCCTGGGAGAAAGGTGAGGTGAAAAAGATCATTGTATGTTCATGCTTCCTTGTATGATGTACTGACCACAAAATCAACTTCATTCCTTTGTTGAAAAGGGACAAATTATGCCATGCCTTTCTAACTTTCAAAAAAATGTTCCCTTGTAGGAAAAGTATAAACAACAAATATATAGACAAGCAGGTAGTTAAACATGAATTACTACTGTAAAACAGTTAAGATTAGTGCAGGTTTCTTGCATGTCTTAAAGTAGTTGCTGTAATGAACAGTAATTATAATAGAAAAATTGAAATTGGAACTGCAGTGATTGCAAACTTTTATGACAGATACATTGAAATGCCGGCAATTTGGGTTGTTTTGGTTTGCTATTTTGTCTGATAATTACCTCAGCACACTTGAAAAGGCATCATTAGGATGACAAAAAGAAAAATCTATCATCATCGCATTAAAGATTACATTCTCTAATGCTGAAATCTACATCAGTTTTTAGGTAATAGGAAATTTTATTTCTGATTTTAGTGTCTGTGTCTAGTGGTCCCTTTTTAACCTGTGCTGGCTTAACTTTCCTTTCAGGAAAAGGAACCTGAAAGAATACATAGATATTTTGAAACAAGAAGTGTGAAACAAATCCTTCTCCTCCCCAGGCCCCCAGCTGTGCTACATGATGTAAGTTATTTAACCATTTTGTCTCTTTTTTTTTTCCTTTGTAGACAGTGAAAACATACTATTCTCTGTATGTTTAATAATGCTCTGTTTTGATTAAATTCTTTAACAATCATGGTTAAAAATTAAATTTAATTTTTAAATTGAAGTTAATTTAGTAGATACAAAAGACATTAAAAGACATAAAAGATGTTTTGAAAAAAAAATAAATTGAAACCTTACTTCATTACTTTTTCAGCTAAAACTGTTAATTAGACTTGTAATACTTTCACAAATTATTCCAGCTGACCTAACCCTGAGGTATGTGAGACTGCTTATTGTTACTTTCTTTGCATTGTTGCTGTGTGCTTTTACAATGTTTTGAGCATTTAGAAAGTAAATGTTCTTGTTGGCTGAAGTTCTGTAATCTTGTTATGTGGTTTAAATAATTTAATTCTTTTGGAGCTGTCAAAATAATATTTCAGTGTTTCAGTCCCAATGGTCTGGAAGGATCTATTCACTAGTGTATCCAGGAAAAGAAGTGATCTCATAGGAAAGAGATCAACAAATTCCAATATATAAGTTATAGAGAATATGGGGAGATATCAGAGTCCTTAGAAGAAAAGAAACATTTAATTCTCTGAATGAATCAGAAAAGTCTGACAAGTTTCAGTTTAGTATCCATGTTAACACAGTATTAGCACAGAATCTGTCTTGCAAATCTTTCAACTGATCTGTGTTACAGTATGATTGATGTACATCCATAGTACCTTAAGGAAATAGGTAATAGAATTGTTAGAGGAATTTCTTGGCTACCTAGATTGGTAGAACCCACTCTGCAAAAGAGAGGAAATAAATAAGTTGTTGAAGAGAAAGAAGTGGGGGTTTGGAATCCTGAGTAGCCTGTATTTCAAGGAAGTGTTCATTGCTCTAATGATGAAAAGATGCATGTTACCTCCATATGTGCTAGGAAAGCCATTCACTGAAGTCCTCACTGTAATAAAATATCAATTGTGATCAATATGTTATTTAATTTGGAACCTGTTTTTTAGTGTAACTTTGGTTGTTTTCTATACATTAGTATTAGTGCAGATATATTTTAACGTAATTTCTATGTTCATTCTTACGTGACTTGTAGGAATACAAGGGCTCAGGGTTCCTCTAGAGTGGGTGTAAGCGTGAACTACGATGTGAGAATCTTTCTCTTAGTCATGAACTAACCTTGAGTGTGCTTGTGTTCTTTTTGATCAGTGTCTTTTCCTATTTCTTATTCCTTCTTCTGTTGCAGAAAGCCCTATATCCTTTTAACTATGCTTTCATCTTGCCCAGTATTCCTCCAAAAGGAATGAACTTGAAATCTTTGTTGTTTATTCACTAGGAATTCTTTTAAAAGAATTTTAAGTTGAGATTTGTCACATCAGTCATTATTCCTTTTTAAGCATTTGTAGTTATTTCTTTCTGTGTTTTGCAGCTGAAAAGGTGCTTACAAAAATTAGGCAATTATTTAAATTTTAAAGTAGTTGTGAAAATTAGTGTCCTTTCCTAACTATAGTCCTTTTCTTTTCTTTTACAGACATAAAATACATGATGTCAGCACAACTGTGTTTGCAACTGTCACCTGTTTCAAACTTGCTAAGAATTAACGCTGGGGGTTTGCTGTAAGTACTTTGTCTAATAGCATCAGCTGTCTTTCTAAATGTGGTTGTATTTCTTATAAAAGTCTAACTCCTAGATGAAACTCCTTCATCATTAAGGTTTAAAATGTCTAATTAATGGTTTGGTTGTGTATTAACATTATTTTTAAAATGTGTAAAATATTTTATAACAGTGATTTCACAGAGCATTGATAATGCAAGCTGCTCATGGTCTGTACCGACTGAACACTCTTTTTTAAAATAATTTAAACATTCTGTCATTTTCCAAAAGACCCTTAGTTTCTTTTCAATGTATTTTCAATGCGCATATTTTGTGTGGTTCAGTCACCTGTGTAAATAACAGCTTTCCCAGAACTGAAATGAGCAAATAATTACTAACAGTTTTGTATAAGCATTATTTTATTCAAAATAACTTTTCACAAGTTTACTCAAAAATATGACCCATGAGGAGATTAAAGTACAAACAGTATTCAACAAATGCTCTTACTTCGATTAACTATGGTTATGCTACTATGCCTACTACATCTTGCTGATCACTGTACTATCATAGCATCTAAGAAAATTGATGCTGTCTCTCTAATGGCATCTTTCAATCTGATTTACTTTATTATTTATTTGTTTATTTATTTACTTATTTATTTATTTATTTATTTATTTATTTGAGATGTAGTCTATAGGAAAGTAAGTCAAATTATGCATTCTACTTTTTTTCTGAAAGTGATAGCATTTATAGTTTTTCCAACTTCCCAGGGCTAAATTGACAAATGTGAGCCAGTCAGGTGAGCTCTTCGTCATTGTTTGTTGGGAGTTTAAAAAACTCAACTAACTAAGCAAGCCAGATAGACCCCCCAAATCCCACAGTAATTTTCTTTACATTTTAAGCCACTATTCCTGAAGATGGAAGGTCAGTGTCATGGGAAATTGTCTTCATAGTTGTGCTAACCCGATCTTTTTTGTCATGTAAGCTTGTACACTTGAGGTATTTGAAAAGGAAAATTGAAAACTGATGTATAACCATATTCAATGGGAAAACAATTATATGAGTGGAGTGATGTATTCTTGGTGACCTGTGTTGCTTAGAAACAAACTGCTGTCTTGTCAATTGATTAAATCCTTGTCGTCTAATTGTTTTTTACTGGAAAGTCCATTGCAATGTCTGACTCAGGCTCGGACATTCCTCCATTAACTATGAGGTCAAGCTACTTTCTGCTGCTTTCCTTTCTTCAATCTCACTTCATCTCAACTAAAATCACTCAGACACCTCTCAGTGAGCATTTCTTACATAAAGGTAGAGTTATTAGTACTGAATTTACCTGTTGCAAGTTGAGTTAGAACACACATGATCACATAGTGCATTTCTGTTACATTAGGCAGTGCACACAAGAAAGGATTTTTAATGGCATTTTGTTTTCATAATAAATTAGTTTAAATGTGGCCAGGTAAATAATCTGCCACTAGAAAGCTACCCTGTCAGCATTGTTTGAACAAATTTAAACCAATGAAGTAATTTTATATAGGATCTAGTCAATGTGTTGTAGTAGTGCATGCTTTTGGTGAAGTACGAGGAGTTACCTGCTAGATTTACTGTTTCAGTTGGGTTTTTTTTCTATTAGTTACTGCAGAGTATTTCTAGAATCACAGCTTCCTTATTCAGCTACAGATCTGATATGGTTTTTTCCTCTTGTTTCACGCTTTATCTTAATTATTGTAAAATCCTTCTTTCGAACTGAAAAACATAGCCTTCTTCCATATGTATTTAAGTAAACTATTGCTGCAGTACATAGTTTCTCACCATCTCATTTCTATATCCATCTTTGTGATTGTTCCCAAACTTCTCACTTTAGACCCCAAATGCCTCCCTTTCTATGCTAGCCATTATTGTCCGCTTGTTAAATTTTCAAGCGGGATTTTTCTGCTTTCTCTCATTTTGTATTTCCCGCTTGATAGGAATTTATATAAACATTAATTCCCTTACATTCCATGGCTTCTTACTGTGACTTTTGCACCATGTACTCACTAATTCAAGAACTGAGTTTCAGAAGTGTTCAACCTACTTAAGGAATGTCCTTGAAGTAATAGTAACAAGCTCAACAGAAGTAAGAGCCTACAGAAGATCTTCACAGCTTTTATTTTTTTCCCTACATTGAGCTATAGAAAATAGCATTAAATAATATTTTCAGGTGGGATATACCTTAAACTTGGACATCATATGTGCTTCTGGGTACTGTGGTAACTGCTGTTGTGTTGTCAGGGAAACAGCCTTGTGCTCAGTAGGCAAAACCAATGAGGATTAAGCAAAGCTATAATATAGCTAAGTCCCTGTGACCTTATCAGGATCAAGATCTGTCAGTTCTTCACTTTGCAAGTGTCCCTCAGAAGTGAGGGAGATATGCACAAGTAAAAGCATACCTGCAGTATGCCTGATATAAGTATCAGACTTGGAGTATTCTAAGAAGTGAATGCATTTCTCAGTTAGATGGATTAAAAGACTCCGTTTGTGTAAGTAAAATCTTTATAAACTAAATGATAGAAAAGTTTTTCGTGTGAGCTATGAATGTGGATGAGATAACTGAAATATGATGAACTCTGGAGTCTCTTTCATCTTTGTTGAAAATTCGCACAAAAATATAACAATATAAAAGTAAATTAAAGTTGCAGGGATAAGAAACAAAGTTTATAGCACTCTGGGATGCAGAGTGGTTGCCAACAGTTTTCAGCAGTGTTCTTCTTTAGTAGTAAATATTGATGCATGTGTCACTAAAGTAAACTCACACTCCAATATAAACATATTATTTCATCCCAGTTTTTTGTATTAAAAGAAGCATTTTCTGCTTAAGCTACATTTTTTTTTCCTACTGCAAAATAGGATGTTACACATTAGTTGAATTTTCATAAAAAGTAAGAATGAGTGAAGGAGCAACTACACTTTACATGGTTTGGCAGAGTCTCTGGAGTTTGTCGTGCATTTCTTTCTTGCATTGTTGTGTAACATCGAACATGATTTAATGTCTTTCTTAATTAGCCCTAAGTTTTAATTATTAATCTGCATGTATCAATCATTATATTTTCTTTTTAAGTATCTCTTGTGTTACGTGTCCATTATAAAAAAAATAAATAAAATCAATGTTAGTTCATCTGCAGAAAATGCCACATGAATCTTTTTTATTAGTGATACTGTCCCGTGTCTTGTGCTGAGGAGGGAGCATCTGAGGCAAAGTGTGAAATGAGACATCTGATTATGATAACGGCTTGACTTTTAGCATAACCTTGTGATATATTTTCTTTATTAGTGGTTTGGTTTTTTCCTTCAGGTTAATCTAAACCTCTGGCCAAAGCCAGTAGATTTTGTTAATTTTGATTATTCCTTTCTGCCATCCCAGTCTTTTTTCTCTGTGGTCCTGTATTTCATTTTTTTTTATATCTGAGTATTTAAAATACCTGGGTGTTTGGCTCAGAATGATTGTCTTTGCCATTTCATCAAAGTTACGAAAAATTTCTGCGTATAAGATACTTCTTATCAAAGTGAGTTCAGGCATCTGCAGCACGTTTAAAGCCATTATAGAAAACCTGAAATTGCCCTGATTTCATTGCTTCATTTCTGAGAGTAGCCACTTTCCTGATATTTCTATCAGAACATCAGGGGAATAAATGAAGCAAGAGGACAGTGAAGACTTGGCCACTTCTGAGTTCAATATGATGTCAGCCTTCTTAACTATGTAAAATGAGCAATAGAAAAGTTAGAGATGAGAGCATATTCAATACTTTAAATATTTAATGCTTACATATTTAAGAACAAAACAAGATCAAAGTTTTTAGAATACAGGCAGCAGTTGACTTAGACTACAGCTTAAATTTTGGGAGAAAAATGCCCTGTGATGAAAACCATTAATTTGCAAAGTTAAAGATTTAGGAAACATGTTGTACCTTTCTCATTCCTGTTTCTTCTTTTATTTTTAATTTTTTACTTTTAGTTTTCAAGTCAAGTACAGAGCTGCATACTTTTCTTAATGTATTATCTACATCTCAAACTTCTTTCCTTCTTGCATTTTTCTACCTTTGTACAAATAAATCTGTCTTTATTTTCTCTTGGTCCGCCCTCTTAAGCTACACACTAATATGAATGACCTTGACCAGTAATGACTAATATAGAAAACAATAAGTAGAATCCAACTTTTTCTTTTCTTTAAACCAACTAACTAGTTTAACAGTGTTCCAGTAAATTACTGCAAGTTATCTACTACCCTGCTGCTTTCTGGGATAATCTGCAATCCTGAACAATAGTGATAGCAGCAGCAGTCTCTCCAGTGGTTTTGTTTGTGGACAAAGAGGCAGATCAGCCTTTCCTGGCTCACGGAGTGCGTTAGGTGAATCCAGGACATGTCATCCTCCCTGTGCATGTGCTGTGCAACTGATCCATGAGTGCATAACAGGTCTAAGATATTTCTGAAGCTGTCGATTTACAGCAGGCCATCTGTGCATGGCCCAAAGCCACGTGTCCAGGTGTTCTAGCTTGTTTAGTAGATATCTGTTCTTCCATGTGAAATGCTGGCAAACACAGTTTTCTCATTCCATTTTAAATTACTGGTGTAACTTTGGTCCATCTATTCTAAATACCATGTACCGTGGACATTTAATTCTTTTGATCAGACATGAATTCAGAAGAAGCCATTGGAAAAATGTTATGGTGAAGTCAGCTTAATTCTGTAATATCCATATGGAGGAAACCGGAACTAGACTTACAGTACTCTACTCATGTCTGATTTTTCTTCCTCTTTTATCTTATATGGCTATTGACAGTGCAGTAAAATACAAGAATAGTTTACAAAATCAAAATGTTCACATTTGTCATATATTGACAACAAAACCCCAGAAAAATATGAGGTTATGGAAGACCTCAGGTGTTTAGGTTGCTTTTGTCAAAAGACTGAACAGAGAACAGTAGTTTTAATTGAAATAAATAAAAGCATCATGTCCGAGCTCTAATTTAGTCCAGTGATCTTCTCAAGTCTAATTCTTGTGAATTATGTCTCCAAAGATTATGGAACAGTAATTCCATTGTTTTTATGAGATTATGTGTTTATAGGAATAGACTACATTGATTATTTCTGCACTGCATTGTAATATTTTTAATTTGGTGTACTATACATAACACAAATATGCAAATCTGTATGTTGGATGGGTTTTTTTCCTATGCTTATTTTTTTCTAATTTACCTTTAGACTTCTGATGTACATGTTTAAATTTCTCATGAGGGTAACTTAGTAGCCATAAATCACTTTCCGAATAGGTTTGAATGAGTGAAACACAGCCTTGGAACACACTTACTCAGGTTACGAAATACAGATGCTATGGTGGGTATATTAATTAACTGATATGTGGTTCCTTAAAAAAAGGACATATAACAATATGTTGTCTATAAGTTTCAAGTGAAAGACTGTCAGTCACAGCAGCTATCTGTGAACAGCTGAATGTATTTGTGGTAGCTGTCTTTGTGTCACTGCAATAAGTAGCAATAGATAGATAATCCTAACAGAAATCAAAGACACTAACGACTAACCAGGAGTATCTCATGCTTTTGCAAATTGCTTGCCCTATTTTTTTTATAAGGAAGATGATGCAAAATGTTTATATCAGCATATTCGTATTCCTCTGCATACTGGACTGCGTTTTTTATAGTTTGCTCCATTGGTATTTATTTTACTTGTGTTTTGTTCACAAAAATAATCAAATAGAAAAATAGCTTGTGGTAGGCTTTCGATTTATGGATATTCTTTACAAACAACTCACTGTGGGTGTGTTTTTTGCGTGTGTGTGTGGTTTACACATTGATTTTCAATTTACAACCCAGTTTAAACTTAGATAGCGGATCAACTCAAAACTTCAGTTCTAAGAGTGTTATCACTATCTTTGACTTTATATCCTCCTTAAAGTCAAACTGTTTGACAGCAGCAGTAGCTAATCATGTTGCCTTGAGGCTTACTGTGATCCAACAAGCAGCATGCAAGCTAGACAGTGCTTAAGGGTGCTCCCTTATGGCTCACTTCATCTTTCAGGAGACAAATGACTTCAAGTAGGGAGTAGTAGCTAAATGCCTCCTCCCATGCCTGTCCACATCCTTGCTCAGAGAGCAAGGAGGCTGCTGCAGATGTACAGAAAAGTGAAGTCGTAGCTCTGCACCGAGAGAAAGTGAAGTGTGGCTCTCCCAGCTGTCCTCTCCCTGCAAATAGGGAAGGTATTTCATTTCAGAATCAAAGTACTTTGGCTTAATTACCTGTGAAAGCTGTGTAATACTTGCCAGCAATGCATGACATGCTACCTTATAATTTCATTTTCAAACAGTTTGAAAAGGGGATGTTTGGGGAAGCCTCAATGCTTTCTGATCTCTTGGTAAGTGTTGTCCATGTTTGCAGATTACTTATTAAAACGATATAAAACATGCATGTTTTCCACTATTACTTTTATTTGAAGCACTGGTGCTTCAGTTTGATGTTTCAGAAGTGATAGAAACAAGTCCAGAAAATTATTAATAGGAAAATTGAGAAAAATTCAACTGATTTGCTAACATTCTTTGCTGTCCCCTTTTCAAGCCTGCAATTTAGGTAAAACCTGAGTAAATGCTGCTGATGCTTCCTCTGAGAGATATTACATTTTTTTGAAGTAATAATATTCGGCCTGCTTCAGCCTGAGAAAAACACACAGAGGATCATTTGGCTTACCAGTTCTGTTTTTAAAGGGTATTAACAGGCCCACATCCAAGAAGGTGATTATTTCAGTGCTTGTTGCTTAGGATTTATATTGAGGCACGTGGTTGCTAACATAAAACTGTTCTGCTTCCTTAGGAAAAGGTATTTAAGTCCCCTCAGGCACGAAAACACAGAAGTGGCTGCACTGGATCAAAGCTATTCCTTTTTCCTATACTCAGCCTGTGGTTGGAGTTCATAACCCATTCTACAGAGAAAAAGGCAAGAATATTGCATTTACAGAATAATCATCTTAATAAAGAAAATTTCACGTTGGGTTCTTGCTGCTTGTGAGGCTTGATTTATATGCAAAGACTGCTCAGTTGAGTGCAATGGAGAAAATGAAGAAATGGTGCAAATTACTTCTTCGTTCTTTTGAGTAAAGGAGAACAGTATGAGAGATAGAAGGAAAGAAATACAGAGAGGCCCACAAATTGACAGTGACACAAGTAGCTGACAGTGTCTTCTGAACAGTCAATATTTGATGGATATTGCCTGAGCTAGTACAACAAAGAAATTAGGTGAAATTCAGGATAAAATTTTAGGGAGAGGATATGATTGTCGAGAACATAGTGAGAACCTTGGATATATTGTAAGGGGAAGCAGGAGACTTTAGGGATACTGAGTGATGTTAATTACATGTCCTGATACATAGGTTAGATAACAGTTGTAAGAGTTCTGATATGAGATATCTGAAAAGCTCCATGTTCAGCCTCTGATAGTAAACAAGCACTGCAATGCTGACTTTTAGCATTTCTTTCTGCACTTTGGAATTTACAGTTTCTGAGTCATAGCAGCCCAGTATATTTTCATTGCATCATTTGTTGTTTTATAAGCCCACATTGTTATCTCCTTTCTAAGTTACAGAGTCCAGGACATTTTTCTCTTTTGTATGGCTTTTTTCCTACACCTTTCCTTGTGTTTTTAACATTGTATTAAAATTCCTGTCTGAATTCCATCTGTTATTTTTGTGTTCTTCCTGGGTTTTTTTCTTTTTTTGAAGTGAAATCAGTAGTACTAATATGGATATGTCTTTGATTTCTGTAGTCCATATGAACACTGGTAATACTGTCTTCCATTCTATTCTTAGAGCATTTGTATTAAAGAGGAGGATTTTTTGTCAGTAGGTTTCTTTCTCAGTACATGCATTTGATTTCATCTTCATGACAGGTGCAAGTACTTGGGGTTTTTTTCTATCAGTGAGAAGAAACCACTGAGTTTGTAGCTACCAAGAAAATTGTATTTGCTAATGTGATTTTCAAAGTGGAAATGAGATCTGTGCGTGTTCTCTTGGTTATAGAGCAGAGCTCAGATACAAAGCACAGTCAACTTGCATGTCTTATATCCTGGTGCTTGTGGAGATTGGACTAGAGGTTCTTGCTGTTATCTCAGTAGTCATTTGTTTCTCCCAGTAGATTCCTCTTTTTCTGAGATAATAGAACTTCTAAGAGTTGAGGTTACAAACACTCTGTTTAACAGAGGGATGTGATGTTTGGACAACCAGAGTCACAGTTAGGCAAGCAGATACTTTTCATCCAGTTGTTCCTTTTGGCAGTTGTCTGATATGTTCTAAAGTGTTCAGGATCGTGGTTTCAAGCCTGCTGAATTCCTTAGCCTATGATATTAGGTGTAGTTTATAGGACCCACACTGTCTAGCAGGGCACATTCATTATGCACATGGTAAATGTCACCCTGGGGCTTCGTCCAAGAATTTTCAACTCGTGTATCTTTCAAATCTTCTAAAAATATAATATACAAGCTTCAGCAGAACCCAGCAGAAAAAAACCTAATTACTTGCATATTTCACACTGTACTAGACACAAGTGATACTTACCCTACTTCTGCAAGTCAAACATATGCTTTTCCCTTTAAAACTCCTTTTAAATATCATACTTCGGTTTTGGCTAAGGCAGAAACTTAGACTGGTTATAACAGGTATTGGGTCTGCAGGAATGACAGGTATTCAATACATAAGTTCCTGTTTTACTGACTATGTAAGCCACACATAAACCTTTAATACAATCTGGCATATGTACATGACTCTGCTGCATCACATTTTCTTAACAAGGGTCTGTTTAAATTTCCCATCTATTCACTGGCATTTTGACGACTCTAGAAACAGGTCTGGCAGGATTTTTTAAAATAAATATTCTAATCTATTTTACAATGCTGCAATTTTATTTTTTTTCATAGTAACGTTCAAGTCGGCTTTCCCACACAGCTGTGTTAATGTCTTTGATTACTTCATTTCAGGTAAAAATTCCTTCTAAATTTTCTTTTCCTTGGCATGTCTGCAGTAGATGTCTCCTATACACTACCTTCATGAAAAGAATTGGGTAGGACTCTAATGGCCTGCAAATATTTGCCAATCCATGGTCAAAAATGTAAACATGACTGTGTTTTAAGTTCTGCAATTCTTTGATTGAATAGCTCAGTTGGAAGGGACCTGCAATGAACATCTGGTCCACCTTATTATCACAGAATCATGGAATAGTTTGGTTTGGAAGGGACCTTAAATATCACCTAGTTCCAAACCCCCTGTCATAGGCAGGGACACTTTTCACTAGACCAGATTTCTCAAAGTCTCTTCCAACCTGGCCTTGGACAGCTTCAGGGACAGGGTCCCCACAGCTCCCCTGGGCAACCTGTTCCAATGCCTCACAACTCTCCCAGTAAAGAATTTCTCTCTAATGTGTGATATAAACTTACACTCCTTAGTTTAATGACATTCCACCTTGTCCTGTCACTATATGTCCACATAAAAAGTCCTTCTCCATCTTTCCACCTTTTACGTATTGGAAGCCTGCTCTAAGGTCTCCCAAGAGCCTTCTCTTCTCCAGGCTGAATATCTCCAACTCTCTCAGCTTGGCTCTAAAATATCTGTGTCCTTATGTTGGAGGCCCCAGAGCTGGATGCACCACTCCAGGTGGAGTCTCACAAGACCAGAGTAGAGGAGGAGAACTACTTCCCTTGATCTGCTGGCCACATCATTTTTTGGATGCAGCCCAGGACACAGCTGAGTTTCTGGGCTTGCAAGCGCATGTCACTAGGTCATGCTGAACTCCTCATACTCTTACAGCCCCAAGTCCTTCTCCCTAGGTCTGCTCTCAATCCTTTCTCTTCCCAGCCTATACTTGTGCTTGGGATCACCATGACCCAGGTGCAGGACCTTGCACTTGACCTTGTTGAACTTCACAAGGTTGACACAGACCCAGCTCTCAAGCCTGTCATGTACATGTCCAGTCCCTCTGGATGGCATCCCTTCCCTCCAGTGTGGTGACCACACCACACAGCTCAGTGTCATCAGTAAGGCTGCCCTCGATCCCCTGTCCATGTCACCAGCAAAGATGTTGAACAGTGCTGGTCCCAACACTGACCCCTGAGGGACACCACTTGTCACTGGTGGTGTCCCTCTCTTGGACATCAAGCCATTGACTACAACTCATTGAGTTCAACCATCCAGCCCATCAAGATATTCAAGACTGATTCCTGTTCTTAGGACTCTCCAATGGTTTCTGTGGCCTCATGAAATCTGTTCCTTAAGATTTGGGGATTTTTCTAAGCATAAACCATCTACTGATCATACTGATTTGCTTACCTTTTATAATTGCAGTCTTTACTGATAATTTTAAGTTTGCATAGAGTCTAATATAACCAACTTGTATGGAGCATTTTTTAAATACACAATTAATTTTACTTTTTCTGAAGAAATACAGTTCATAAGCCTTCAGGTTTGTGGTCTTTTTTTTAAACAACTCTGTGGGTATTGAGAGGATATGATTAAAACCCCTACTATTAATGGAAGAATGACTATACCAGGATCACTGACTGTAAAATTTTTATTTAAGTTCTGCTCCTTCTGTTTATTGACTTTCATTCCTTTTTTTCTAACTCAGAGTATTATTAGAAGATAGTCTAAATTTTTAAGTCTGAATTTTCATCTGCTTAAAATCATCATAAGTCACTTTGAAACAATGCAGGCAATTACCCTGTTGGGTTTAAAAAAAGAAAAATAAAACCTTACAAAAAATATGTCTATTTTTGGAAGATACTTGAATATAAAAGAGTTGGCTTTCTCAGGTATGAAAAACCTATATTTAGTAGAATCATAACTTTTTGAAAATATATTATTAGTTATTTATTATTGTAGCTTCTTGATGGCTTCTTTAAAGAATAATTCTGTATTCTTTGTCCAAGTATATTTATCATATTTTTTCCATTCTTTTCCATGATTAAAAAATACTTGTATTATATTTTGTTCTTTATCTTCCTTATCTCTCTTAAATTCCTTGTGTTCCATTCTGTGGATTACTTCATATGTATAAGTTACTTGTTAAACTGTCCCTCTCAGAAATCTAGGGAAGGGTGATACAATTCAAATGTTGTTATTGATGCCAAAACGAAATACATTGAATTAATGCTGAATTGATTCTGATAGTTAAACAAGGGGGACAGTGTTAGAGTCATAGACTCTTAGACTCACTTTCATTGGAAACAACCTTTAAGTTCATAGAGTCTATTAAGTCAGTCTGAACCAGCAGCAAGAGCAGTAGCTGTGAGAGAATGAGAGAACTAAATCTCAGGATGCCATTGATTCAGTGTTTCTTCTTTGTGTACAATTTGTTATTTCTCTCGGATACTGCAGTAAATGTTTTAATAAATTGTCTGTTTAGTTGGCATTTAATATTCACTTATCTTGCGTTGCTGTGGCTGTTCTCTTCTGCAGCTTTTCACACGTTGAACTGAACTAATTTGCAATGTTGTCAGACTGCAAATGAGTGGGAAAGAGAACTAGTGCTTATCTTACATTCAGAGCTAAAGGAGGGGAACCTAGGCATGTACACTAGCAACCTGCTTTGGAAAACGCTGTAATTAAGATGGGTTGCACATCAACACTAATAATTTAGTGACTTTGGAGGCATGTACCTTCAACACTAGTGAGTCCTTTTCATTCAGTTTTGGCAATTTGCAATACTTCATATTGTTATTCTGTTCCAGATCTTTCACTGTTATGTGCGTTTGAAACAGATTTTCCAGTATATCCTCTGTAAGGAGAGTTATTCTGTTTGGTTTTTTTTCTGACAGCCTCTCATGGTGCCACTGAAAACTCTTTATGACACTTAAAAGTCAATACTTTTTAACAAGGTCACTTACTTAATTTTTTTTTAAAATTAAACCCTAGATTTTTGAATGTTTAAATATTTTTTTGTGTTGTACATGAAGTAAAGAATATGATGGATACAATTGCAGATTAGTTCCTTAATAATACAAATTTGGGCATAAATCCTGTTCTGTCCTTTACCGAGAACTAACTCAGGAGCTTTTTCTCCTCTTGTGGGTTTCCTGACTGGATTCACTGAAAGAATCCATTATAATATTGTAAACTTTTACCTCAGCAATGCACCCCTGGTGTAATTTACCTGGTTTACATTATTGTTTGCTTCTTGCTCTTAGGTTCCTTGCTCTCGCATAGCATGTCACAGACACTGTCATCATCCTAGTCCCCCTGTCAATATTATAATCTTAAAAATCCTGTGCTTTCCTACTTAGGTGAGAAATCCTTACTGATCCTGTTTTCCTTATTAATCCACTGAACTCGTTTATCTGATTTGATTCAGGTATTTTAGTGTTTAACACTACTCCTCTATTGCAGTGAACAGTTTTTCTGATGTTTTGTGTACTGAGCACAATAAGCTTTTGATTTATTATTTTCTTTCACCATGTTTTTATATGTTTACTATGTTATTAAAGCAATTTAAACCCAGCCATTTTGCTCCCCCCATTTTAATTCTTGTATTGTGTTTTGTATATGTTTTTATACCTTTGGTAATATTTTTTGAGTTACCATACCATGTTTAAGTGCAACTCTATTCTTAATCAACCAATAAATCAAATCCTCACATATCTGCAAAACAATACAAGGAAGTAATTTCTTTTGCTCTTAACTTCTTTACTTGCCCTTCATTTCCACCAGTACAATACAAACTTTATAATCTTACTGTCTTAAAATTGAGTATGTCTAAAATATATATATACCCTGTACTTGATCACTATGAGATTAAAAAAAAGGGGAAATACAAAACTTAAAGAGAAGCAATTAAATCTGAATTCCAGAGTCTGAGTGGAAAACCACATAGGTATGAATATGAAATGTTTATGGATTGATGTATGTTTTGTGGGAGGAGGTTGCAATTTTCATAGTAGTAGGGACAAATTATTTTTGAGGTGCACTAAGAAATGCACTTATGCAATAGATCATACATGATTCTACATGATTCTCCATTTTTTCCTGGTATCTTGAGTCACTGTTCTACACTTTAAGAGACTGAGAAGATTATGAAATAATAGGATTTCCAGTATTAAATAATAAAAGGTCTGTACAAAAATTTAGAGGAAGTTGAAGGATTTTTTGTTTTGTAAATATTTAATTATTTCTTACAGTAAACCTTCTCTAATTTTCTAGGTATTGTAGAAGCCATTTTAATTGAGACCGTGAGATTATTTGCATTAAATGCTACAGCTGTTTTCATTCTGTCTTCTTTTGCATGCTTGACAGTACTTCAGATTTGAAGTAATGATGAACCACACAGTTACTGTTTTGTTTCATACACAGAATATCTTGGAAAAACAGCTTAGATTTTAGCCTTGTTCTGGATGCATGAAACTCTCCTTTTCCATCATATTCAAGCAGAAAGTTTCCTTTTATGTTGCACTCTTTGGCTATAGCCTCTTGGAAATTATTTTTATTTGCTTTTTTTATTCAGTGCAAAGATAAGGGCATTCAGAGAAGGAGTTTTGGTTGTATTTTTGGTCTGTTTAATAACAGGAGAAAACATCAAAACAAGACATTAGATCATGACAGAAATAGAAAAAAAATCAAATTAGAAGAATTTTCAGCATAAATAGATGTATAATTGCAATGCCGTAGCCCTTGAATTTATGTAATTACACATACTCAGAAAAACCTCTATGTCGTTGCCATAATGAAAAAGCCATCATTTCTCTTCAAAAGCACTTCAGAAAGCAAAATTCAGACAGTCTGCCAGCATATTCAATTTGCCCATCTCTCACAAAAATTGTACCCTGTCTTCAGTAAGGAAATTGGTCTTCTGTCAAAAGCAAAGTAATTACAAGAATTTCTCAGAAAAAAAACCATTGCTCTCATCACTCCTTGGAATTAAAATTGTAAATATTTCTCTTTCCCTTGCTCCCTCATATGTTTAATTTCATGAGTATATAGGTCCCTGCCCTTGGCCTGATTGACAAGGGAAGTTAAAACTACAAGCACTTACTATTGCTTTCCACACATCAGTGAAATGATGTTAGGAATATTAAAGGGATGAACATAGCTTAACTAGTATTTAAATTATGGAAGGTATGATGTATGCAATTTTATAATACGCAGTTTACTTAATAATATGGGGTTTTTTCTATCAGTAAAAATCTGAAATACTGTGATTAGAAGAAAAAGGATTAATTGTTTTTATATATGATAAACACGTGCCAGTATACTGTGTACTTCCTGCTAGAATTTATTTTATATGCTTACAATTAGCAAATATTAGTAAACATGAACCTACAGACTGGTTATGCCCTCCATGATCCCTGAACTGCTCCTTTCAGACACAATTTTACTCTGTATCCTCTTTTCCCAACCTCCAAATAACAACAGGGCTGCTGTTTGATCAGCAGTTGTGTGCATTCCATATGCCAGGTTATGAATTTTATTAGAGAAGTAAAGTTGAACAGAACGTGGAAGTTGCCAAAAGTTATTAATAAAAATTGTCATCAAAACTAAGATTGGTTTCAAATTGGGCATGAAGTGTTCTGTAGATACACTCACAGTTTTTTATTTTCTTAAGAGACCTTAACAATTATACTAAGACCCCATATCCCACAATAAAATGTGTTGTAAGAAGGAGACTAAAGGAGAGATAAATTATCAGGCTGTATTGCCTAGCAGTGATTTCTTTAATTCTCATTTGAGCTTCTCTTTCTAGCTTCTGTGTACTTTGAAGACTCGCACACATAAACCATAAAAAGTGTGTTGATGTTACAGCTTGTATTTCTTCCCTACTACAATATGTAATTTTTCATCCATCCTCAGTCTTTCATTACTATTTTATTCAATGAAAGTATAACCACCGTCTCATTCAGAGTTTAGTTCCAAGGCTTAAGTTCATCAAGATGAAAAAGATTCTCACATTATTTTTATGCTGGTCATGGGGGAAGGTTGTAAAGAGATGAAGGGATGGAAAGAAGGCTGGGTATCTCACTGGACATGAGTGAAGTCTTCACAGTCCATCTGACCTGATGATATGCATCCCAGAGTCCTGAAGATATTGACTGATGAAGTTGTCAAGCTGCTCTCCATGATACTTGAAAGGTTATGGCAGTCAGTTGATGTTCCAGGCAACTGGAAAAAGGGAAACCTACCCATTTTTAAAAAGAGAAGAAAGAACAACCCTGGAAACCACTAACCTGTCAGCCTCACCTCTGTGCCTGAGAAGATCATGGAACAGATTCTCCTAGAAACTGTGCTGAGGCACTTGGAGGTGATTTGGGACAACCAGCACAGCTTCACCACGGGTAAGTCCCACCTAAACAAACTGTTGACTTTCCATGATGGAGTGACCACATCAGTGGATGAGGGATGGGTTACAGATTTCATTTATCTGGACTTCTGTAAAGCCTTTGACATGATCCCCCACACATCCTTCTCTTGAAATTGGAGAAACATAGGTTTGATGGGTGGACTGTTTGGTAGGTAAGGAATGGGTTTGATGGTCATATCCAGTGGTCAGCTGATGGACATCAGTGACAAGTGGTGTCCCTCAGGGGTCTATACTGGGACAAGTGTCATTTAATATCTTTGTTAATGACATAGACAAAGGGATCCAGTGAACCCTCAGCAAGTTTGCAGATGACACCAAGCTGGGAGATGTTCTTGACACACCTGAAGAACAGGATACCATCCAGAGGGAGCTGGACGAGCTGGAAGAGTGGGCCTATGGGAATCTCATGAGGTTTTAACAAGACCAAGGGCTACTGCTACATCTGAACTGGGGGAACCCCTGCAATCAACCCAGTTTGGGGATGAACAGACCAAGAGCAGCCCTGCCCAGAAGGACTTGGAGGTGCTGGTGGGTGAGAGGCTGGACATGCCCCGGCCATGGCACTCTCAGCCCAGAGAGCCAAACGTGTCCTGGGCTGCAGCCAGAGCCCCGTGGGCAGCAGGGGAGGGAGGGGATTCTGCCCCTCTGCTCTGCTCTGCTAAGACCCACCGGGAGCATCCAGCTCTGCGGTCCCAGCACAGGAAGGGTATGGAACTGTTGAAGCGAGTCCAGAGAAGGCCACCAAGCTTATTAGAGGGCTGAAGCATCTCTGCTGAGCAGAAAGACTGAGAGAATTGGTGTTGTTCAGCATAGGGGACAAAAGGCTTCAGGGCTACCTACCCTTCAGGCCTTCCAGTACCTGAGGGGAGCCTACAAGAAAGATTGAGAGCAGCTATTTACAAGAGCATGTGTCTTGGTTTAAGACAATTTAAAGGGGAACACTCTAAAATGAGTTGCCCCCACTTCATAGGTTTAACCAATCCCTTTCCACCAATTAGGAGAAAACGAATATGAGCAGGTGTAAGTGAAAAAATAAGTTGCTAACAAATGAAACTGCAACGGGCAAAAAATAACAGTAAAAAACCACTAGATACAAAATTTCTAAAACATACTCCCTGAGAATGAAGAGAAACCCAAAATGTCAGAAATGCCTTTTTTGGGGCTAGTGCCCGCCACGGGCAACTGTGTGAGGGGAGACAAAGGAAAAAGATGTGGGCAAACTGTCCCCCCAAGATGGCAGCAAACCATCCCCCCAAGATGACGGCCTTTGCAGGCGACAGCACAGTCTGGGAGACAAAGGGAAATGATGGTGGCAAACCCTGACAAGAAGGTAGGAGATACAGGGCAGTTCTAGTGGCAGATGAAGACTTGCTGGCTCCTGTGGGGTCAGCTCTGCTGCTCACCGCATCCTCCTGCCACATCCAGGACTCCACCACTGTTGGTGCTGCTGTCTGTCAAGCCACTCGTGTGTCCACGGGGAAAAACTGCCTGTTGGCCCTGACCTGGCCCCAGACACCAGCTCAAGCTCCATGCTGCTGAGGGGGTTTGCAAAGTTCACTCCAAAACAGTTTTTGCTTGTGAAACATACTTCTTCTGAGTGGCTGCTTTTGCAAACCCAGAAAAAAACCAACCACCTGAAGCAACCTCTCCAAAGCAAGAGCCTCCACCTTCTACAAATCCTTCCATGAAAGAGAGTGCTCCCTGCTTCCAGGCTCCAACTTATAAAGTGATCTAAGCAACACCTCTCTTCCCTCCCCCCCACCTCAGGATCCCGTTCTGGCTGTGGTGCTGGATCATAAAGAGACAGTAAGGATTTTCTGGGGCACAGATGGTTATGGAATACAAAAACATTTTGGGATACCCATGACAACATGGAGTGGCAGGACAAGGGGGCATGGCTTCAAATCAATAGAGAGTAGGTTTGGATTAGATATTGGAAATATATTCTTTACTGTGAGACTGATACCTGAACAAGTAGCTCAGAGAAATGTTGAGTGTTCTGAGTGTTCCACTCCAGGCTGGATGGGACTTTAAACAGCCTGGGCTAGTTGAAGGTGTCCCTGCCCAAGGCAGGATGCTTGGGACTGTGTGATTGTTAAGGTCCCTTCCAACCTAAGACATTCTATGATTCTGTGGTTCTATTCCCACATTGTCCTCTCTCACTGGATACCAGGGACAAGAGCACAGCACCTCCCTCTGCACTTCCCCTCCAGAGGAAGCTGTACAGAGCAATGAGTTTCTCTCAAGTAAACAAAGTTTGGCATAATTCAAGTTCAAATCTCTAAGTTCTTTCAATGGACCCAGTCCTGATTTTCAGTTTTGACATGTTTAGAGGTTTTTCTGTGTATCTTAACACAGAAAAACAGTTTGAAACAATGTTCTTAAAATTATCACATTTTAATATCTTTATTACTATTTCTGACTCTTCATTGCTTGATGTTTAATTTTAGCGTTTGAAAATTTAGTGCTACATCAGAATGACTTGCAACTACAGCAGATCTCAGAGCCTTCTGAAACAAAATCCAAGACGATAACAGATAAGAGAGCTCGTGTGCATGTTGCAGAGCAGCTGAGAGCTCAGAGCCTCCAAGAAGAGCAAAGAGCCCAAGACACTGAAAAAGTGACTACTTATTTTTATAGACTTTTCTGAAGGTTATGTGCTTAATGAGTTAGTTAAAGCCAGTGTGAAGGCTTCTTGAGTCTGTGCTACACGCTCACATTTATACAAGAACAAAGAAAAGTGGTGTGCATGGAAATAATGCCAATGTACTCTTATGAGACCTTAAAAACTTATTTAAAAATCACTTCATGTTGAGAGTATTTGCATATTGTCAAGCATGGAAAATATTTTTAGATTTGAAGACAAAGTGTACATTTCGCAACTTGTATGGGTTTGAGATGTCCTTGTTAAAGAGGTTTGTGTCATTCTTCTTTCGTGAAGAAAAGATGAAGCGTTGTACAAAAGCAGGAAAATGAGAGGAGAAGGGCACCTATAGCGGCTATGGCCTCAGAACATCTTGTACTTCTGTGTAGCTATTCTGATGAAGTAAAAAAGGAGGAAGAAATTTCTTTAGACGTGGAAACACTCATCCAAAGCAGAGTTTATAGTTTATATAGAGGAAATGGACCGGTATTCAAGGGGTGTTGAACCATATTGACAAAGTCATTGACCAACTTGATATGCATTTTATATGGCTAATGAAGGGAGAGAGTCTTGCTATGGTTATGTAGCTGTTCTATTGCCACTATATGAGCAAGAATGAAAAAAAGGTCCCTTCCTGTATCTAGAAAAGAAAATGCAAGCAGTAGACAAAAATACTCAGAAATTTTAAAGAACATTTATTAATATCTTATATATTTTTAACTGGTTTTCACTTTATGTATAAAAAACATTTTTCTACACCACTCCACTTTTATCTGCATGTATTTGTAGGGCACTTTAAATGAGTGTAATTTGTATGCCTGTTACTCTTGATGATCTGAGACTCACTATTCAGCAGTAGTGTTACCTAATGGTATTCCCAGTTTCTGTGCTGTATTCAGACCTGAAATATGTGAAACATACTAGAACTAGAATTCAATGAAAGCCCTTAAATGCCTATACGGCACTGAGCAAAAACTCTTTTTCTTTAAAGATGTGCTTCTATTGCACCACATTATTTGTTAATGCAGACAAAGCATATAAAAATGTACCATTTTCTGATAATGGTAATTAAAAGATACAGGTTCATCCTCAAATATTGAAAATCTAATAAGATATTGATAAGCTGTCAAATTATTTAGAATTTATGGTGATACTCTAAATTAATCTTACAATATATACTTCCTGATATAAAAATTGTGATTCATGAGTACAGTGGCTAAAAATATTTTAGGTCAAGTTTTAACTGTAGACAAAAGGTAGAGTTTTTTTGCTTTCGCAACATTTTATTGATCCACTTAAAAAAAAAAAGAAAAAAGAAAAGAAAGAAAGAAAAGTAATTTGCTCAAGTCTGGAGCCTGATAATCTCTTCTACTTTCTTCCTGGAAGATTGTTTTCCTTCTTGATTAATTACATTTGCCTCATATATGTATATGTAGTGTATTACTTCAGACTTATTAAATAGTGTATTTGGGCTGTACGCTGTCTTTTGTTTCAACCTACATATTTGAACACAGGATGCTGAATATTCAGCACTGCTTAGGAAGAAGGAGAAAAAATAAAATAATAGGCAAGATTCAAACAGTCATTATACATGTTACAAAGACACCATCAAGACCCACATAAAAACTAGTGAAGCCAAAAAATTCTTACACAAGAGAAGCAAAGGCAATTTTCATCTATATTCTTTTAATGTTAATTATATTCACTCAGAAAACATGATTTTGAGGAGCATTTACTCTTACAAATACTGTAGTTGTACCATCAAAAAGCTGCTGTTAAAGTGATATAGTAGACTCAACCAGCAAAAATTGGGCCGACGATTTATATGATTATGATTCTGAATTTGTTTTTTGATAAGAATTGCTTTGATGTAAGAAGTTCTTAATGAATAAATACCATAGGTAGGTCTCATTTGATTGCTGAAACTATTTTAGCTTCTAGTCTACCAAGTACAATATGTGAAATAGAAACATTAATGTTGCTTTCTGATTTGTGCATGATGAAGTTCTGTACCATAATGCTTGAACTGTTCTGTAACACACTATGAAACTTCCTGCTTTACCATTTTTTACAAATGGGCAACAGTGACAGTTGCATTGAAATGTAGATTATACTAACATAGTTGCTTGATATAACTATCAGAGATATATAAAGCAGATCATAGTCCAGAATATCGTGTTTCAAGTATTTGCAGGGTGAGGATTATATACTCTGCTAGAGCCCTATGCAAAATTAGAATTAAATTATCCTGCAGAAAGATATCCAGCAAAATTCTAGGATTTTCTGGCTGGTGGAAGTAGATGTAGCTAGGAAAAGGGAATAGAGGAAGGAAGCGAAAGGTGTAAGATGGAAGTCATCTTGCCTTTATTCTTGGTTAGCTGATGCTTACAGTATTTTCAGTGTGAGCATTTCTATTGTACTAACATGACATAAAAGTAATTATCTAGTACTTGCTCTGGTGAACCTTCTTTATGTTGCTTTGTGAAGAGAAAGGAAACATAAAATTTTGTGTTACTTCTTCAGAACGTGTACAGGGAGATAGAAAAGCTTGAGAAGTCTGTGGCAGGAAGTGCCTCTGCAGTACACGGCCAGGTGACTGACAGGTAACATTTGGATATTAAATTGTTAAGAAAAGACAGGGGGATGAAGAGATCTAGATCAGCCCTGCCCAGAAGGACTTGGGGGTGCTGGTGGGTGAGAGGCTGGACTTGCCCCAGCCATGGCACTCTCAGCCCAGAGAGCCAAAAGTGTCCTGGGCTGCAGCCAGAGCCCCGTGGGCAGCAGGGGAGGGAGGGGATTCTGCCCCTCTGCTCTGCTCTGCTCTGCTGAGACCCACCTGGAGCATCCAGCTCTGGGGTCCCAGCACAGGAAGGACAGGGACCTGCTGGAGCCAGTACAGAGGAGGGACATCAATTTATGTAGGGGGCTGGAGCACCTCTGCTGAGCAGAAAGGCTGAGAGAATTGGTGTTGTTCTGGAGAACAAAAGGCTATCTAATTGTGGCCTTCCAGTACCTGAGGGGAGCCTACAAGAAAGATGGATAGCAGCAATTTACAAGAGCATGGAGTGACAGGACAAGGGGGAGTGGCTTCAAACTGATAGTAGGTTTAGACTAGATATTAGAAAAAAATTCTTTACTGTGAGGGTGGTAAGGCATTGGATTGGTTTGCCTGGAGAAGTTGGGATGCCCCATCTCTGGAAGTGTTTAAGGCCGGACTGGATGGAGCTCTGACCAACCTGGTCTAGTGAAAGGTGTCCCTGGCCATGGCAGTGGCATTGGTGATCCTTAAGCTCCCTTACAACTCAGGCCATTCTATGATTTATTCTCCATAGATATGCCTGTACAGGGTGTTTGCAGTTGTCTGTCATGAGACTTAGTTACTATCTCTTTTTCCGTTTTTTTTTTTCTTTTTCTGACTTCTTGTTGTTTGACTCTCGAGGCCTTCCCACTTATTGCTGTGATTGCAGTTCTTTAAACTGTGGGCACTTAGAACAGCCTGCCTAGGCTATTTCTTCATAGTCAGTAAGAAATAGGCACATATCAGAGTAATTTGTCTTATCCTTTACTTAAAACAGGTAAGATGAGTCACATTCTTTAAGAGCCTGTTTCTCTTCATTAACCATATAGAGACGCCATAGAGCTCAGCTACAAGCTCAGCTATAGGCATCTGATTAAGTGAGGTGAAATTTGTCATTTTGAAAGTGTCATCTGATGGGGAATACACGATCAACTCAAAGTTCAGCTCAGTTGGACCCATTAAGGAGGGAACATTACTTCCTTGTCCCAAAATGGCCATGTTACAGTGACTTTTCTAGCGTGCATTTTTCTTGGCAGAGTTGAATGTTTTGCTGTTATCTAGTTCCCAATAGTACTTTCAGGACTGCTTCTTCAAATTACAGATTTCTCTAAATCTCCAGGTTTTCTCTTCTTGCATTTATTAAACAAAAATCCTTTGCCTTCATGTGTTTTTCCCTGCAGATATTAGTAGGTCCTGGAACTTCAATACAGGCTATAAGCTAATGAATAAAGAGTGTATTTTTTAAGATATGCTAATAAGACACTAGTAAATGAAATGGATGTAGACACATTAACAACTTTCACAAGAACAATAACAACTTTCCAGGGCAGGAATGGGAAATCCCCTAACTTGTTTTTGTTTCCCAAGCACTCTAAAATGTCAGAAAACTATCCTGGGAAAACAAGAAGGTGTTTAACTCATTAAATCTTTAATCTTGAGATTGCATGGATGTTGTATCCTGGGCAATGAGATACGGTGCGGAAACTGCATTACTGAGGGCGAGAAGAATGGAATTAAATCAAAAGTAAGAAGAACAGGGAAAAGTGAGGATGCAAGACCTCTCTATCAGCACTGTCGAACTGTACTGTCTGCTCATAAAGTTTACTGTCCTTTCCAGATTTAATATAGCTGCTTTTCACTAAATTGAATCACTGAAGTTCCACTTGCCATAATCTGCAGCCCCTTACTCTGATGTCAGGATGTGTACCTCTGTCTTAGCCCCTGAAGTTCGTATTTCAGGTGTGATTCATGAGGTTCTGTAACTATTCTAAATGACTGCATGTTCATCCTCTGTTATTAGGTGATTTAAATGAAGTGATCTTCTAGTTAGGTCTTAAAGGACAGTGACAAGGTATAATTGACGTAAGAATATTTATGCTGAGCTTTATCGGTGGCATGAGTTTAATTCGGTAGTTTTCAGTTATGCAAACATAATGAGAAATTTACTATTAAGAATTATCTCATTCATTGGCTTTTGTTCACCTCTTGTTAAATTTTGCCACAAATTAGCTAAAGACTTTTACAAGAAATTAACGAATAGGCAAACAATTACACACAAAATATTGCTGTTCCTTGTAGGTCTAAAAAAAGTTAAAGAAAATACCAATTTTTCCTATTAAATAAAACATAGTATATTGTGGTATTATTCTACACGTAGAATTTTCAGGTCTAAGGTAAAATCTGTTTCTTAAGTTGCAGTTACAAAGACTACTTAATATCTTCATAAAGTATTTCTAAAAGTTCTAATTGAAATACTACAAAATTGTGAAGAATAAGAAACACAAAAGCATCTTTTATAATGTTTAGTTGTCTTATAAATAAGCTCATAGTATTATGCTGAGCAGATTATTTTATTATCAACTATTTGCTTCCAAATTATTTGGTCCCTTCAGAAGACACAGAGGTAGAAAATCTTCCCTCCGTGATACCAGCTTTTTATGTACTTTATGCATAAGTAGAAGATTTCAAACTCCCAAGCTAATGACAGAAATTACAAAAACCATAAGAGACTCAATGGAAATATTTTTTCTGTGATTATGATGATTTATAGTGCACTTTGTTTCTGATAGGATATGGTTGTAAACTGTTTCCACTGACTTTTTTCAGGATGTTTATGTTTGAATGTTAAACTCTGTAAATGTCAGCAAAGAAAACAGTACTTCTGATCACAACCATGGTAAAATAAAGACACTTCTCTCCCACACACTGCTCAGTGGAAAATTCCTTACTCAAAGGAATCCTTAAATATGCAGGTGTTCTTTTACAGATGAGTCTGTTATTTCTGTGACATGACTTCACTAGGCTAGCAGTAATTCAGAAATGTTTGTTTCCATTGCAAAGAAATACTTCTTTTTCTGCATCTAGGGGAAAACATAGGATTCACATCTGTTTCTAGGTCTATGCATAGGCTTTTGGCTGAGCAGGCTTTTTTAGTGCATCTGATTTGCTTAAAGTTGTACATTTGTAATTTCTAATTCCAGTTTCACCACCATGCTAGCAAGATAGAAAAGTAAAGTTATAGAACAGTGACTACATGTAATGAAACACTTGTACAAAATCATCTTCAGGTTTAAAGAGCATTTATCTGTCTTTCATTTCTGGTACTGTCTTGGGACCCAATTGGCGGTCATAGATGTTGCACAAAAGCAGTGTGTTCTCACAGTAATGAAGTTTTTGACTACCAAAGGCTTTGGTTGGAAAAGAAAAAAAAAAAGTGTTGGTCATGTTGCTGTAGTCTTTTGCACTATAATTTTTGTATTCTGTAGTGGTCTTGCTCTGTGACTCAAACTGGAAATTTGGCTGCAGTGAAACTAGAAAGTTAGACCTGTTTGCAGTTGATTCCACTTCTCATGCATGATTCTTAAGTCATGGAAAACATATTTGTTCTAGCTAGCTGTGAGAGAAATAGGATGAATAGGTTAATCAGAAACAAAAAGAAAAAAAAAATGAGGAGGAGTAAATATCAGGAGAGAAAAAGAAACAAGCTTAGAAATTCATCAGTGCACAGTCTCGTACAGAGGGTATACATATTCTCAAAAGCAAATTTATGCTCAGAGAAGTAAGCTAAACACGGGGAAAGTGAAGTTAATAGGAAAAGACCTGGAGGTTAAGAAAAACTGAGGAGTTCAACATTTAATTTTCATTAAGTGATTTCATGATTGATTGGAATTAAAATCAGAGCTGCTGTATATGTTGATGAGAAGGTGATTACATGTAAATGTTCTTGAGATATTGTCAATGCTAATGGTTAATTATGTCTGAGAAGGGTTGAGTGTTAGTAACTGTCTTCTTTAAGTATCAAGATGATAACTCAATTTCTGTTTTAAAAGAGCTTTCCATCTAATTCTAAGAATCAAGTGGCAATCAAAATTATTATATACTTACTCATGTAAGTAAGGATCCCTGTAACTTGTTGTTTCTGGGTCATTCCTTCCAAGGAAAATGGGTTATTTTTGAAGGAGGTAGCATTTTAACCATCCAGAATTACTATATACACCCTTTTCGTTAAGGGGGTTGTGATCAGTGAGAGGCAGAATGTCTCAAGTCTTTCAGTGCTTAGAGCTTACTTTGGTTCATTCAACTTTGAATGCACACATGGATGTTAAGTCTGTTGTCCAGACTGTCACTCTGGGGAGTGGATAATTGAGTGGCCAGTGGTCAAAGGACCATCTGCAATATAATGGACAAGATTTACTAGCTGCATATATAACTATGCAAAACTCACCAGTGATGTACAATCCCTGTTAACAAGTTCTTGCCTCTGTTCCCTAAATGTCCTATGAGTTTGGACAACGTAGAAATCACTTAGCTTAGAAGTACACTTAGCTTTTCTTTTTTCTGTGTGTTCCCAGGTTTGCTGTTCTGATCACTTTCTGTAATTTTCCTAGTTCTTCGTCACTTAATTCAGCAGTTGCTCTACTTCTTTGAGGTATTATGCTACTTTGTTTACCTCCTCCAGTCTTACTTAAAGTGGCAGCTGCTCATTGTCCTTTCAGAGTCTGGATTTGCTTTGGTTACTTATACTAACTGCCAGCTGCTTGACCTGCCAGAAGCCAGGTGGCAAAATCAGCTTTTGCTTGGAAGTAAATTATCTATGACTGTCTCTCAGTGACAGTTCACTAAGGTAAAAACTGTAACCTAACTTCCTCCAGTTTTTGTATTCAAATACAACTTTTTTCTTGGTTTTGTTACTCTTTCTTTTGACAGTGCTATGCGTTTCATGTGCACGGCTATTCTTACTTTGGCTATATTAACATACAATTGAACACCCAAATAAAAGAATCAAAGCAGAGTACAAATGAAGAAATTACAATGAATAACCAAAATCAAAATTTCCCTTTTTATTTCTTTGTTTGGCATTTGGTTTGAATGTATCTCAAGGTCTTGGGTTTGTAATGTTTCTACATGCTTTTCTATTTCAACAAGCTCAAACTGTTAAGATTTCTAATACAGAATTTGGGTTAGACTCTGCATTAGTAATTTTAAAGGCATCCTTCTGCTTCACATTGCCTAGCTGAAGGAAGAAATTACTTCAACAAAACTGTTAGTGTCAGTGTCAGATAACCCCTTATATTCTCTAGGAGTTTGACTTGAAGGAGGTTTTTTAATCCAAACAAAGATGACATTATTGGAAGTTTTGACTTCACTGAGAAAGAGTTTAACCTTTTAAGTAATCTGATTGAAACCAAAGCTCCCTGATGTTTATCTTAATTAGTTAATACGTGTTAAATGACACGTTGTCTGGCATATGTCAGCTAATACGTCAAGTTGGGATTCTTTAAAGATCGCCAGCTCATCTAATGTCATAGGACATTTTCTTTCAGTTCCCTGACTTTGATTGTCTTGTCTCATGACACCGTGATTTCCAAGTGTCATTTGAGACTGCATGCAATTTTACCTTTAATGTTAAGCTGAAAGAAAAATCTTCTTAATTACTCAATAAATCATGAAGAGCCAAAGTAAAACCTAATCCCAAATCTTTTTCTCTTTAAAATATATCATAAAATTCATTTCTTAGAGATTTAGGGGTGCAGGTAAAGAAGCCCAGATCCAGTTACATCCACACTGAACCTGGTAATAGACTGACCAACACTTTTACATATATTAAACATTTGTCATTTGCCACAGACTTTCCTGTTGTTTTATTTAATACCCTAACGGGATACATACTTAGTAAGTACGTTTTCCAGTGATTTTCTGCTAAGAAATTAGTCAGATTTTCCTTACATAAATACAAGTAAGTATTGAGTCTTTCCTAGAACATTATTTTGGTGCTTGAAACAGTTTTAAAGGAAGCTGGGTGTGCTCAGCTCCTTTTAACATTTTGTTCACTTCAGTGTTGAAACGGTTTGTGCTTATAATGTATGTGTGTGGTTGCATGACCAAAATTACATAGGATTCATTAGGGTCTTCTTTTTCTTTTTCCAGTGGACAGTGTGGTACGTTTGTCAGACCCAGAGGATTTTTAGGGAAAAATATTTTAATAATAGACTAGGCTGCTAATAAGTGATATTGTACATACTGACACAGTTTTTCTGATGATATGCATGCATACTGTGTTCACTGAGTGCGTCTTGAGCAGTGCACAGCTCATTCTGTAATCGGATTGTTAGTTCAGTTGTATTAGAGTACTCTGAGGGTATTCCCTTAATCCCATTTCTTTAGCATGCAGAAAAATGGCAAATAGCAGTAATAGACATTAGGCTCAAGAAAAAGTCCCTTGCTCTCCACCCCCATTTCTGCAGCTATAGAATTAAAAAGACTTTGCTTGAGAATACAGGAGGAAGAAACCAAAGCCAAACACTGACGCTCAGAATTCAGAGTTTTCTGTCCTGCCCTCATAACTGTTGAGACCCATTTTACCAAATAACCATTTGGACACATAGGAAGGTTACATTCATGGAATCATAGAATCATTAAGGTTGAAAAAGACCTCCAAGATCATCAAGTCCAACCTTTGACCAAATACCACTGTGCCCGCTGAACCATATCAGGAAGTGCCACGTGTACTCATTTTATGAATGCCTCCAGAAATGGTTACTCCACCACTTCACTGGGGAGCCTAGTCCAATGCTTAACCACTCCTCCAGTGATGAAATTGTTACTTATACTCAATCTGAGTCTCCTTTGGCACAATTTGAGGTCATTTCCTCTTGTTCTGTCACTTGTTGCCTGGGAGACTGACCCCCACCTAGTTACACCCTCCTTTGAGGTAGTTGCAGAAAGTGGTAAGGTCTCCCTTGAGCCTTCTTTTCTCCAGGCTAAACACCCCCAGCTCCTTGAGCCACAATAATAGTAATAATTTTGTAACATAATATTTATAATATCATTATAATAATATTTATAATAATATAAATGCATAGCATTTATATTACAGACCAATCATCAGCTCCATTGGCCTTCTCTGGACATGCTCCAGCTCTTGCAGTGAGGGGCCCAGAACTGGACACAGAATTCGAGGTGCGGCCTCGCCAGTGCCGAGGACAAGGTGATCCCTGCCCTGGTCCTGCTGGCCCCACTATTTCTGATATAAATCAGGATATATATTTTTTACATACAATATTGGTAGACTACTTCTTATGCATATTAAAAAGTTTCAGCCTTTCTGCCAAGCAGTCATTATGGCTGCACTGTTTTTAGTAAAATAAATGTGCCCAGGAATATTGTCATGTAGGCCAGCTGACATGAAATACTATGTTCGTACTTCTCTTGCCCTCAAAAACACTGTAGTTGCATGCAGACAACCTACTGGGAATAGTTCCCTGTGCATGTTCCAGATTTGTATTAATATCTGCAGTTCTTTGGGAGATTAGCAGATGATTTGGACCAAATCTGTACCAGGAACCATTCAAAAAATTTAACGGTATAGACAATCAGGTTCCAATGCCTGGGAATGTTTCTAGATTTAAAGGCAAGTATGTAGTCATTACATCTAGCACAAAGTAGTTTCAGACTATAAAATTCAATGTGACCTTGTTAGTATATGAGTGACATCTGTGGGCACTTTTTGGATGCTCCTGCTGTCTCTATTGAATTCTCCAATAATTTGAGGTTCTAAGGAAAAAATAATTTCATAGATTCCATCTGCTACCTTCAACATGAATCGATTTGACTACTTTTACTGATATATTTAGAAAAAAAAAATACAGCACCTGATTTTTTTTGTGTATGTTTTTACATTTCAGTGGGTGTGAATTAATTTACCTATCCACGATGCTCTCAGATATATTAACAAATGTATTGTGAAATATTTTGATTTCATCATCATCTCAGTAGTTGAGCACCATGTCACAATCTCTGCTGATCTTGACTGAGAAATAAAGTTTAACCTCTCAGTTTTGGCAGCACTTATTTTAGAATATTTGTACATTAACAAAGTAAATGTTAAGCAGTCTTTTAACAAGTACCAGACAAGATTTAGTAAAGGATAGATACCTGTCAGCTTACAGGGAATATTCCTGTAAAATAATTTAACCCTTGGACAATCCTTTTTGGCAGATCTGTAATGAAAATTACCTACTTTAAAAATAGTAACTTTTCCAGTCCATGAGCTGCAGAATTCCATCGTGGCATCAACAACCACTTAAAAACCATGAAAGTGTAACATATAAATAGAGTTTATGAATTTTTTAGACATGAAGAGACAGTGGCAGACAAGAACATAAACAATTATAATGGTAGGGTCTATTGAACACAATTAAGCTAGAAAGGTTAGGAAAGGTTAAGGAAAACAAAACTTCTGGTGAGCAGCTAGTAGAATAATCTACTATTACTGGTGATATTGAACAATTTTGACTTCTCAGATAACTTTTGATGATAGGAATGCAGCAAAAGAAAACCACCAGATTCCAGATTAGCAGACTTCAGCCCTGAAAATTATTATGTAGTATTTCGCAGGAGGGGTGCCTAAGAAAAAACTAAAGAAAATATGTGCCACTTTTAATAAGGTACACTATTATAGTAACTACACACTCCTCTGATGCAAGGGATATACAGTGTATAAATCAACAGCCCAGACAAACCATAAGTTCTCGTTTGATCTCAAATATAAGAAGTAAGCACAAAGAAAGCAGAAGCTAAGTCAAATGACAAATGTTGAGTAGAAGAGAATTTTAAAAATCTCAAACCAATCCAGAATATTTGGAGCAATCAAAATAAAAGAGAACACTAATTAATTAGACAGGAGTTAGTGGCAGTGGATAGACAGTCACTGTGTGTATATTGGTATATAAAATGAACCAGTGACAATTCTGTAGCCCCAAGAACATATGGTACCACACATTCAATATCCATATAGCTAAATTCTCCTTCCTCCGAAACAGTATGGCCTTGTCCCAGTCTGTCTGTAAGGAACAGTAAGTGGTTCATGCTTCTTCCCAAACACTCCTGTGCACCCCCTGGAAGAGTGCTGTTCTGAACAGACTGAAAGTGGACCAGGAGTGTGCTAACTGTTAAATAATATGGGCAGATGAATTATTGAGCCTGAGCTTGTGCCAGGACTTTATTTTGTTTACCACAGTAAATATTGCCAGTGAGTCCTGTTCACATTTTAGTGTTGAGTGTATTTGTTTTCCTCAGGGACATCCTTACATGCTTTGCTATCCTGTCCCTCAAGGACCATTTTAATACGGCACATTTATCTTCCTGGGTTTAGTCCCTCTTTAAATCCTTTGAATAGGAATAAATCTTCCTCCACTAAACAGCATCGAGTCTTGGTTTTCTTATAAATCAAGCTTTCCCAAGCATATGAGAAGTTACTAAAGTGGGACAATTTTGAAAATGTAAAATGTCTCTCTGGTACAATAAGAGCAGTAAGAGAAACAACAATAGAATTTTTGTTCTCTAGCAAGTGAAAAGGCCAAAGATGTGAATTATCTTTAATGAAAGAAGTCAATTTCTATGAGCTACTGAATGCTGTTAATACCAAGCTGAAGAGCTAATGGTACTGTTAAATTCTGAAGGAGAGAAATAAAACAACATAATCAACTACTTGACTATAAACATCACAAAGGGCAACAAGGAGATGAGTAACGTAACTGCATTGTCATAAACAAATTATGTCATCCCAGCTTGATTTGTTTCTCTAAGAGGACAGCAGGCCTTTGAGATAGAGACCACTGATTATTAAATACCTTGATTTAATAAAGCCCACAAGGAATAGGCTGTATCCTTTTATGCTGTACTGCATGCCATTTTCATAGACCACCAGGGAAACATGATCAAGATTATTTTATTTTAGAGTAAAACCAAAACTAGTAGGAAAATCAGACCAGAGGTAGTTATCAACAGTTCAGCATCAGAAGTTTGTAACAACTGGAGTTCTATACGTGTCTGCTCTGTATCCAGTACTATTCAGGATTTCTATTAACATCCTTAAACACTGACTTGAAATTAAAGAAATGAAAGAAAATTGGTGTGGTGGAGCTGCAATGGTAGATAATACAAAATAGATTTTAAAAATTGTAATTATGCTATGAAAAAAATAAGAGACAACATAAGAAGAAAGGATGGAGACTTAAAAATTTAGGTAGGAAAAAATAGCCACGCAGTAATAAGATGAGAAACAACTAAATACCAATTCTGCAAAAATAAAAGGAGCTATAGACTACAGCACCTCACAAGATGAGAGTGTTAAGCCTGTTGAACACAGCTTTGTGTTTATCCCTTCAAGTATCTGGATATGAAATCCATTTGCACATTGAAACTATACTTCGTTTGCAAAAGAAAGACTTTGTGTTTTGCCGTATGTTTCAGTTATACTTTGCATATAAGCATATTTTATCAGTTAGACATATGGCTACTTCCTGGTTTACTAGAAAAAGCCACCATTTGTGAGAAGGACATGTCAGATACTAGAATGAGTATTGTTCTTAAGATGGGTATTTTTCCTTCTACTCTTCCGCAATGCTAATGTCTAAATTGAAGTACTTAATCCATTTTTTGGAGTGTTTTGCTTGAAGAACAGGTAGAATAATTTCAGAGAAACTATGAGAAAGCAACAAGCTTTGCTAGAAATTCAGAGATATCTATGACAAGGGAAAAACTTGAAATGTTTGATCATGAAACAATAAGAGAGGAGGATGAGAGTAGAGGCATATGGTAACAATTCTCACGTATTTTAAAACTGTTGCATAAAGAAGCATGTTAATCTGTTGCCTACCTGTAGTACATAGAATAATAGGTCCAATTCACAGAAAGGCTATTTCTTTTTGCTAAAGAATTTTGAACCATGCAGTTTTTGCTGCATTACTCAGTTAAACCTGCTGGGTTTACCACAATGGAGACTTCCTGTGATTCCTACCTTCTTTGTTCTATAGCGTTTAGATAATTTCTCTTTAGCACCTACACCAAGGCATCTTAATTTGAATTTATCTTCCTTTCATCCGTGATTGCCACCTCTGTCTCACAGCTTTCTGTTTCAGTGAGCTTCAGGGCAAAAGAGTCTTCTATCACGAGCTGCTGGAAGCTCTCAGTAAGTTAGATTTTGAATAAACAGAATTCATTAGTTCTTGTATGCTGAAGCAGCCTTCCTTTCTGTCTCTTCAGAAAGTGTATTTATGTCTGTTGGTGCACTCCAAACTAATGTGCTCCTGTTTCACTGCTCTTTCTGTGTAAAATTCTTGTTTCTTAAGAATGTTTCTTCAACTTACCATTCAGACAATTTCCTCCAAATGTAACTAACTGATGGTTGCATTGTTTCCATGGAAAGACACCATGGTTTCTTCATGAGCTGGTTTGAACCATCAGACCTCTGCAGAGAGTTATTATTTTAATAACTCTCAGATCTCTATGGTCTCTCCAGTATCCAGCCCAGACTTCAGGACACTCCAGTACCTGATTCCCCAGACTTTTATCATAAAACAAAACTTCAGAAAAATTCCCGTCAACTATATGAAATGTCTTGACTTGAAGCAGAAAATTAGGGAAATTTGAATTGAAGTAAAATGCAGCAAGCAGTGCCGTTGTCCACAGAAGTGCAGTGAGTCAGACTTGCAGTATTCTGAACATTTTGGTTACCTTAGACTATAATAGGACCACAAGGATCATGTGCCTTTATTTTTCATATTTTCTAGTATCTCTTTGAATTTCAGTACTCTCTAGCTTGGGTTTATTTCAAGTTTTAATTTTCTCTGTATTTACTCAGTATTCAGTTGTTTCCGTCAAAATTCTATCCAGGGCATGATTGATGTTTTTTTGTTCAATAATGACTGTATTGATATGCAAAAGTTGCAAACTACTAAATACTGATTGAAGCAAAAAGGTAAACATTGCATCACTTTTACTAAACTTGTTAATTGCAAGGTTTGCTATTAAGCAGACAAGGATTATGCAAGGAAATAAAGATACACAAAAGTAAATACGCATAAGGATCACTCATTAAAACAGAGCCCCAATATCAGGAATTTGCTGTAGGCATTGGTAGTACCACCAACATGCAAGTACCACCATCATTCTTTGAAATTCATCCCCGTGTGACGTTCAAACACGCAGTTACACAAAAACAAGCTGAGCTTCGCAGACCCCACACAATACTCTGGGAAAGTCTGGCAAGGCAGAATTACAGCCCAGTGCTACCAGCATTTGAATGAGAGCTCCCACCAATTTTTGTTCTTGCAGAAAGCTGAAGGATGAGACAGGCTATTAGTTTGTTTTCACATTCAGACAGAAGTACTCTTTCATAACTGCAGCTTAAGAAAGTTGGCAGTCTCTTAAAGGAACAAGATGAAGGCACCCACGCAAATTATTCTTGAGCAAAAGAAAGAGGCAGTTCAGTGAAAGACCAAATTGGTTAAATCGTGAGTTCTTCAGTGAAATGAAGAACCTGACAAGTGACCCGAGAGTCACATAAAAGATGGAAAATAGGTGAAAGGCTGAATAGAAAATGAAGAGCATATGCATATAAAGGTCTCACATCCAACATAACAAGGTGCAGAATGATATACAGCTAGTTTTTATTTTCTCTGATCCATTTTCTGAAAGACAATTAACAACCGAATTATTTCTATTAATATAGATCCTCCTTTTAAAAGTTAGCTTTTTTTCCTTGAAAATTGCATTAGAAGTATAAAATAATTCTCAGCTAGTACATTTCAAAGAAAGTAAAAATGTGAGTCTGACATCCTGAGAGGGAAAATTAATCAAGGGGTGGGTTTTTTAGGCATTTTTTGGTTACTATGTTCTGATGTGTTTCACAAATATTTTTCTTGTAATAAAAATTGATTATTATTAAACAAATGTTCTACACGGAGATCTCTAAATTCTTCTAAACTATTTACTGAAGAACTGTATATTAAATAGTCACTTTAGACAATACGCAGGAAATGAGAAAACCATGAGGAGAATTATGGGATTATGTCTTAAAACTGAAGAGTGACTTAAAAGAACCTGAGAATATCAGCTGTGGTCTGTGCCTAATTGTGTAAAATTGAAAACTTTACTTCATTACACAGATTGGCTTTTTGCTTTAAGAAGCAAGATAAAAACTGAGTATTCTCAAAAAGCCTGGTAGATGCTAATTTCCTCCCACAAGATGACTTGTCCTATGCCTTAGATCATGCATTTCAGAAGCATTTCAGAAGCATTTCTGCCTCCTGCATATAGGGTTAAGAGGAGAAGGCAGCCAATTTCATACATCAATAACTTCAATACCTTCATTTAATCATCCCCTGCTAATGAAGTGGTGTGTGTATGTCAAATGCTGTGCATCAAACTGTAAAGCGTCCTGAGAACAGAATGTATTGCAGTCTTTCAAAACTACTGTAAGACAATGAACATAGAGCTGTGGTTTTTTAACAAAGGAGAAAACCTAGCACAAAACCACCTTTGTGTCTTTGCCTCTGATTAGTGATCTGTGCATATCAGCATATTAATAATAACAGAGTTTTGCTAAGAAGCCAGTATTTTAATTCTCCTCAACTAAAGCACCTTCTGCAGCAGATAAGCTTTTTACAAGCGATCTCACTTGGCTTTTTAAGAAAGCTTCTGATCTCACAATAGTAAAAGATGATGCAGAGCTGGAAAAAACAACATAATCTACTATAAGCAGATACTAAAGAGTGGAATTTGAGATGCCAAAATGTATTCGAAAACTAGAGTGTTTCCCTATATAATTACAATTTGTTTTCCTCTGCCATTTTGACATACATGGGATGAAAATCTCTTCTCTTGGTTGTGCAACAGGCTTACTGAAATGGAGATCAGGCTATTAGACTGTTAGCTGTACCATCCTGAAGGGAGTAGCTATAAAAAGAGTTTTATGAAACAAAAGTTGTTCTTAAGACAAGAATCATTACTAAACAAAAATCGTATTTTGTAACAAGAAACTACAGTTCTAGAAATCTGAAGTTTGTGCATAGTGATAAAACACTGCTTTGAACTTTTACCATCTGTTGAGCACCTAAATCCCGTCCAAGTCATGTGAGTTGGTCATATACTGCCACTTACTGTGTCTGAGCACCTGAGAATTATTCTTCTAGATCCTCATGCCCATTCGTGGAATGCTGTCAGCTGGATTCTAAACTAGGGCATCAGCTCCTGTAGCTCATCCAAATCCCAACAAGGAGTGTGGCTGTCTGCTCTTCATCATCCTCATGTGTCAGTGCCTACCTTCTGCTCTAGGCGTTCTCCCAGCACACAGCTGTGCACACCCAAACATGTTTAGGAGTGTTCGTTCTGCAGAGCCAGACTCTTCTAAAAGGAGAACAGTGAGAGAACACTGTGGTCAGAAGTTACAACAAAGGAGATTTGGGTTGAAATAAGGAAAAAGTATTCAGAAGACAGTGATTAAACTCTGGATTGGTTTAGCTAAAGGGGCCACTGAAATTTCCATCTTCTAAATCCTCAAAGGCACCACTGCCCACTGGATTATGAGTGCCGTAGTCTGACGCTGGTTAAGCGCCAGGCATACACGAGAAAAACCATCTACTTATTTTCCTCTGCTATAGCTGCGCAGAGGAGGGGGAATTGCAAACTTCATTTTCATGAGCTGAGATAAGGATTGTCGAAAAAAAAAACCACTTTAAGGCAAAACAGGTTCAAAACTTAAACAGTATAAAGATTTATTATTAACAGAATTAAAAGTAAAAAGGGTAATGAGAACCAAAGCAAACCTTCAGAACACCTTTCTTTCCCTGTCTCTCTCTCTTTCCACCGACGGCGCAAGGAAACAAAACATGGGGTTTTGGTCAGTATTTCACTCCTTAAAAATCTTTCTTCAGTACGCTTAAAGAAAAGTTTCTTCTGCTGTGCCGTGGGATCCTTCCCACAGGAGATAGCTCTCTGCAAACTTTCTAGCATGGTTTTAACTTCCACAAGCAGCAGTCCCGACCAAACCTCCTGCAATGTGAGTCCCTCCCACGGGCCAAGCAGTCTTCCCACAACTGCCTAGTGTGGCTCATTTAGTTCATGGGGTTTAGTCTTTTAAGGATGAGTTGTTCTGGGTTGGAAGCGAAGGTTCTCTTCCTCTATAAGCATGGGCCATCTCTCTCTGTTTGAGTTCCTCACTAGATTACAGCTTTTCAGTATCCACGTACTCCAGTGTAAGTACTTTTCTTCAACCCCCCCATGCACCTCATGAATTATAGAGAAACAGTTTGTTGTATCACAGTCCTCACCACGGCTTGCAGGAGAATCTCAGCTCCGACGCTTGGAGCACCTCCTCCCTCTCCTTTTTTTCACTGACCTCGGTGCCTCCATGTTGGCTCTCCTCAAGTGTCCTCACTTTCCTTCTTCTCTGACTTGGAAGAAAGTTGGTGTCTGTAAGTTGCCGTTGAGATCTCGTCCCCGCTCCGCATCGTGGAATTGCTCGCCATGTATCTCGCTGCTGGCCACATGGTCCCTGCCGGCACCGCCCAGGCGGCTCCGGCCTCAGGGAGGCCCCGGGCCTTCGGCCATCCCCCCATCCCCCCGCCAGGCTGGGTCCCGGCGGCCGCCTCACCACCCCTCGGGGGAAAAAAGAGAACTTCCCGCCGTTTTTCCTTTCTTGAATATGTCATCACAGAGGCCTTGCCGACTTGTCTAATTGGGCTAGTAACCTGCCCATCGTCAGAGCCTTCAGCAATTGGCTCTGTGCTGGACATAGACGTTTCGAGCAGCTTTTCTCCCACCGCCACCAAAAACCAGGCTGTGTTACACCAACACAATGGGGAATAGGAACCTGACCTCTATCATTTTTTTCCTAAGGTCAGAAGTTTGATTTCAGATTTTATTTGTTAGAGAAGCAGTACTTCAAATGGATTCTTAAATTAAGTAGAGCATGTTTAGCCTTAGGGAAATGTAGCGATAATTTGATTTGAAGAAATTGCTTTTTCTGCCTTTACAGTTTATTTTCTATGCACTACATTTTCTTTAATTTTGTGATGGTAGTTCATTACCCTCTGCTAGAAATACCTCCGTGAGAAACAGCATGAACAGACAAAATTAGCATTATTTTTTCTATTTGTTTCTAACTGAGGATGATTCATAAATAATCTTGTAAGTGTTTGTATTTTTAATGATTTTGCCCAGCTTTTTTTAAGTCTTTATAGAGGTTTTTTCAAATATGTAGTTCTATTGAAAAGGCCATTTGTTGTTATGCAGAAAGAGCAAGGCATGTACATTCAATAAAAATTCTTATTTTAGGTTAAAGAAAACAAAAATAAATAAATAAAATAAATAAAAAACAGCTGCTGTCCTTGTAGATAGGCAGTCTTACTGGGATATTAAAGCTCAAGTACCAAGAAAACAAACATAAGTTCTGCTTGTCAGAGTTCTTAGTGTGCATTATACTGTTAATTTGCATATGTTTCATTTTCAAATTTGCTTTCCATGGAAGTTTTTCTGGTTAGCGTGCTGTTTGCTGTGTGTCACAGATGACCTGAGGAAATTATGTGAAGTTTCTGTTTTTCCAGTCTCCAGAATTTCTCTCTTCAGGTGGTATCATTGTAAAGTTCCATGTGTTGATTCGTTCTTTTCAATCTGTGGTTTGTAAGAAATTGTCACAAACATTTCCTTTGCTAGCTTTCTACTGGGTAGCTGCCTTTTTTCTCTTTGCAGAATTTAGTTCTTTGTGTTAATATACAGATAAAAAAGCTCCAAATCAGAGTGGGGATACCCCACTGCTAAAACACTCTTCTGGGTTTGAAAGACGATAATAGAACAGCATCAGTTAAAACATGACATATTCATTGTAACTTTGTTTCTTTTTAACAAACTATCACATGCAGAACTGGATTGCATCCTAGAAAGAAAAGTTGTTTTCTCTTGCACTGTTGCCCATGACTCACAGTGCAAAGGGAAAACAAGAAACCTGAAACACAACAGAGAAAAGGAGAGCTAAGTAAAGATTAATTATTAGTAATTATGTCAGTATTAAACTGATAGCCTAGAATGCTTTTAATGTACTAATGGTCTTTCTGTGATTTCTTCCAACTAAAAGATATGATTCTGATTAAAAGGTGAATCAGTGCCCCCAGATAATTCTGAGTAGCAATTAAATTATCTTGGTAGAAAATAATTAAGTGGAAAATTGCATAGCCTTGATGAGAGGGAACTATTTCAAAATTTCCAGTTTAGGATTCAGCTGGTTTTTTCTCTGGTTTCTGAAAGATCAGGTAGTTAATGATGGCAAAGATATCCTCCAGGTTATCTCCATGGAGTAGGCTTAAGAACATTCATGTGCTGGAAAAAGATGCATCATACCTCCTGTTGTTGTAATTTCTTGATTTAAACTCTGCTAAATTAATATTATTAGAAAAGCAGTCATGCTGGGTCATATGAAAGGTCCATCACTCTCTCTTCTCCAGCTGTAGCCAGTAAGAGTTACTTGAGGAGGAGAAGATGGCAAAACTTAACAGCTTTCTAGTTAATGTAAAGAATACTAAATAAGTAATGAAAGACAGCTCATCTAAAACATTTTTCTACACAGTGATTATTCAAATGTTAAGAGAGTGTGTAGTGGGTTGACCCTGGCTGGATGCCAGGTGCCCTCCAAAGCTGCTCTGTCACTCCTCTCTTCAGCTGGACAAGGATGAGATAATATGATGAAAAGCTCATGGGTCGAGATAAGGACAGGGGGAGATCACTGAGTGATTATTGTCATGGGCAAAACAGACTCAACTTGTGGAAAATTACTTTCTTACCAATCAAATGAGAGAAGAATAAAGAGAAATAAAAGTAAATCTCGAAACACTTTACCCCGACCCCTCTCATATATCCAGGCTCCACTTCATCCTCATTTCTCTGCTTCTCCCCCCAGCAGAGCAGGGGCATGGAGGATGGGGGTTATGGTCAGTTCGTCACACGTTGTCTCTTCTGCTCCTTCTTCCTCATGGGAAGGACTCCTCACACTTCCTCTCCTCCAGTGCGGGTTCTCTCCCATGGGAGACAGTGTTCCACAAACTTCTCCAACATGAATCCCCCCGTGGGCTGCAGTTCTCCATGAACTGTTTCAGGTGGGTCCCTTCCATAGGGTACAGTCAGGAAGGCTGGTCCAACATGGGTCCCTTGTGGGGTCACGAGTCCTGCCAACAAACCTGCTCCAGTGTGGCTCCTCTCTCCATGGGCCACAGGTCCTGCCAGGAGCCTGCTCCAGCACGGGCTCACAGCCTCCTTTGATGGCATCTCCCTGCTCCAGTGCAGGGTCCTCCAGGGGCCGCAGGTGGATCTCTGCTCCCCCATGGACCTCCAAGGGCTGCAGGGGCACAGCTGCCTCACCATGGGCTGCACCAGGGGCTGCAGGGGAATCTCTGCTCTGGCACCTGGAGCAGCTCCTGCCCCTCCTCCTTCACTGACCTTGTGTCTGCAGGGCTCTCACTCCTCTCTTCAGGCTGTGGTTGGCAGTAATTTTTCCACCTTCTTAAATACATTGTGCCAGAGGCGCTGCCGCTGCCACTGTCACTGGTGGGCTCAGCCTTGGCCAGCAGCAGATCCATCTTGGATCTGTGTGGCATTGTCTCTGTTGGACATGGGGAAACATCCTCGCAACTACTCACAGAAGCCACCCCTGCAGCCCCCACCAGCAAATCCTTGACATGCAAACCCATACAGCAGTATGATTCTTAGTGATCATATAAAGTGATTTTGAATAGCAATGTATTTTTTGGAAGAGAGTATTAATTTCTGTTTCATAATGGTATTAATACACTTACTGGAAAAAATTCTTAAGGAAGAGTTTTCTTCTACTATAGATGCATCTCATAACTGAGTAGCCAGCCATTCTACTGCAGTAATGCTTATGATTAAACATCACTCAGAGGCACTGCCATCAGTGGCCATCAGTAGAATGGCATGCCATGTACATTAGGCGAGGTTCATATCTGAATGGAGTCAAAAGGAGCATCATCATCATTGCATGGTTCTGCCTCCTACCTATTACATGCTTTATTGATTTAACATGCCCTCATCTACTACAATTCCTGATTGATTTAAGGAGGAAACAACTCAGCGGAGTCTTAATGTTTTTGCATTTGAAGAGGATAAAATGTAAGAATATAAGGTAGTACAAAAAATACACTTTTACAGCTAATGCTCATAAGGCAATCATGTAAGTTAGCAATTTGGTATCATTTGTGTTTAGTGTCTTTTAAAAAGCTATATCTGCCCTACAAAAATGGTTGAGACCGTTTCCTAGAATATATTAAGAGATGAATCAGTTTGAGATGTAAATAACTAGGAGACAAGTCCTTTGAAAGCCTGTTTTTGTAAAAAACACCTCTTTTGCTATTTGTCTTCTCAGACAATGTGAGATTCTGTGGGACATACTGTGTTAATTAGATGTAGGGTTTTGTGGAAATGCATTCTGGTTTAGAAATGCAAATAGGCTTTCTGTAACAGTACAAATATCCAGTAAGAAATTACTTGTTGTATGATAGTGTAACTTCACTTACAGATCAGAGAAAGGAAAACATTTAAACTCTGAAAAGATTGGGTGGTTTTTCATTTAACTACCAGTACAGAGAGACCATGTTATTGGATAAATACTACTTTGTGTTCATAGCATAACTGTTTATCAGTTACATTTCAGGTTGTTAACCCAGTGTTTCTATATATATATGTCACATCAACCAAGCTATTGTGATACAGAAATGCTTTGATTATAATTTAAGCAAAAAAATTCAGTCAGGATGAACATTACAGTTATTTCATGAATGTTCTTACAAGAAGAAAACATATTTCTAGAAAATAAATAGCGTTCATGGTTTTTCTCCTTTTCTGCGCGATTAAATTGGTTGGTGAGAACTTTTGGCACAAACATATAAGAAAGAATGAATTTAAATACAAGCAGAGGATGCAGTCTGCATTTCTTCCACTATGTTCCAATTTTGTTTTGGTAATAACCATAATTAAACAATGTGCCAGCTGCGAGAGAATGAGATACTCAATGAAGGCATCCATGAAAGCCATGGGTTTGTTACAAATCCACAATTAAAAGAAATAGGAACATTTCATTAATTTCTTCATGAGGTAGTCAAGTGATCAAGCATGGTTTAATAAAGTAGAAAGTTGTCACATCATACAATGATCCCAGCCTAGATAGAAGAGTTATCTGTATTAACATATAAGCTCAGCTGAATGCACCAGCCTTGTACACAAGAACTTACAGACTTTTATGGGTCAAAGGAGACAAGGCTGAGTTAGTGAATGTTACATTTAATATATAGTCTGTACTAAAAAAATGTATCAAACTATTTTGTATGTATATTGGACATCATAAGACAAGGATGATTGCTGAAGAGCAGCTCTCAGTGATGGCAGCTATATTCCTTATAGTTATGTAAATTCCAGAGATGTGCTTATCATTTCATTTTATTTCAGAACAAAAATAAACAGATAGAAATAACTTCTGTAAAACTAGAAGACTTGGTTAATTCATTTGTTCATTAATTCATTCAGGTCTTATAAAATTTTCAGTTTTCTTCAGCACAGTTAGAGGTACTTGAGTCTTTGAATTGTCCCTCACCTACTAGGAGCCCCATTTTCTCCATTATACCAACACAGATCACAAGTTGCACTGGGTGCAGGCTTGAGCAAGTGTGGTAGTAGATGGAATATTTTTCACTAGTTGATGGACAACTTTTACACAAGATGTATGCTCACTCCTGGCAGAAGTCCTGCATGCCACGGTTGCATGGCAGGCTCACCCAGAAAGTGCCAGGCCCTTCAGGACCAAGCAGTCTCCCTTCCTTTGCTCCTGTCAGCCTCCACACTACCACTATCAATCACACCCTGTGCTCTTGAGGCTTGCCATGGCTGCCTGGCTCCTGGAGCCGTGCCTGCTTGCCAGTGTGGTCCGTGCACACGGAGGTCACGCTGACCGAGATCCTTCTGGGAGCATCCGCTGGGTGTTAATGCGAAGATCACCAGCCTGTCTGAGGGTAAAAGGACTGGGGATTTCTGCAGCAAATGGCAGTCTCACACATCCCAATAAAAGGAGTGCAAGAATAAAGTACCGTAAGTGGAGACTGCTGTGGAGGGCTGGAGAAGGGTTACAGTGTCACACAGCCCTGGCTGCTGCAGTGGTTTTGTTTTTCTGTGAGAGGCACAAAGGATATGTGGAGAAAACGCATAAACATAACGACTGAAAATGCGGTACATGTTAAGAACAGAATTTGAAAATAAACCGGCATCAGCGCGTTGTGACCATGACCAGAACTCCAGGAACAAGGAAGGAATATATTTCTGGTGACACAGAATACATGCGGAGTGTCCTGGATTTGCTGGCCTGGGAGCACATCTGGGTAAACAAGAACTTCACAGGTGCCAGCCATTATTAGGCCTTTCTCAGATAACATTGGCTACAGCTGTGTCAAAAGGATGATCACCACTTGCTAAGGACATCCTGGTCCTGTGGGTCCTCACTGTACTTCTTGGGTGAACTTTCTCTGTGATGAAAGGGGCAAGACTTTAGAGGCATGCTGGTCATGTGAGAGGAATTGAGCAGCCATGGCACCTGCCATGTCTTCTCTTATGTAACAAATGTCCTGAAAGTACATTTTGTCTTTCTCTAAAGATGCATCAGATGGTTTTGGCGGCTGCTTCTTCCGAGGAGGTCATTGTAGAGAAAGCAGACAGCAGCAGAAAAAATACTGTTCTCTCTGTATTTCCATAGCTTCTTATTTTGTTTCTTAGAGTAGCTCTACATTTTAAAACAGAGAGTTGCCCTGTTTTCCTGTTTGATTTCCTCTGCTGCCTTTTTTTTGTTGTTGTTGTTTTCTTGAATTGCTGGGAGGTTGAGGAATGGCAGGGGCAAACTGCCACAACCCCTCAACAGTGACTCTCCAAGGAAGGCTGGGCATTTTTGATAGATAAGGGCTGTGGGAGAGATAAAAACAGACTTCTCTCTGTACTCCTCTGAAGTACATGCCCCTCACTACATGCTCCTTTTTGCATTTTTCCCACCTGTAAAGCCCTTTCCTTACTGATTCCTTTGACTGGGTCCTCCAACTTTTATCTTCTTTCCTGCCTTTCTTCCAATCCTGCATGCTTCCTGTTCTGCCTAAATGTCAGAAGTCTGATGGAACTCCTATGCAGAGTAACTGCAGGTTAGTGCAGTAATACTGATACAAATGTCATTATACTGAAAATAAAGTTAGGCCCTTGCACTCTTAATTTACTAAGTCTTGCTTTCCATAAATGATCTGTTGGTATTAAGGACTGTTTTTTAGAATGTAGTAGGTTATTTTAACAGATTCCAAGCCTACAAACTCTTCTCAATGAATCAGTCTCTAGAAACGAAATTATTATGCTTCTAGATCAGCCACAGAAGAATCTTTCTCTCTTGATGATAGGGCAGGTTAAAATCCTGACCTAAACCAGATTTCTGAAGTTGATACACCAGTTATATGAGATGGGATGAGTCAAGCTGATAATCTCCTCAGAGACTGGCCAAGATCTATTCCAGAAGCAGCTGTGCTTTTTTATACCCTACTGAAAATCTGCTTCAATTTTTTGTACTTCAGTGGTTAGTATCCTTTTAGTTTACTGTCTGATTTTATGTATGTTCTGTTTCTACCAGTTGTTTTTGGTCCAGCATTGTTCGTTAGCCTAAACTGCTATTGCACTTTTCCAGTGTTTACTCTCTTTTGTATTTATAGACATACATTACCTTTATAAGGACAAGTAAGTGCCTGTTCCATTTTCTGCCTCAACCTTTACTTTGCCACACTAACCCAGCCAAGTTCTGTCAGTCACCTTTTAATAGATAGGCCTTTACATCATCTTGGTGACCTTTCTTTTCTTCTGTCCTAATTTGAAAGACTCTGTCTTGAATGTAGGCGACCTGTCTTCTGTGCATATGAGATTTTAATGCTACCTTAAAATATTCTCCTTAATCCAGTGCTCCTAGGATCAGAGCTGCGTTTTCTTGGCAGTATTCCACCAGAGGCTGAGTGTGCTTGTATTGACTTGCCTGACTGGCTTAAATATTGCTAGTAGTGTAGCCACAGGCACACAGTGTTCATTAAAAGCTGAAAAAGCTAACTCAAAATCATGGGGAAGTATTTAAGAGCTATCTCACACAGCTCTGCCTGCTGCCACAGTTACCAGGGCTGCATTATGTCAGCTGGCTATAAACTGGATAGCGCAGGTATAAATGTCTAAAGTTATCATTTTTACAGATTCCAGTGATAGTTCTTCACTATTACCCCACATCTTTCACTACTAATCCATTAGTGATTTACTTTTTGTTCTCTTTTCCCCATCATCCAGACTCTAGGGCTATAAAGCCTGTTTTGATTAGGGCCAAAACTGTACATGCAGACCTTAACAATATATACTTCTCTTACAGAAATTAAGATAGTGATGGTGTGAACAGTACTTTTTGGTTCACTTTCATTTTGGAAGTTTCCTTCCTAGGCAAATCTTAGCTTTCTCACCCCTTTTTCCTTGTTTTGATCTCCTTGTGTGTAGCAGAGTCAAGCAGATGCAGGAATAAGACAACTGGGCACAGCCTGCTACATGGCTGGTTAAATACATATTAGGTTCTACCCTGTGCTCCTTTCCTTATTTTTGAGGTGATAGCATCTGTTCAAGTACACATTCCCTATTTATCAGGGCAATTTTATCCCTTTCAACACAGAGAGTCACTGCTAGAATTTGTTCAGAGTTGGCTGAATGCTATGGACATGTGATAAATTTTAGGGATACCATTAGCTGAGTCTTTTATGCCAGCTATACATTCTGTTCCCCAGCACGCTGTCCCTAGCACTTGTTTGATCTCAGAGTGAGCCTGTTCAGAAATTTACAAATAAGAAGAAAAAAAAAAAAGAGAATTGTCTACCAGTACCAGCTGAGCTCTCTAAACTGTCTTCACATGGAGTCAAATGGATAACACAGCGCACGTGATGAGAGCAATGCAAGCCGAGGTGCAGTCTGACACCGATCCTCTGAGCAGCAGCTGGTGCTTAGCACAGCCAAACCACACTGAAGGAGCACACCTGAAGTTTTGTAATTTCTGTGTGGATAGATCACAAGGCACATACTCCTTACCTGAAAATGTTTTTCAAGAAACACAAATGTTTGGCAAGACACTGTTCCTATGATTACTGATTGTTTTGAATAGTCTGTGGAATGTCCATTTGGTCACAAGAGGTGAGCAATGCTGACCTTGACTGGAGAGACTTGACTCTAGTAACAACTTAGCATCCACACCCATGAAATCTCCTTTCATTATGAAAAACAGAGTTCTTGCTCAGTCTATTTCATTAAAAGAATCCTCACTATATATGCATACATTTCTTTTTATATTCAGTTCACTGGCTTGAATACAGAGAAGATAAAAATGTGATTCAGTGAAAGCTTTAATAAGAATATGTAAAAATGTTTTTAGTTAAGTAGAGATAGATGACTACTGAATAGTTATGTTAGTAAAATTCACAGCCTTATTGCATAATGTGAAACTCTCTTCAAGTCACAGGAAATAGCTCTCAAAACTGCAAAAAAAAAGAGAGACTTTTTTCCTTCTCTTTAATCAGCTTTTTGATGTAAAGCCAACACCTTTCACTCCGTTGTGAAAAAAAAAAATGTTCTGCTATTTTAGAATATAAAACATGGATTACTGGTACTATGGGTGCAGTTTATGTTGAAGGGGTATTAGGTTCCCTTGGAAAAAAAAAAATCATGGGCAATAAGCATTCAAAAGGAGCCATAACAACCTGTAGATTATGTAGCTGATGCTCCCAATTATTCTTTTTCTGCTGCTGCATTCCTACACTCCAGAGCACACCTCTCACCTTTACAGCCATCACACTCCAAACATTGCTTGCACTGAAGAGAATCACTGTTTTGCCTGAAGCAAGGAACATAAGTGTTGCAAAACTGACTCCTCCTCTAATGGGGTGAGCATGTACAAGTACACAGAGTTGTATTTCTCCCAGAGCTGCCAGGCTGAATATTTTGCAGTCAGAGCTCTAAAGCTTACAGGCTTTTTCTCTGTTTATCTTTCTTTTGGGTCTTTCCCCCTCTTTCTTTCTGGATTTTTTCCTTTTTTAAATATATGAGAAACTCTTTGAAACGCTGGATTTTCAAGTCCTTTTTCAGGAAGCATTCATAAGCTGGCATGGGTCAACATACATTTCATTACCAGGCAAAAGTAAGTACTGCAGTTAAATCTGTTCCTACGGTATGTTTACCTTACTATAGAGGGTTTGGTGTTGTATGAAGGGCAGAGTAGACTGTAGTTCTGTTAGCAGAAATTAAAAACTTACAGAAATAGGTAAAACCAGTTGACCTTCATATAGTATGCTAAATATCATGTGGCTCACAGTCAGAGAAAGAAAAAAAGCATTTTTGCTTGTAAGTCAGTGATCTCTCTTTTAAAATACTGAAATAAGCCGTGGACACAGAGATGCCACTCCTTCTGTATGTTTTTTTTTTAAGTGACAGTTGGACTGTGTTTATTATTTTGAAGCATTTTTAATCCACTTGATAGTACTGATCTCATTATATTACTGCTTTGTATCATTTACGTTCACTAAATATACCTTATGTTTGTTCCTCATTAATGAAAATATCCTCCTGGAACTCCCATAACTGCCATCATACCTTCCACTGTCTGATGTTCCCTAGCTATTATTTTATTTTTCCTGTGTAACTCTCTCCTGTGTCTGCACATACACACACTAGTTATCAGATTCTGTTTTGTGGTATTATCTTCAGAATGTGTTGGTATTGGCATAGACTGACAGTGAAAGGCTGAAGGGAAATGGATCTCAGAGAGAAGGGAGAGAAAGGCTGATAAATGAGCTGGCAAGGAGTAAAGAAAACGATGTGCTTTGATCCAAAGCGCATTTTATAGCCAATTTTTCCTGCGTTTTATTGAATTGCTGTGCCGTCAACATCTGTAATATTGTCACTGTTCCAACAGTCACCTGGGAATTCATTAGTACCCTGGGAATGAATACAGTTTTCCTTGCTATGAGTTCCCTCTAGAGAGCGCAGCAGCCTGCGAGACAGTTGTGTGGGTTCTGTGTCCGTGTTACCAGCGTAAGATTTCTGCTGCAGAAATGCTGTGCTGCAGCTATCAGTCTTTCCTTCTTTTGAGAGTTGGCTTGCTTTTGTTGAGCTGCACTAGGCACTCCCCCAGGGCAGGCAGATGGATTGCCCAGGCAGCGAGCAAGTTTAGCAACAAGTAATGCTCGAACGCCTGTGTAAGGAAAGCAGCCATTTACCATGTGCACGTTTCGCAGCTCCAAGCATCCACAGTGAGTCTGCAGCGGGAATGCACCTCAGGCTCCTGTGACAAAGTACAGCCTAGTCAAAGTCCTGCGCAAGGGCTAACCTAAATCTCCACTTTGGCTAGGAGCACGCAGACCGTGGAGGGAAACAAAATCTGGAGAAATACAGTCAATGTAAAGCCAGCAAGGAGCAAAAAAACTGATGGGTAATCCTAGCAATTTTTGTTGTTGTTAAAATTGATGTGGAAATCTGCCAGACTAAATTTTTATGTCAAAGATGTGATGCTTTGAAGTGGCAGGTTTTCCAGTGGACAGAACTGAGTAGGATAGTTCAGTCTCAGAATTTTCATCTTTATTTTTCAGAAGGGCTTTAGAGTTTTTAAGGTATTTCCATTGTTCTATCATTTTTTGTTGCTCAGCAAAATGTACCCTTTTAATGTGTCAAGTGTTCACGGCTCCAGCTGCAATTACCACCCATAGCAAGTGAAGCTCAACTATCAGAAACAGGGTGCTTGGGAACAAAGGGGGCTTTTGAAAGCCCTGGCCTTCATTCAGAGATTGTGGCAGTTTGACTTCCCCACATTCCTTACGGCAGTGAAGCAAATGGAGTTCAGCCACTTCATTCAGCTGTATCACGATTTGAGTTGAAACCTCTATTCTGCCAGGTGGTTTTCTTCTCCAGAATCAGACGCAGGTTAATTACAGACTCAAAGGAAACTAGAAATGCTTTGTTCCTACTACGTCTTTCGTTTGTCTTGTTTGAAACTAATACTCTGGTATTTCCAGACACTGAAATTTACAAGCTCCTAAGTTTTATATATGTACCTGCATGTACATATCAATACGCTTTTTATTTTTCAGGCAGGATTTTTTAAGGTTTTGTCACAAACTCTTGCTGTGTAATACCCTTCTTTCAAAGTTCTATTCCTCCCTGAAAACTTTAGTTTTCTGTGGCTTCAGCACCACCACTTTTGGTTCCCATTTATTTCTTCGGTACAGCTGCCTTTCAGAGAGGTTGTAGGGTTGCTTCACAAGGTAAGATCAAAGGGCTACTCAGTCTATACCCTAAGTTTTTGGTTGTACTCATATATTGGACTAATCTAATGCTCTAATAACTTCACTTACAAAGACTACCTGATTTAACTTTTCCTGACTGTTCTCCTACAGTTTTGGGGAGATGCCTTGTTTGGTCTCCACTCTGGTTTGTCTGTGATTGCTATCACATTTCTCCTCAGCCTAACTCTGAATTAAAGATCTCCTGTCACATAAGTGTGTACTTAGGCTGCATAAACTTAGTTCATTTGAGGCTGATCTTAACCCTTTTGAAGAGCCAGCCTATGTTATTTCAATATAATTTATTAATTGGTCAGCTGTAGCTGTACCTATTCTGCAATCCTCACTCTCACCCTGTTATCACTGTGGATCAACTTAATTAAACATTATGAAGTCAAGGGTGCAAGGTTTTTTACAAGCTGAATAATGAGAGGAGGAAGGTTTCTAACTGTTGTCTTTCCTATCTTTTATATTGCCTGGTCTCACTGAAGAGATCATGACCTTTTCCTGAGACCTTGCTTTATCTATCACAGATAGATATAGGTTGGTAATGGTTCTATTTAATATGAACTTAAATCTTAAAAACTTACTTGTTAAAAAACTTTCATATCCAGTAGACTGTATTTACAACCACTTTTTAGCCCTAAAACTTTATAACTTCCAGTAGAGCCACTGGTAATTCCTCTGCTTGCAGTGTGTACCTGCCGAGTGCAGCTGTGGCTCTGCTTGACCCTGTCTTTACTGCATGTACCCCATACCTAGCAGCAGCATATGACCAAGCAAGCAGAGTTGTTTTCTTTTCCTGCCCCACTCTAAATTAGTGAATTAAAAATGAGGAAAGAATGAATGTTCAAAATAATTGTTAAAATATCCTTGCTGCTCAGGAGTGCATTTAGGTTGAGTCCTCTTGCCATTGTATATAGGTTAGATTATAGTTACGATCCCTCTAGATTTACAGGGTAATGATCTCTGAAAAGATCTCATTCAGCATACTTGTTACATCTGATACAATTTGTTTTCCTTGTCTTGAGAAATTTTCTAATCTCCTGAATTTCAAACCCCTTACAACCTGAGGTAACCCGAGGTTTTTGGCATGGCAATTCTCTTTCCAAATTCATTGTTCCCTCAGGGCAAAGTCATTCCATATTAATGGTACTTTTAAATTGTCACATTTCCACTTTTGGTGAACATGTGATACATTACATTCCCTGTGAGCAAGTATGTACTGGTTCATAAAAACAGTCAATAAACTTGGCACCAATAATTTCTGAAAACTTTCAGACCTCTAACTGGAGCAAGAACAATGAGGAGCAATCATGATATAAAAATGGAGGGTTTAGAATTCACGACAGATCATCCGTTTGATGAATAGCGCGTTTTGGATGCTGCTGTATGGTGTGACCCTTCTTTCTTGGATGAAACAGGAGATGGTCTTTGGAAAAGCAGAGATGACTTGTAGCCAAATCTACATCTGCTCTCAGCCTCATCCAAAAATTGGATTGCTGCTGTTGCTGTTTCTTCACCCCTAAACATTTGCTGGTAAATCATGAGAGTTTAAGAAAGCCAATCCAAAAAGAGTAGGCTTTTCGTTCAGGAGCTTCCTTTTACTTAGTCATGATGCAAAGAGAAAATAAAGAACAATTCACTTCAGTGATTATAGGGCAAATTATACCTACCTTACAAAAGGTAGGTGGATCATGGTTTTGTGAATACAGAATAAAAATAGGAAAAAATAGAAGGTATGTACTTTAATTTAAGAATAAAGATTAGTCTTTAAAACATCAATATCTAAATTACTTATTTAGATGGAAGTGTTAACTAAATTACCTTGTTTGACTAAACTACTAAGCTGCCAGGTTCAGTGGTAAAGTCTGGGCATCTGAAGTTGGGATCCTCATGTGACCCCTTTGTTTTAAGTAACAATATAAAGTATTTTTGTCTAGATAAGGTAATTGGGTATGATCAGACTATTTTGTCTTAATATAAAGAAGACAAAAAATAGTTTCTTGGCTATTTGTCACTCAAGGTATGTCTTCTAATCTTCTCTTCAGGAAAAGCCCTACCTCACATGACTTGTATCTTCTCTGTATCCTAATCATCATATATTTGCTTAGCCTAAGTAATGCCAAATTACCCCAAACTCCCTGTAATTATTACTGGTGTATGTTAAAATAGTATTCATACATAAGTTCACTCTCTTATTATTATTATTATTATTATTATTATTATTATTATTATTATTATTATTATATACTGTTTCCTAGTTATTTTCCTAGCACCTCTCTTCATTCCTTGTTTGAGTGGCAGCAATGTAGATTTCTATTGTGACTTAGAAAAATGGGGAGAGGATGAGAAAAGGCTACAACCAACAAGGGAGATGTCATTGGTCACAGTTAAAGAACAACTTTGGTGCCAGATGGTGCAGGCTCCATTCCTTCAACTCCTGCTGGAAGACCTAACCCTCAAAAGTCTCGTGACCATTGTCACCAGAAGCCCTTCCCCCTGTTCCAGCCGTATGATGCACTTACCCCAGAAATGTATCAGATCCATGAGGCCTCGGAAGTCCTCCCTTTGTCCACAGGAATTACCATTTTGTCATGGTCATGGCCATACCCTGTGTGATCTCTGAACCCCCTGTACTTGCTGAAAACCTTGCCTTTTTCTTTGCCGCAGAAGTACATCAAAGGCCCTCATACACCTATGTGCATTTTTGTGTGTTTACAAAGACACAGGTGAAAGTGCATGAAGTCTATAAATGTGTGTTTATACATACTTATACTTCTTTATACTATACAAGGATTTTATTTATAAAACGTGTATATAAAATGTTTAGTAAAAGATAATGAAATCAAGTGAAAATTTAATGGGAGTAGGAAGAAAACAAAATAAAAGGAAAGTACAGTTAAATGGTGTGGGAGTATGTCAGAGGGAGTGGGGGGCCATGAAAAGATCTGAATGTACATTGGGCAGAGGGGTGAGCCTGTGAAGCTGTCCAGCAGGCTGCCACCCAGCCCCAGGTCATTCAAACAACAGACCACACCTGTGAATCTGACCCAGAGGCCCTCTTCACCTACCTTCAAACCAACCAGGCCACATTGTGGGGTTGTCCTGCAGCTTTGTCCTATTCTAGAAAATATTTAATATTGCTTACTAAAGTTGAAGGCCAGAAGAAAAAAATGGGAACATGTTCACGGGAACATGTTGTAGGGACACCTACATCCCAAAATGTTTTCCTAAAAAGACCATGTGCATTGGAGAGAAGATGGTTGGGCTGGGGTTATGAAAACAAAAGTTTGTGTGAGGAGGGGTGAGGCAACTCTTTTCTACATCTCAGTGTTCTAACAGCCATTTGTAGTACCATGACAGGGATTATGCTCCGTGTATTCCCTTATGCTTATGATGATGTGGAGTTCATAGCACTTTCTGAAAGCACAATCCTGGCTGAATACACAAAAGACACAGTTTTTCTGTGAATTGTTTTTATTCCCACTTAGAACCACAGGATTTTTAAAAAAAAAGTAAAACAGCTGAAAAAAACAGCTTGGAAAGAAAGGAAATGGTAACAATGGGAGACAGGTCACCATCACCCCAGTGATCAATTAATAAATAAAGTTTCATTGAACATGACTGAAATGCTGCCTAATGTTTATTTTTCTGTGCACATGTAGTAGCGGCATGTTAATAGACTGCAGCTTCTGTTAAAAGGCATTTTCTGTGCTCCTGAGGAACTGGGAAGCTTTGGGAGTTTAAGGCCGTTTTCTGAAACAAGCAATACTGTTGATCTGAACATAAAACACGTGGCCTCATGTCATGCAAATCAAGACTCACGATATACATAAGGCTGTGAAAAAGTCCTTTAGAAGTAACAGGTATTTGTGGCCTATTCTAAGCACAATAATAACAGCATTAAGCTCTTTTTAATGGTGGTGAACATATTATCCAAGTGTGCCTGGACTGTGTGTCTGAAAGGCAGAATGGGTTCTCAAGTAGCTGAAGCTTTTAAAACCATTTTTCCTGCCTCAATAATTACAGTCCAAGCAGGGAATGGATGTTCTTAAATCAGCCCTCACACAAGCTGTTAAATTAAAATAATTTTCATTTATTTGTTACTTGCAATGAAGTAGATGCCTCTGTCACAGATTGCTTTAACAGGGTGCTCAAAACCAAGACATGGGGATGTTTTACAGCACAGTTACCATTTGCTACATTGATGTGTTACTGGAGTTTGTAATAAAGAACTATAACCACAGCTTCTTCGTTACTGTCAGAGTCAGACCTGTGTGTGAAATGTCCCAGCTGTGCAAGGAATTGGAAAACCATGTCTGGTAATTGGTGTAAAATTAGAGTAAATATACCTCCACTCGGAAAGGAAGACCTTGAGGATGTTTAGGGCAAAAGAAAGATTTTACGGTGTTTATGAACAGATGTTCACAGGTATTAGCTGAAACTGTGAGAGAGGGTCAGATGTACTGCTTAATAGACTGCAGTAACCAAAGTATCAAGGCACATTCTATTCCAATGAGCTTTAAAAAGTGAACACTACTGAGGGCAAAATTAAAGTTCCTAGCAGTAAAAAGATGAGGAAAGAAACAGCTGCTTGTAAAGGGGTATTGCTTGCCCTAGAAATTTAACAGCTGGATGAAAGCCTCTCAAGTCCATGATGTTTTGCAGTTGGAGCCAGAGTGGGAGAAAAAGAGGGATGGTAAACCGCAGTTTTTACATCATGCTCCCCAACAAAGCTTGCACCAAAATATCCCCACAAAACACCAGTTTGAACTTTACCAAACAGCTATTCAAAGCCCCTGGAAGCTGTCAGGCCAGTGGGAGGTGAGGTTAGCAGAAATACAATACCCAGACAGCTGGAATAATATTAATAGTGCTGCTGGGTAAGACATGGCATTATTCTTTGTGGCAAGTCCATTATTCATCCATATGCATATTACTGGAATGTATAAACACTTACTAGCTCCAACAACAGAGCTTTAACTGTTGACCAGCCATGGACCTTGTCTTCAGTCCTGCAATTAGAAAAACAAAGCTTAAAATGGATGAAAATTCTTGTATTTTTTGTACAGCTGGAAAGCTAGCAAGTTTTTTGGAAACTTCTCCTGGGGTTGCCAGTGACAGTTTCCCTTTTCATTAATATGCCTGGAAGGTTTTTATCTCCATCTACCTCTACACAAAACATTGTTGAGTACCAGCTGGTTTGAGATTTATTAGTCCCATTCTTATGCTGAGTTCTGGAAAATGGTAATAGCAGTGAGCTCATTGGAGCAACACAGTACAAACTGCATTATGTGCCAGTAAACCAACCTCATATTGATAGAGGAAACACTGAAATAAATACAGATGAAAGCAAGCATGTTGTATTTCACAGTGGAAAGGAACCTTTCACAGTGGAAAGGAGCCTTTCATGTTGACATGAAAGGTTCCGGTATTTTAACAAAGCCACCATATAGTAGAGTATAAGTAGTAAAAGGAGTAATAAAATGACTAAAATGACCCCTCCTTGTACAAGAATTATTAAACATCCCAAGTGGTGTGGAAGCTGTATTCTACAGCCTCTTTTCAAAAGCTATATGATTTTTCTTAAGGAGTTTGGGAATTATTAAGCCACAATTTAAAAGCATGTCTAGAAATATGGCCAGAGATGTGATCAGATATGTCTCCCAAGCAGTTGTAGCCAAGCTGAACTCTGGCAAAGCAGGAGGTCTCAAGGGTTGTTGAGAGACACGTCACAGCCCCAAAGGGCTGTCCTTTCTCAGACCCTTAAAAGGAAAAGGATGGGTAGTGCTCTGTATTCCAGCCACTAGAAGAAGTAAAAGAATAGCAAACCCTACTGAACACTAGGAATAAACAAGAAATGCAGAGGAAGATGGCCCATTTTACCACTAGAAAAGGAGATATATTTTAACAAGGCTGATTTTTGTTCATGGCTGCTCAGAATAATGTGCTAAACCCACGCTGGATTTGTCTGAAGTTGCCCCAGGGCAAGCAGGCATCACAAAGAGCTTGTTCCTTGAGATGCCATTACTGTCAGGTGTAACACAATTTGCGCCCTGGACTTGAGTGGGGAAAACTCTGTAGGTCTGAACAACTGTGCTGGATCTTTGCTGCAAAACTGTTGAAGAGCGAGCCTCATGAATTATGTGTAGGCTGCTTTCAGCCAGGTGGATGATAGGTTAGGAGACATCCTAAACTGTAAATCCAGTCTGCTGTGTAGGGTATAGGTGACCTTGAAGCTGCCTTCAGGAGTTCATCTTTTGTCCTAACAGGAGCCATGTTTACTACTGCACCATGTTCAGGGGAGCCCTTTAGGTAAGTGTAATCCCCTGCCCTTGTCGTTGTCACACTGGGTAATCTGCATTTGTTTCAGAAATTTCATCATGTCTATCATTCAACCAATGGATTTGGGGAAAACCCATTGCAAACTCTTCTTAGTCCCCCTACACATGTTCCTGTAAAGTTGAATTTTTGTTCTGGTTTTCCATTTTAGTAGGCAACATTGTCTGTGTCTTGCAGCACAGCACAGAATCCAAAGACTGCCCAAGTAACGCTGTACAGGAATCTGGTTGGATTTTATCAGTCGTGTTAACGGGTGGTTGTGTATCTGTTTTTTCTTCTCATTTTTTTCTATTCATATTTAAACTTTATTAGTAGTACCTCTTATTAAGCAATATGTAAACTTTTGCAAGTATAAATTCATTTATTAAGTGCATGCATTTATAAGTATTTATGCACACCTTACTGTATATATTTTAGAGATATTTACAGGTCACCATAAGGGGCTGGACCTGCAGCAGAAGAAGGTTGGCACAGCACCTGCCCTGTCCTAGCTTGTGTGAAACTGTCCTGACCCTAGAATCTAAAAAAAGCCAGGGGGAAATGGAGGCAAAATGTTTTCTTTAGACAGTCAGGAGTTTCTGTAGCCTGTTAGCAATTGGTATCTTCTGTGCAGATTTTTAACAGGTCTTTTTTTAGTTGTGCCCTCTCTGTGTTGATCACTTGATTATAAACTGCTGAAAGACACTGAAGTAAATCCATTATATATAGCATGGAGATAAGTGACAGCAACACAGGTTCCCACTGAAATGAAATGTTCTCAAAAGTGCTCTGGTTTCCTTCTAAAGAAGGCAACAAGATTCGACAGAAGAGCAGTAGTGATGTCATATATCTGCACTGTGATCAGGCTTTCAAGACAATTTAATGAAATTTTCATTAAGTAGCTAGAAATCCATAGTCTGTATGAAACCACTGTGCAGGATGGCCAGTCCTTGGAAAATTATTTACAACTGGTTATCAGTTGGTCACTGTCAGAGCGAAGGGGCAGATTGAAGCGGGCAGCACAAGACTAGCTCCTTGGTGTGGCTACTAATCTGTATATCATTAGTGACATTGATAGCATTATACCAATATTGTACTATACAATGGTGAAAGGAGGGGGGCTGTAGTTTGTTGGAGAAGAAGAAGAGAAAGAAATTATTTTTTTACTGTAATTGCTGTATAGTTTCTGATAAATAAAAACTTGCTTAGTAGAAATAAGACTAAGGTGCTGCTCTGAAACATAGATACACAACTGCACAAATATAGGACTGAGGTAACAAGGGTTCAGGAAGGTAGCTGGTATTGTGAGAGACTGGATTGCTAGTGATTAATGACTCAAACCACGCAGGTGCTGTGAGAGACAGGACTATTGGTGCTAATGTCTCAAACAATCGGCTGAGTGCTTTGCAAACGATGCACAGAGTGCAGAAGGGTGTGCACGCTTGGGGCTACAAGCTGGGTTTGTAGATAATGCAAGAAGCTGATAAAAGGCAAATCCTGAGAGGGGGCATAGGTCCTTCTTATCATGCCAATGTCCTCCCTTACATAATGACTCAGCTGTGAAAACTCCCCTCCAAAGTACCAGGACATTCACACATAGGATGAAGGTATTCATCTCGGCTGATGGGCTATAATGGGCCATGATTGCTTCAGCTACAGTGGTAAGAGACAGCTGCAACATTTTAGAAGACGTCAAAGACTCACGATGTCCTGTGATCCAGTGTTACATCATCCAGGGGAGGTACAGGGGGCGTTTCCACGTAGCCTCAGCATAATACAAAACCCATGGACCTGGAGTTTTGTGGGCTCTTTCCCTCCACCACTTGCTGGATACAGTCTGCAACCATCACCTCAACAAGGCTATAACCACTAAAAAGACCAGAAGAAGAGGACCAATGGGACATCGTTGGAATCTATGAAGTGGTGATTTTTTTCTACTTAATCTGTTTCTCTGTTGTTTTCTTTCTCCCCTTTCTCCTTCTTCTCCCCAGCTCTCTCTTCCTCACATTTACTTTTTAATAAAAGCTGTGCTATTGACTTCAGAGTATGGTCTCATTTGCACCTTAATTTGGGCAGAGGGACCTCTATAATAATTTTAATAATCAGCTCTTAACGTGTGTAAATGAGGGGTTTAACACTACAAAAGAAGAACAGGAGTCAATAATGTCATCCTGCAGTGCAAAAGGTAAATACCATGCCAGGATTTACAAATGGGAGTGTGGTTTGAGTTGTGCAAAGTGTTTCTTTTATTCCCTTCAATATTTTCAAGGCCTCAGCTAAAATACTTTGTATTTCAGAGGCACAGTGCTTCAGAAAAGAAAGACGAGGGAGTCTGCAGCAGAGTAAGAAGATTTAGAGATCTGGAGAATGTGGCATATGAGAAAATAGTTCAAAATTAATGCTGCATCTAAATAAGAGAAGATACATTTGAAGTGTTCAAAGTAGTGTCAGCTCTGCAGAGAGATGGAAGCAGTCTGGTTTTTTGTTGCTTCTAGGCTGTAAAAGGAGTACTTGGATTAAGTTGTAGCAGGCAAGATATAGAACAGATATTGGGAACATTTTATTAATAAAGATACTAAATTAGTAGTCTACATTGCCGAAGGAGGTTTCAAAATTCACCTAACTGGAGTTTTTTAAGAATAGATTAAGCAAATCTAAGGAATTATATTGGCATTGTTGATCTCTTCTTGGGGGTCTTGGGGTCTAGTTGACCTCTGGAAACCTCTTATAGTCTGAATTACTGGGAAGTTTTTATGCATGAAATTATTAGTTTTCGCATTCTTTCAAAAAGGGAACTATATCTTTGATGTTTGTATGGTGCCCAGCAAAGCAATTAAATCTAGAGACCCTGGTCATCATAGAAACTGTACGATAATAATGATATCTAATTAGCAGGTTGTGTTGAAGTGTAACTGTAAAACTGTGATTCCCTGTGCTATCAGTGATGTGGTGGGTTGACCTTGGCTGGCTGCCAGGTGCCCACCTAAGCCACGCTGTCACTCCGCTCCTCAGCTGGGCAGGGGAGAGAAAATAACAGAAGGCTCGTGGGTCAAGATAAGGACAGGGAGGGAATCACTCATCAATTACCGTTGCGGGCTGTTTGGGTAAATTAATTTATTGCTTAATAACGCAAGAGTAAAGAAATGAGAATACTAATGAGAAAACAAATCTAAAAGAAAACATCTCCATATTCCATTCTGCTTCTTAGGCTCAACTCCACTCTTTATTTCTCTTTCTTCCCCCAAGCGATACAGGGGACAAGGGGTGGAGGTTGTGGTCACACAATTTCTCTGCTGCTCCTTCCTCCCCATGCTCTTTGCCTGCTCCAGTGAGAGGTCCCTCCCATGGAAGACAGTCCTCCATGTCCTTCTCCAGTGTGAGTACTTCCCATGGGTTGCAGTTCTCCACAAACTGCTCCAGTTTGGGTCCCCTCCACAGGGTACAGTCCTTCAGGAACAGGCTGCTCCAGTGTGGGCCCCTTGTGGGGTCACGAGTCCTGCCAGCAAACCTGCTCCAGTATGGGCTCCTCTCTCCACAGGCCACAGGTCCTGCCAGGAGCCTGCTCCAGCCCACGCTTCCCATGGGGTCACAGCCTCCTTCAGGCACATCTGCCTGCTCCAGTGTGGGGTCCTCCAGGGGCTGCAGGGACAGCTCTCTCACCATTCACCTCCTTCACTGACCTCAGTACCTGCAGAGCTGTTGCTCTCACACGTTCTCATTCCTCTCTCTGGTTGGAGGTGCTAGGGTTTTTGTTCCCTCTTTATAAATACATTTTCCCAGAGGTGCTACTGCCATCACTGATCCTGGCACTCAGCCGTGGCCAGGAGAGGGCCCATCCTGGATCCATCTGGCATTGGCTCCCTAGGACATGAGGAAAGCTCCTGGCAGCTGCTCACAGAGCACCCCCTGTAGCTGCTCTGCTACCAAACCCTTGCCACACAAACCCCATACAACCATAATTCAGAATTACCTGGCATCATTCAAATTATCTTGGCTAGTTTGAGCTTTATTGGAAACTCTGGCAGTGACTGGTGTAGGTAATAATCATTTTTTAGAACTAGTACATTATCTGTACTAGGAATCAACCATGATAACCTCTAGCTTATAATTTTAATATGTTCTTGTCACTGTAGTCACAAACAAAATTTAAGTCTAGAATGGTTGTGATCTGTATCATGTTTGTGGGGCCTTTAGTGTTTCCTTTCAGAGTGCTAAGAAGGGGTACTCAGCTCAGCTGATTAGTGATGGTGTATCCCATTGAACTCAGGGGGCTTGTGGTGTCCAATCTGTTGTGAAATGTCTTCATTAAAATGAATTTCTTTAGGCACTCTTTTAGACTCTGTCTAGTTAGTAAGAATGTATTGACAGTATGGCCTTTATGTGCCACTGCCTCTGCCAGTGCCATTTACTGGCAGCCATGGTCCAGAAGAAGTTACAACAAGGCTAACAAATGCTTTATGCTGAAGAACTGCAAAACAAAAACTTTGCAAACCAGAGGAGTTTAGAGCAGGCAGCAGATGGAAGTGGGAAGCTATTTACAGTACACAGTGATGTTACACAACAGTTTTTGGAAGAAAATGTGGAAAAGAGTCTTTCATTAACTAAAACTGTAAGGGGAATTGGCTACATTACACAATGCTAAAAACCAGCATATATTAGCCCCTGTGGAGGGTTATATTAATGCAGTAATACTAATTTAAATACTCAAGCTAATTGATTCAGAACTAGTTGGTTTATATATGAATGGCTCTGATACTGACAGGTAGACGGGCCAGAAACATTTTGTGTTTCATACACAAGAAATCTGAATATTATTTCACAGCAACAGTGTAACCCAGAGGTATAGCTGATGAGGTGAAGAGGTGCTTTTAAAGCAGATGGTATTTTATAACACTCAGGTCTTTTGAAAGCATCACCTGACCCCATAAAAAGCATGAAGGGGATAGTGCAGCTACTGAATTAGTGTGTTTAACATCTGGTTTGATAAACAAGTTCTGAACTCAGTTACAAGTTATTTTCATTTTTAGAAAAAGTATAGTAGCCTATTTAAATGATTTTATAATTCTTCTAAGATTGAACTAATTTCTTTTTAAAACAAACTTCCATGTTTCTTTGTCTTGTTCTTGTGGTTCTTAATATAATTTTTAAACAGAAGTTTTAGCCAAAGTAGTTGAGAGACTAGGGCATTCATTCTCATGGATTTTTAGAGATTCAGCTCCAGGTCCTTGTTTTCTTTCAACTGTAGCCTACATCTTTAATAATCTATGTTTCAGTTGATTTATCTTATCCACCAGAATAAAAGTACTATGATATCATTTTTTTCCAATTTGAAGGAAATCTGAATAGCTACTCTGGAATCATTTCACTTCACATCACCAAGAAGTTAACAGGTGTTAATATGTAATATTACTGAAAATGAAATAGCTTCATTTCTTCTGTCAGTAGTTTCACTCTTCATAAATAATACAGTGTTAACTGTAGCAGGGATCCTGGCCGTCCAGTATGGCAGATGAATGTTTTTGCTGCTGTACTATGTTCAGCATTTTGCTCTCTGGTTCATTTAATGTTTAATAACTCTTCAAGGAGGAATTGTTCGAACAGGGTAAGATGAGATACAGAAGTTGAGGATTGTCCATAACTCAGTAGTAATGGCATTGTATGGGATCTGAGAGATGATCAGAGGGTCCCTGGAGTTTTTTATCTAATCGTGCCTATTCTTGATGTAGGCCATGAGTCCTGTAAAGAGAGGTAAAGAAAGAGTGGACATACATAATTAGTTGTGTCTGACTTCATTTCTGCAATGCATTCTGTGACAGGCAAGGAGTAGTGTAAGGAGGAAAGTTTTTTTAATTTAGGAAGGACAGGTTGTTTTGCTGCTGTATTGTAGAAAAAGAACTCTTTAAATCTCAAGAAGAGCTGGATTCCTGTGTAATGTTGTTAGGAGTGAGATAAGATAGTGATGGGGCCCAGAGATATATTATGAAAGTAGGACAAGCATCGTCGTAAACATTTGGGAGGAACAAGGAAGGAAATACAAAGAGATATTTTTTAAAATTACATTCAAGTGGGTTTTAGAAATTGCTACAAAAGAAAGCAGTCCAGAAAGCCTGGGACGTAGAAATGGACATGGCTCGGGGATTTTTATGCCTGATAAAAATTGGGTAGTCTAAGTCTGGAGGATGGAAGCAATGAGGCACCACCAGAAGGGTTTTGGAAGATCGTTAATTCATAGTGAGGAGTGTTTTCATTTTTCTTTTTGTGGAATGAAGGGACAGTACAAAAGTATTGTGTCGGGGCAATACAGAACTGTTGAAGGCAAAACTCTGATGGAGCAAAGTATCTAGATTATGTTCAAAGAAGCAGGGGCAGGACATTCCAGAGGACCTCCCATTCAAGTGTTCATATACAATATAGAAGATTAGGTAAGGCATCATCAGAAAAAGATGGATTTTCTTATAAAAAGGTGGAGACAACTATTTCACCAAAGCCAGGAGCTCTGTAGTTGAGGAAAAGAAGACTTTCATTCAGGTTCTTGATCTGAATCAAGAAACAGAAAGTCTTGAGCCTGTGTTTTCTATAATCTACTGTTGGGCTGTTTGAATATTTGCGAAAATGTTCTTTCTTAAATGGAACAAACTTGTAATGATCTTTGTTTTCCTTCTTCAAAGCTGAATCTGTCAAAGAGCAAAGAAGGCTCTGCTTCATACTGCAGCCTTGCCAAAGAATCTGGCTTCTCTACATCTGTTAACAGCTGTTCCTCCCATGTCTGAATTCAGGTTTGAGTTCCATTCCGCAGTATCCCAAAATACAACTCTGAATTCTCCAGTGCCAAAGTCTTGAAACATGGTTCTTTACAGTATACAAATTGTCAGATCAGTTTACATCAAAATACACCGTTCACTGTCACGGAATCACAGGATCAATTAGGTTGGAAAAGACCTCTGAGGTCATCTAATCTGTAGCAGGGCATTTCACCCCCACAACAAGAGCCTATCTGTTTGTTCAGTCAGATAACTCAAACAGGACAAGCTGTCTTGTAGTGAGGTATTTTGGCACCATGGGGTTAGCAGTGATCTGGCATCTCCCAACTGCCAATAAATATCTTACTGTCAGAGAGAGATCTGAAAGGTAAGCTGGATTTCTGACTGACAGACACCTCACTTTACAAAAGCTACACCAAAACTTTCACAAGCAGAAATATTCTACACATTCCCTGGAAATGTGTGGAGTTTCTCACCTGAGCAGGGATGCCCGCTTTGCGGTTACTCCTCTGGAGGCTGAGTGAAGAAATCTGTGTACAACAACATCATTATTATTATTATTATTATTATTACTGTTACCATCATTATTACTATTATTAATATTATTAATAATATTACTATTATTATTTCACTGGTAATTTACATTTGGCCCTTAATCAATACTATTTCTTTTTCTGGCTTTAATATAGGTGCAACCTTGATGTTGTGCACTGTTTTATGTTATGCTCTAATCTATGTTATTTTCTTTTTACTTTTGTATTCTGCAGTAAGTAACTCTGATTAATATCTTCTGTCATCTACAGTCTGTTTAATACATAAATCATTTTATAAATAGATCTAATCTACCATCCCCAGAACTTGTGTGCCAGAGTGATTTCTTAAATTTAAGCAGTTGCCAAAAATCTGAGGCTAAGGCAGGACTTGTCTGAAGCTCCCTCTCGTCCCGTGGCAGAGTCCAGCCTATGACCCAACATCACCGTGTCAATCAGACCTTGGCACTGAGTGCCACATCCAGTCTTTCCTTAAACACCTGCAGGGACGGTGGCTCCACTACCTTTCCAGGCAGCCCCTTCTAATAACTAATCACAGTTCTGTGAAGAATTTCTTCTTAGCATTCAGCTTAAACCTCATCTGGAACGACTTTATGCTATGTCTTCTTGTCCTGCCACCAGCTGCCTGGTTGATGATGCCAACCCCCACCTGGATACACCCTCCTTTCGGGGAGCTGTCAAGAGTGATAAGGTCTCCCCTGAGCCGCCTCTTCTCCAGACTGAATACCCTCAGCTCCCACAGCTGGTCCTGATAGGACATGTGCTCCAGACCCTTCCCCAGCTCTATTGCCCTTCTCCATCACTTCTGAGTGGATCCTGGAAGCAAAGGAATGGTGACCTGATTGCTCTTTCCTGACTCATGTAAAAATTAATTTACAAGTTCAGACCAGAACTCTGGAATGCTCCAGAAGGAGGAGGAAAGAGGCTTTTTTTCCTCCCTTTTCCTGTCCCTGCAGTGCGGGGTCAGCTAAGCAGCTGTATTGGTGTTATCATGGTGTTGTAGAATTAAACCCCTAATATTTGGAAGAGAGGTCACTGTAACCTCCACTCCTTGTGTAAACAGTGTCTGCATTGAGGACTGTGACCCTGTTGCTGGGGAGCTGCTGCTTAGTTCTGACCACTGATAGTGGATAGTGCTTAACACAAACCTGAAATTTTAATTTTCTACATATGAGGAATCACAACTTTACGTGGACTGTGCATCCAAAGACAGGTAGTCTAGAGTGTATGGGCTAGATTGTACAAACAGGAGATAATTTTTACTGGATCTGTAGGACTTTGTCCGCCCCAGAAAATTTTTTCCACCTGACCTTAAAACTTTCTTTTTCTGACTATGGGAGGACCAGTAGCCACAGCTTAAGAATCAACACCATGTTCTCAAATTTTTTTCTTCTCGGTCTTTGGTCCTGTTATCCTGTTGCGTGAGGATCCTTTCTGCTACTTGAGAAAAGTTGCTCTTTATGTCTTTAGCTGATTTTAATCCTCACAGCAAAATCTCTCTATGATTCCCTCAAATAACATCTAAGTTTTCCTAGCTCATGGGGGAGTGTGTGGCTATTTTCTGTGGTTCGGATAGCTGAGCCAAATGTCACCCAGGCTTAGAAGTTCTTCTTCTAAGTTCATCTGTTTTGTGATGGACCCTTTTTACAACTCTTGTCTAGTAAATCCATGAAAGTCTGGTTATGTTATCACAGTTGTACTGGGATTTATAGCATCAGCTGTTTTCATTCAAAGAGGCATGAGGGATTATTGTTACAGGTAATAACCAATACTCATGAGTACCTGAAAAAATGTTGTTACTGTATTTCCACTCCTGTTTTGCTTTTCAGCTCACTGCTGTCAAGAGACTGCTGCTTACTAGGTTCAACAGGTCACTGACTATGTAGGGACAGCCTTAATGGATATAAACAATCAATTTTCTATTTGAACAGACATATTTTAATAGTACTTCGATAGCAGGCAGTAAAAATCTAGTTTTTCATTGGCTTTGACATTTTTACCTTTTAGCTACATCCTCATAGATGAACCAAAACTTCACAGGGATTGTCCTCAATGTTTGCCTGAAACAAAGTGCTTTAAACAGACTGGGTTTAAGTGTTACTGCATAAGAGTTCAAACCGTCTCCACTTCGACTCTCGTTCTTTGACTGATAGTCATCTGATTTGTTCAAGGAGATAAAAAACCAACAAAAATAATTAGCTCTGCAAAAAGAAAAGCAATTAGTTTTAGATCCTTGAACTGATTCATTGTAGATTCATGGGAGTACTGAAAATTATGCTAAGAGAAGTAGAAGTATCTGGATTTATTTGGTCAGGACTGCTGAAATTACTTAAAGAACTGTAGTGTATAAACTGACTTAATTGTTCAGCATCACCAAAAAAAGACTTGAATAAAATTATCCCCTACTACAAAATATGAACTTTTTTTCCCATGGGTTGACATCTGTAATTTATGAGTAGGCTGAAGCTTATTCTAACAATCACTGTCTGTAGAGAGAAATTTCTTTTGAATGTGAGTGTCCATTAGCTATGCTGACCCCCTTTGGTTTTAGAGTTGGAGTAATTCTGAATGTTGAAATCCTGTGCCCTATTTTGGTTTATACCTCATACCATGCTTAGGTGTTTTCCTCTGTTCTAATCCAAATAAGGAAAAAGTTAATATTATATTAAGTTTTATGAGAATAGCTTCAGACTGGTATAACTAGAATGATTGCCTCTCCTCTGCTCAAAATGTCTGATCTCTTTCCTAACTAATAATCTCAATCCTGTTGTGCTGCCAGAATGAAATAAGCACCTATATGGTTTAATCAGCCTCTTGAATGTGGAGCAGTCAGTATCCAATGACTGATGACTGGCAGCTCATTAATTCCCCTATTAACTGCCTCATGGGAAAAATTAAAAGAGATTAAATCAACAAATTAAGGAGCTTGTTGCCATTTATTCATTTCTTTATTTCAGCTGCATAATTTTAATGAGTTAGTTATTTACTTTCCCTTAGAGTTCACATCCTCCTACTATAGGCACTAGTGTGGGTTAAGCTGAAGCGAGAAACATTTCAGTAAGTCGGTGTCATGCTAAGAACAGCTTCATCAGGTTTGATACAGCACTGGTAGATTAAAAACTCCCTCTGGTCTCCCCGGTTCTGCTGCTTTCCCCCTGGGAAGCCTCCCGTGTTTATCTCGGTGGGAGGCTGGCTTTCCATGCGCCCTGAGAGCCAGTCCCGGGCATCCCGGCCGGCAGGACGGGCTGCACATCTGGCAGCACAGCCCTGCTCAGCTGCAGGGCAGCGTAAGGGTTAGCTGCCGGCTTTGGTTGAGGGCCCAAAGCCTGCATGAGCGTTTCCCGGTGGCAGGGACACAGCCACAATGCAGGGCAGCAGCCACCATCCTGCCAAGCGCACTGTTCCGCGCGGGGCAGATGACGCGTGTGCCCCTCTCCGCCTTTTGTTTCCCCGTTGCCTTGGTTCCCAGCTGTGCGGAAGGGATTTGCCTCAAGAACTTGGTCATGTTTTTTCTTTAGAGAGACTCTCTTAATGCAAACATTCTGGGGCGTTTTACAAAGCAGATATCTTAGCCTGTAACACACAAACTGAAATCAAATGTCATGACTTGCGCTGAAGCTCTCTTCTGTGTTGCCTAAAATAGACAGCCAGAGTTAAAAATACATGGGCTGTGTTTTTCTGTGTTAATTTTGCAGTTAAGCAGAGGCTGTATCTTTGTGTAGCTAGTTGGAGAATGTGCCACGGGCAAGGTACGTGGTACAGTAAACCACCATGCCAGCAAAAAATGAAGATTGCAGGTGCAGGGAAAGTGTGGTTTGTTTAAAACTCCAGTTACAGCTGAACATAGTGATCCCCCAGAGACTTACCAAAATAATACTGATTTACAAGTATGCTTTCTGCTAGAAAACTATTAATTTACATAATCTTCAATCTCTAAAGCTTAAAAATATCCTGACACTCTTACCACTGACCAGAAGTCAAAAATAAATTTGGTCAAAAGAATGGATATTTAAACAACTGCATTATTCTTTAAAAAAAGACATATCGTGGTGACCCTTATGGGCTAGCTCTGAGGGATGATCTTGTTGTTCTAGTTATAGAGAAAAATAAAATGAAAAGTCATTCTATCCTGAAGACTTGTGGTTGTTCTTAAAATGTTCCACTGGGTATTTATAAGAAATAACTGATTTTCTTCTTAATTTAAGTATATTTAAGATTTTTTTTTTTTAGTAGAAAAAATGGCTTTTGACAAGCTTTTAGGAGGGCCCAGTGCTAGTAAAGTTTCATCTTCTCCATGTCTTTGAGTGGTTTCAAATATATTTTTGTTTCTGGATTACATTCTCTAATCCTCTCAGCTCCCACAAAAATTGGACATGATCTAGCAGGCAGATGAAGGTGTAGTTCTTTTGAGCTCAGTATAAGAACAGAGACAAGCCAATTTTTTTTTTTTTCAGAATGAGGGTTTGCTGGATCAGAATAGGTTACAGTATCTAATGCAGAAGAGCTGAAATTTAGATTACAAAAATTGTATCTTAATTTGATTTTGTTAAACTGTAATAAATCCAAATTGGAAAAGAATACTAAAGCTCTTCTTAAGCTATAGAGACCACTTTTAATCCCAAAGCATGATCTATTTGTAACAGTTCTTGAAGTTTTGAGTTATATTAACGATGTTAAGTTCAGAAAAATACAGAGTATTTCCAAAGACTATAGGTTTTCTTAGAGGTGTTCTCAAAAGATCACTGGAGAGAGCAATACTACATTTGCTTCTGCCTGGTTAAATCTTCAAGATGAAAGAGAAAATGAAATCACACAGAGTTAACAGGCCAGCAATTGTCACGAAGGTAAATAAAGGTGGGAAGGAGGTAATCCTGTGTGGTAGTTTGGGTCACATCGTGGCTTAGAGCTCTTTGTACACAACTGGTTACGTACAAACCAGTAGGTAGCAACAAGTGGTGAGTAATGAAGGTAATCTTTACAGAGAGGAGACTATCACTGACTCAGAACTGCTGAGACAACGAGCAGCTTCCAGGATAGCAACACCCTTTCAGTGCTGAGCATGATTCTCCCCACCAGATGAGTTATCAGGGATGATGACAAGGACTCTGTGGTAGGCATCCACGGGGAGAAGCAGGACATGGGCTGACAACTGACATGGCATATTCTTTGTGCCAACTGACAGGGGGAAAGCCACAATGCTGCACTTCAGCCAGGAGATTTGGAGTCAAAGAAGTTTTCTGAAATCAGTGGAGACTGCCTGAGAACAGACTGTGGTAAAATCAGTTACTTCTGACTTTTCTCTGGATGAAACAGATTGAGTTACTTGATCAAGTGCATGAAATGTATTAGCCTCAAATGTGCAAATGGTACTGCATGTTCTGATTTTTTTCCGTTTGTCCTTGAACTCTGTGTCTGCAAATAACTTGGGATTTGCTTACATAGTAAGAACTAGGGTATGTGGAGTTGTTGGATAGAGCCCTACTGTGAGTACCCCATTAGAAACTTAAGCTGTGGGCAAACTACTGCTGACATAAAATTCATATTAGCCTAGAGTTACAATATATTTCTGTATCATGCTATTACCAAAAATTTATATAATCTTGGAACTGAGTTTTAAATACAACATTACCCCAAGAAAATTAATTTCCAGTGTTTTAATTTCAACTGTGAGGCAAGTACGTTATTTAAGTATTGGAATAAACAATCTAGATGTTAGTAAGTATCCACTAGGTTTTGTGTTTAATGAAAAGAAACACAGAGTTGAGAGGAAAGACTTCAGTGGAAACTCTTGCAAAAACACTTCAGACTTTGTTAAGAAGCAGATTTGGGATCAAGTCCACTTAAAAAATTATTTGCAAGTAAATTTTATTCAATACAGTGGAACTCCCTGTGGCTTTGAACTGAATGTGTTATTTTGTTTTTTATTATTTGGGTTTTTTCCTTTCCTAAATCTATGCAGGCAATTTCTTTTTAAGTATTTCCCTCGAGTTTATGTAATGAAGTTGAACAAACAAAACCTGAAAGGCCACCTGAAAACTATGTATTTCTTTAGAAACTACTATCGCCAGACAAAAAGCTATTTTTTCACAGTAATCTGTTCTCAAAAAAGCTGTGTATGTGCTTGGCATTGTCATTTTGATGTAAATGTATATAACTTTGTGAGTTTTGAGAGAATTTTATTCCTGGAACAGAGGAAACAAATCTGAGTATATAACTTGAAACTTTACGTGAGAAATCAGATATTTCAGTTTTAAAAAAACACCAAACATTTGCTTTTAAAATTGAAGATTTTTAAAGGAGCTGAAATGATGAATTGATAAACATCTGGGCTAAAGCCAGCTTTTGTAAGACAATACCAGATCTGAGAACCACAAAACCAAGAGTGTTTTAGACACAGTGACAGAAAGCCAGGCTGCTAATACAAAATATACTGCCTACAGATCTTAGAACAGTGCTGCAAATTGCTAACACACAGCAACACACTGAGTTGGGTTTCAACATTGTTTTTCATTTCATAAAAGCATACAGATTTCAGTAGATGTTTAACTTTTCTCCAGCATTGGTTTGCACAGTTATAAATCACTTGGAGTTTGTGTTTTTCAAGGTTTTTGCACAAGATTTCTTTTCACAGATGATTTGATGAGTTCCCAAGTCATCTGCTGATGGGCTAATGGGGAATCTCCATCACGTAATTGTGTGGAAGTGGTATAAGAAAACATGTAATGATAAAATCTGTTCTCAGATATTACAAGATGACTCAAGAATGTTGTGTATATAAAATCTGTATTAAAGGAGATGTAGGGAGAAAATTATGCAGACAGCTTTGTACTGCCTGGAGTAATTTAGAAAATATGGGGAACTTCAAAACAGCTCTGAGCAGAATGAAGTGTTGAAGCAATTTGAGCTAGACTGATAGCTGTCTATGCAGAAGTGCAGTAAGTCTCATCCAACTTCAGTAAAACACTTTCCTTTACAGATAGGAAACCACAAGACTGAGAAGTGGGGTTTAGAAAATAATTTGTGGGACTGTACCTCGGTACATAATAACATTAGCAATGAAAGGAAAGCTCTTGTGTAGGAGAGGGTTAGCTCTGAAATTCCTGAGGATAAGTGTTGGATCTGAATCTTTAATACTTGTTTAAATCAATGACTGAGATTGGACTAATAACAAAAATTACTGTTTCAGCCAGCAGCTCATTAGTTGGAAAAACAGACAAATTACTTTGACAAGCACAAGTCCAGGAGTGTTGGCCTGATGTAGCTGAATTATTTCTAGTGGAGTTAGAGGAGTGTTAATGATGCTGTTCAAAGTTCTAGTGAAGACGTCAAAGTAATTTGTGAAGTTCTACTCATTCTCATTCAAGGAATGTGAATTAAAATTTGATCAGGTGCAAAGAAAGCTTCTATTCTTGCTGTTGTAGTAGCTTTTCTTACAAGAAAATATCACAAAAATAATCTTTTTAGCCTAGCAAAAAATACAAGAAGGGATAAAAGAATGGTTGCTGTGGGAAGGGACCTTTTAAGATCATCAAGTTCCAATCCTCTGTACCATGGGCAGGGATATCAACGTCCCATCCATCCAGTTGTCTGCCATCTGTGAGGGGGTATTGTATCTCCCCATAACTCTCGTAGAGTGCAGAAAGAACACCAGGAGGAGGCTGTAACACTAAGGACAGAGAAGGAATGAAAATGTAAAACTGATCTGAACCATAAGCAAGCAGATGTAAAACAGACAACAAACTTTAGGGGGAAATTGGAAGATTATTCTTTTCCTTTAAAGCAATTAGAGACCAGATCACTTCCCAAAAACAACACAGTCAGAGACAAAGAAGTAGCTACTTTAAAAAAATTCTCGAGTAGCTAATTAAGAGGCTTATGCAATATGATTATTCATAATAGCAGGTGATTTGGCTGATTCAGGTGCTTTTGTCCAGCAACTGCTCCCAGTTGTTGTCTCTGTGAGGGTGGATCTATAGAGAAGTCTGTGGATGACAAATCACAGATATTACAGATCTACCTTAATTCAAAAATTATTTTTTGGGAGACTGAACCATGATGCCAGTGTCAGCTCTTTGGAATTGTGTGGTTCAGCTGTTATTTTGGCTGCTTTAGCACATACTTTCATTGCAGGTCTAGGCAGTGGTCAGAGCTGATTCTTGTATGCAGGAGTACTAGATTCTCTCACTTTAGAGCCTTTGACGTATCAGGAAAGAATATGAAAGGCTGAACTGTGACTTTGTGAAGCTAAGGTGCTGCCTGTTGTGGGAAGAAAATTCTTCGTGGCAGCTGGGGAGGCTGTGATGCCCTCAAGCACTGCCTGCTGCTACACTGGCTGGGCAACACCTGCAGGACAGGTCTGGCCAGTGTTCCTGCTGCTTTCTTGACTGCATTTACCAATGTGTGCAAGTGAGGGGGGTTTCCTTGGGAAAAAAGTAAGGAAAGGGAAAAGGCACAGGGGTATAATCACACCTTTCAGATGCCCCTTCATAGTCACCATCACCCATGTTAGTGATAACTGTTACTGAGTTTCTAAAGCCCTGTTTTGTTGACCTCTTGCTCAGGTCAGTACAGGTTACCACACTGATAAGTGGGGCAATTGCCTTGAACTTGCGCTTTCCTTTCTATGCACTATTGCTTTGCTTCCATGTGTTAACCCCTGCTAAACTCTTTGGGAGCTTTGTTTAAAGAATGTGCCTGTCTCACTGCCAAAATAAATAGAGGGTTATGAAGAAGAAATGTTATATATGTTTCTGCAGCCCAGGTCTGTGCAATGGAGCTAGGCTTACGTTATTCTCTTAGTTTCTTACCCCATTTTTAAAATCAGGTATCCAGTAACATTCCTGACCATGTCCAAAGCAGTGGAAATTTGCAGTGTGCACTCAAGGGGGAATACTGATTGCATAAACACTTCTAAGGTTTACACACTTCCCACAGAACTCTTGGATCCCTTGATTAATAATCTTTTTTCAATAAGGAAAACTGTATAAGCATTAATCATCTAACATAACAATATCCTATAGTTTAGTGGGACAGGCGGTTTGCCTAGCTTCTGCAGAGTATAGTTTGACATTTTTTTGGGTTGGCAAGTTCAGGAAGGGTCGGATTGGGTGACTTTTCCCACAGCAGCCCTCACAGTGCTGTGCTGTGTATTGGTGCTAGAAAGGTGCTGGTAACACAGCGGTGTTTAGGCTACCACTGGGCAGCCTCACACAGCATCAAGGCTGTGTCTCCAACATTCCCCCTCCACAGGCCAGTACTCTGGGCATGGCCAAGAGCTTGGAAGGGGACACAGACAGGACCCCTGAACCATGGTAACCAAGGAGATATTCTATACCATGGTGTCTGCTTGGCAATAGAACTAAGGGAAAGGAGAAGAGGAGGGAACAATAATTATTAAGGCATTTATCTTCCAGGGAAACCTCCATGTGTAGTGAGGACCTGCTTCCTAGAAGGCAGCTGGACATCACCTTCTGATGGGAAGTAGAGAATGAATCTGCTTGTTTTCCTTTCTTTCTGTGCATAGCCTTTGCTTTTGCTTTACTAAAATACCAAAGCTAGTGGCTTATTTAAGTAGGCAGCCTGGTGAGAACAAATACTGTTATGTATTCTATTCAAGAAGCTGAGCTACTTTTTCTGTGCTCTCTGCTGTCTCCATTCATAAACCCTCAGACAAATGTGACATAGCACAGCTTGAATTTAGAGTCATATAACTGGCTGGGTTTGACACTGTGACTGAGTTCAGCTAGAAAATGCTTCTGTAAAAGGGGAAGTCCTGTTCACCCACTCCTCCCTCCACTTCTTTATTCCTACCTACCTGGGAGCACTACTACCTTTGCACCATCTTTGGTGCTCATTGTACCTCTTGTGAAGCTGATTTAACTTGTTAGCCTGACAGATGGCCTTTGCCAAGGTAGTTTGTCGGTGTGGATCTCAGCTGGCACACGGAGAAGTGGGACCACATGTCTGGGAGCAAGGTGTGTGAGGGAAGGGAAACCCCCATTTCATTTATCCTCTCTTCCACGTTGTCAAGATGCCCCAGCTGTAGTCTCAAACACAAAATGTGCTGCCCAGCAAGGAACTGGTTGGAGACAAGAGTTTGTCAGGGTATCAGAGATATGTATGTTCATAATTTGTGTCGGGGCACAGCTCACAGTGCGCAAATAAGCCTAGTGACAGTAGCCAGGTTCAGCCATAATTCCAGACAGCCAGACAATCCATAGAAATGAGGCATGTCAGGGATCAAGCCAGGAGCTCAAGCTGAAGGGCCAGGGTCGAGATTAATGGGACACGGGGACCAGCACAGGCATGGCTGCAGCACAGCTCAGGTGGGCCAGAATGAGGCCTTGGTTTATAAGCCACTGCAGAGAGAAATGTGAGAAACCACCCATGGACACTTCTCAGCAGACCTTTCTGGAAGAGCTGTTTTCAAAGCTGGGCCTTTACACCATTACTGAAGCTGAGCCTGAGCTCAGGCACCCAACACCTCAGCTAGGGGGAAGGTAGAAAGGCTCAGAGCTCTGGAAACTTTCACAGAAGACCTATTAGCTCAGAGCTAGAACTGCAGTGAAATAAGAAAAGTTTTGATGGCTTGGGGGACAGAGTCTGCAGTACATTTCATCCTCCAGTACCTACAGTGTCTGACTTCACTATTCTCCATAGTGTAGAGAAGCATGTAGTACAGTAACTCTAAACAATATTTTCTTTCTCCAGAAACAAGAGGATGGTGTGTTTGGAGAAAGATAGTCACCTACAATTGAATTTACCCACAGCATCATTAATGGTAACTCTTTCACACACAGTTAGTAGAAAGTTCCCGTAGACGAGCTGTGCTGTGCATTCACGGTAGGCAGTCTTGTTGTCTGCTGTACATCAGCCCAGAGTGGAACAGTTAGGCCATAGGATCCAGGATCTCCCTTTCACATATTCATTAACCAGCCATAAACAAACACCACAGTACTTACATGAGTTCATAAGGGACTGTGGTTCTCTTTCAGATTCATAAAGCCTTTAAAAAACCCCTCGTGTATGAAACAAAAGAACACTGTCACGACCCACCTGCACAAAGGAGAGTAACCCAGGTTCTTGTTGATAGATCCCTTGGGGCAGATTAGAGTGGTTTATTAGATTGGTTTATAATAAACGTGTAGGGTTTATTTTAGAACAATTTGGTTGCAATTGAAAGTAGGGATGTAGCCTTTTGGTTATTATTACCTGTAGTAATATGATAACATAAAGGCATAAAAATATCAGGAAAACATATGGAAAAGAAAGAGAAGGAAAGGATAAGAGTAGAAGATCTCACCACGTGAAGGCCTCACGACAAGTTTTGGTTGTTGCAATTTCCCTGTCTGTTGGTCACGATCTTGCCAAAGTGATGATTGCAGACTGGATTTGTTGAGTGGTGGGAGTAATCCCAAGAAAAATCTGCAGAACACAAAAATGTACTGGGTTTATATGTGCTCAGGTTCAGGTGAGAACACCCAGGTACCTCCTCTGGGGTGAGGAGTTTCACACTTGATGGCATAACATTCTGGGTCACGGGACACGTGGATGATGTAATGTTGTGGATAACAGGACACTTTAAAAGCCTTTGACACCTTCTAAGATGTTGCAGTGCCTATGATGTCAGCACAGTTGAGTCCATCATGGCCCATCAGCAGGGATCGATACCTTCAGGCTACAGTGCTTTGGTGTTCCCTGGCAGAGGAGTTACAGCAGTTGAGTTCCCTTGAGTAAGGACAAAGAGACAGGGCCCACCTCACAGGGTTTGCCTGTTTCTGTGTCTCATTCAACACCCAGCTGTAGCCTGAGGTGGGCTGTGCTGCCCTCTCCACCGGAGTGGTTACTTTGCACAGTATCACTTGTGGATACCTTCTTCTCCTCAGCCCTGGGCTGATTGGACAATAGTACACCTCCTTTATCTTATCTGAAGTCCAAATTCCAATTAGTAAGTATATCTGGGGAAGGGTGGGCTTCGGTGGTCACAGATAAACAGCTGCTTCTTTGCAGTTTGCGAATGATTTTAGCAGTGTTTAAGCCATTAACCATTTCAGTCTCTCACAAACACAAAGGTTTGATAAATTCCAGTTCTATCTTTCACTCGATTGGCACATACATGGCTATGACATGGTTAATGAATGATGAATAATGCACTATGATATTTAAAGAAAAATGTGGTCTAAAACAAGCTTACATTTTAAATGTTCTGGCCTTTCAAAAGAATGTACTTGTCATCATAACAAAGTGAAATTTTTCTCTTAAGTAAATTGAAATAATGCACTCGGTCTTTAGAAATGTCTTGGGGTGATTGGAGCTCTCTGTTGACTTAATTTTACAGAAGATTTTCTTATATTTATTATGCTTTAACATATTAAAACTGTATTTGGTCCACATTAAAAAAAGGGCAAAGTTTTAAAATCCCAGTGTCGTCACTTAGTAAATAATTATGTGGCTCTCCATCAGCAGTCTGGACCTAGTCTTAGAGAATACCCCTGATGTAATTCTTCCTTCATGCTGCCTGCCATCCTGAGTCAGTAAGACTGATTCCAGAACAACCTTCTGTTCTAGTATCCTGCAAGTCGGCCAAGGCTAGATGGTGATGGGAGAAAAAAAAGGTCGTACTTGAGTCATTCTTCCCAGTCTACATATATGGGTGATCCATCCTTTTTCACTACAATCAGAAAACACCAAATTTTTCTGTTACACAGGAATAAAATCAAAAGATGTCTATAAAGAAGACATATTTGGAAGGTTTCATAATTTTTGAAGTTTATAAACTGTGTCTCTTTTTAATCATATTTAATAAGTAATATGTGAATGTGTGTAATACCAAAGAATTCTCTATTCACTCTGATCCAGTTTAAAATTATGTCAACTGCTAGAGGTAGAGCAATGAGACTAGATTAGTAGTAGCTGCTTTAAGTCTATCAGACATCTCGAATGAAATTTAAAGCATAGATCTACTTTTTTGTAATGCTTCTAAGGATGAAAATATACCTATTTCTTCAAATTCACTGTCCCTGTGCATGAGATTTGAATATATTGGCAAAGGTAACTTTTGATATTCTGGATTTTGTAAGATTCCTGCAAGACTTAAATTTAGAACACCTCCTGAATGTGGTGAAGATGTCTGCCTCCATTTCCGTAAGAATACCTCTAATTAGAGGTATACTAACCTCTAAGTGTTTTTCGTCAATTTTCTGTCTGTTCCTCTTCCCCGTAAGAGTAAGTAAGAAGTAAGTAAGAATCAAAGGGTTTTGATCATCATCTCTCATTGTCTAACTCGACTCACCCCATTCTACAGTGATGAAATAACTTCTTACTTTGAAGTACAAAGTCTTTGATTTTGCTTTTGTCAGTTAGGATCAAACCATCTTTCATAATCTTTATATATCCTTTCTAAACCAGTTGCAAATACCTGTTGATCACTGTCTCTAAATTGCTCCTTTCAATTGACAATCAGATTTGACACGACCTTATCATGATATTCACAATCTTTTTTTGCCTGAGTCGTGGGCAAGTGTTCCAGCCACACCACCCAGGTTGCAAAAGGCAAAGGCAGGGATAGGGAGAATGAGGAACCATCCACCATAGGAGAAGATGAGGTTCAAGAACATCTAAGGAACCTGAAGATGCACAAGTCCACGGGGCCTGAGGAGATCCATCTGTGGGTCCTGAGGGAACTGTCGGATGAAATGTCTAAGCCATTAACCACCAGATTTGAGAAGTCGTGGCAGTTCAGTAAAGTTCCCACTGACTGGAAAAAAGAGAAACAGAACCCAAAGGGGTCAAAAAGGGGAAACTACAGGCCAGCCAGTCTCACCTCAGTGTCCAGCAAGATCACAGAGCAGATCCTCCTGGAAGTTGTGCTAAAGTACATGGAAAATATGGAGGGGATTGGTGACAGCCAGCAGGGCTTTGCTAGAGGCAAATCACACCTGACTAATTTGGTGGCCTTCTGCAATGGGGTTATAATGTTAGTGGATAAGGGAAGAGTGACTGGCACAACATCATCTACCTGGAGTTGTGTAAAGCATTTGACACTGTCCCACATGACATCCTTGTCTCTGAACTGAAGAGACGTGGGTTTGGTGCATGGACCATTCTGGGGGTAAGGATTTGGCAGGATCAACAGCTCAATATCCAAATGGAGACCAGTGACAAGTGGTGTCCCTCAGGGGTCAGTGTTGGGACCAGCAATGTTCAACATCTTTGCTGGGGACATGGACAGGGGGATCGAGGGTACCCTCAGCAAGTTCACTGATGACACCAAGCTGTGAGGTGCAGTCACACTCTGGAGGGCAGGGATAACATCCAGAGGGATCTGGACAGGCTGGAGAGGTGGGACTGTGAGAACCTCATGAAGTTCAACAAGGCCAAGTGCAAGGTCCTGCACCTGGATTAGGGAAATGCCAAGCACGAGTACAGGCTGGGTGGAGAATGAATTGAGGGCAGCCCTGCCCAGAAGGACTTGGGGGTGCTGGTGGGTGAGAGGCTGGACATGACCCAGCCATGGCACTCACAGCCCAGAGAGCCAAACGTGTCCTGGGCTGCAGCCAGAGCCCCGTGGGCAGCAGGGGAGGGAGGGGATTCTGCCCCTCTGCTCTGCTCTGCTGAGACCCACCTGGAGCATCCAGCTCTGGGGTCCCAGCACAAGAGGGACAGGGACCTGTTGGAGCCAGTACAGAGGAGGCCACAAAGGTGATCAAAGGGATGGAGAACCACTCTTACGAAGACAAGCTGAAAGAGTTGGGATTTTTCAGATGGGAGAAGAGAAGGCTCCAGAGAGACCTGATAGCACCTTTCAGTACCTATGGGGTCTGAAAGGAAATTGGAGAGGGACTTTTTACAAGGATTTGTAGTGACAGGACAAGGAAGGAGGGCTTCAAACTGAGAGAAGGTTGCTTTAGATTACATATGAGAAGAAATTCTTTACTGTGAAGACAGTGAAACGCTGGCACAGGTAGCCCAGAGAAGTTGTGGATGCCCATCCCTGGCAGTGTTCAAGGCCAGTTTGGATGGGGCTTTGAGTAACCTGGTCCAGTGGAAGGTGTCCTGCCCATGGCAGAGGGCTGGAACAGGATGATCTATGAGCAGCAACCCTTGCCATGTCTGCAGCTGTTCCTGTTTTCTGTGTGTAAGTATGAATTGTCCCAGTTTTAAATTTCATTGGGTCAAGAAAAGAAGGTGATACAGAGAGGACTGCTGAACAATGATCTGAGAAGAATGTAGTGACTTTATGAAGACTGCATAAACTTACGTCTCTGAAGTGCAATTATTACAGATTGGGTTTTGTGAATTTACTCTCTGCATTTGTCAAACTTTAAAGGAGCTATTAAATAAACCTGAAGACAACCAAGTGTGTTAACATCTTTCAACAAAGCATTGGAGGATTTTGCTTTCTCTACAACAATGCACTTCAAAGATTCTGCCAGTGACGTATTTGTGTAGTCAGGTCTTGGAATTAAGTAAGAAAAAAAGAGCACTAAAGAAAAAGCCTTTTTTGGATTAAGGAAAGGGGAAGGTGTACTTGTCAGGTGGTGTTCTCATTGGAACAGCTGCAGGTCTTGAAGAGTTGTCTGAGAGAAGTTGAGGCCCTCGGTTGCTCTCAGGGAATGATGGGGCTTAGGGAAAGGGAGTTTGTAATTGGTCTTTTTAGGATGAGGCAATCTAAGAACCGTTGCTTTCAGAGCATGCGGATGCTGTCCCAATGCTTAAGAGGAAAAGCTGAAGCCATGGAAAGACTTAGTTTAAGGAAAGAACATTTCCTTGAATTCAGTAACCTCCTGTACTTGAGCACACAGTTTTTGTGAACCTAATAACATCTGCATATAGACCACGTAATTTTTCAGGTGTTGGAATATTAGTAATGGAGCGTTAATTTGGGAATGTGAAAGGTCCTTCTGGGCCTTATTTCAGAGGTCCGGGACTGCCCTGTGCCAAACACAGCTGGTTCCAGCTGGCTCCACAACAGGCCCACTGTAGGACACCACTGAGCCCATCAGCCAAGCTGGTGGCACCTCTGTGAAAACATATTTAAGAGAGAGTAAAACATTGCATGGCAGCATGAGGAGTAATGGAAAAAACTGTGAGAAAACAGCAGTGTGAGCACCAGCATGTGAGAATAAGGGAGGAGGCGCTCTGGGCATCAGAGCAGGTGTTCTTTTGCATCTTGTGGGAGGGACCGTGTTGGGGCAGATACCCACACAGCAGCCAGAGGAGAGACCTGCGCTGGCACCGGTTGGATTTTCCTGAAGGAACCGTGCTGGAGCGGTTCTTGAGGCACTGCAGCACTAGGGAAGGATCTGTGCTGGAGCAGGGGAACAGTACAGGGGAAAAACACAGGAAGGAAGGAGTAACAGAGATGAACTAGTGTGTATTGACCACAATCTCCCTTCCCCAAGTACCCCTGGTCCAATTTAGTGGAGGGGAGTAAGGGACTCCAGGGATGAAGGAGTGAAGTCGAGGCTGGGGAAAAGAGGAATGAGGAAGAAGGTATTATTTTAATTTTGTCTTTGTTACTTCTCATCATCCAAATATATTAAATTAGCAATAAATTAAATTAAATTACCCATATTTAATCTATTTTACCTGAGATGCCAATTGGTGGGTGATTTTCCTGTCTTTATCTCAACTTACCAATTTTTAAATTTTGCCTCCTGTCTTGTGGACAAGGGACATAAGAGTGGATGTCTGGTTGTTTGGCAACTGACCAAGGTCACCCACCTCCTTTTAGAAAAAGGCTTTTTCATTGTTTTTATTTCAGTCTTTTAATGATAAGCAAGAGGGCTTTCTTGGATTTGACAATAATGCTTAGATAATGCTTAGATAGCCTTCATTTTTGTATGAGCTCAGAAAATTCTCTCCCCAATATGCAGTCTAATGGGGCATACAGGACATTTGGCTGTATCTGAATGAGATTTTGCCTCCAATAGCTTGTTGCAGTAGGGCTTTTTATCTTTTCCTTTTTTTTTCCCCCTTTTTTTATTGCTGCCCAGACTTTTCCTGTTAGTGGGTTTTTTTTTCTGTCAAGACCAAATGAGCAGCTTCCATAATAGCTGGCAAGTCATTAGAGACCCAAGCATGACATCCATATTTCCCCTTTTTCGGTCGTTAACACTATATAATCCAATTCTACTACCCTGCATCTTGCTCTGCTATTTCTAGCATAAACGATTGGTGCTGCCTTTTCTTCTATAGGACACTGCTGGCCTGCCTTTAAAGCAGCTCATGATGTGCTCACTCAGAGCCAGGACTCCCTTTCCCAGGCAGTGTGATAGTAGTGTTTGAGTGAAGAGTTTATGCTTGCGGCTTGGAATGCCTTACAAGAGAAGATGGCATGATATGACAGGGTCCCTGGCCTCCATCTGAAATAATTCTTTGGAGAAAGCACAGGGCAAAGCTGCCAGTCCTTGTTCTAATCAGCCTCCTCCATTTGGCCAGAGCATCTCTGACAGCCTTGCATGTGTCTGCTTGCTAGCACACGTGTTTTTCCACAGTGACTCAAAACACATTCAGGAAGCCTTGCAGTGGAGATTTCACTGTAAGAGCATGACTAGGCATGGTGCTAGCACTCATCAGGTGCTCCGGAACCACCGGCTCAGGAGGGTGCCCCATCCTTTGTGGCATCCTTGAGGGTGCCTTCTTTCCAGAACTGTAATCTATCACACGGTCTTGAATCTTCGTCCTTTGTGTTAGGTGATAGTGAAACAGACTCCCTGCAGCTCTGCTTCTTTTCATGGTTGGCTAAAGTTTGTCAGACTGATCATTCCAGAGGGAAGGGGATTTCTTTGCGTGTGAGGCAAAGGATGGGTGGGAGCCAATAAGCTCGGTAGCATTAATAGGCCTTGACAGAAGGAGGAAGGAGTGTCCCAGCTGGATGGATTTAGCAAACAGTACCTCACTGTTTTTGAATTGCAAACCTAGATGAGTTGATGTCTGTGGAAGATTTATTTGAAACACAGTAAAAGAATACCGGGAGCTGTGTGAAATGAAGCTTTGCTTCTGCTTTCTGGGTAGGTATCTACAGACCTTTTTGTATTCTTCTCCATCACATTGTGATGATGAATTCATGCACAGTTATAGGCTCGAGGACATTTAACTAGCATTTTTCCACTCCACTCCTCTCCCAGTTGTCCCTGCACTGAGGTTTCTTATACCCATAGTCCCTTTGCTGCAGTTTTGCAATTTTGCCCAGTCCATATATGGACTGTAGGCACTGATGCAGGTAGCATTTTCAAAACTTGAACCTACCTGCACAGATGTCTTAAATAAAATAAGGCCGGTGCTGTAGTCCAGCTGGATTCATGTTGTCTTTATCTCCAGCCCCAAAATGATGTATTGCAGCATGTTCTCTCTCCATTGTGCAGGAGGATGCTGTGGAAAGTGTAGTAAGCACTGGGCACTCAAGAGGCTTCACTGTTTGGTGCTCTCAGGGAGTGTGTTGGACGTGCAGAATCTTGCCTCTCTTCTGAATATGAGTGCCAGAAACCCTCTGGTACTTCAGATGCAGAAAAAGACTGGGCATCTTCCATTGCTTACAGAATTTCTCCTCTTGTTGGCAGTACAAAATGTTCCCTTTTTACATAATTATGAAACTCTCTTGTGTTTATACATAAGCAAAAAATTACACCCTTTTTGACAATGAGCAACAGGCCTATCCACTCTATAGATTGTTTTACTGCTTTTCTTTCTTCTCCTTTTTTCTTAAATCAAAACCTTATCCAGTAAGCTTCCATTTTAGCCTGGCAGACTTAGGTCATTAATCTTCCTGCTGTGGTCTGGAAAATATCCCCAGACTCATTCCCAGATGTTTTGTTCACTTTCTTATCCAAAATGTGCACCCTGTTGGTGAATCTAAAATTTTAACCCGATCATGGGTACTTTTTATTCACAGTGACATTACAAAGTGCATGTTTTTGAGAACCCTTTCAAACTCAATGCATAAATAGCTTCACTAAATCATGAAATTTGCCAATTTGAGTTGTCCCATTTTGTCTGCTAAATTTATCCATCACCACCACTAACACCACACAAACACATACTGGTTTCATTTTCATATTAGTTTGTGTCTCTGCATAGAGGATGAGAGGTAATTAGCATGTCTTGGAGGACCAAGACTACTTTAATGAAGACCCATGCATTTGCTGAGGAGGTCCACTGGAGGAAGATCAAGCCCCCATTTTGAAATCCTCTCAAGCTTTCATTCAGAGAGTAGCTGTTTTCCTATGTGCAACGTAGAGTCTGTAAAAATATCTGCATACTGTGATGTGGGCCACAAACACTCACTCCTTAGAAATCTGAAGTAAAAAGTCTAATGTTTGTCCACGATCTAGAAATATGTTCTTCTGGCAACTGGACCCTGAGAAATGCTGGTATCATATTAAAAGTGAAGGCTCTCTTATTTTCAAATTCTTCACTATTATTTGTGGTGTTTATGACTTTGATTTACTTTCCTAGTCCTTCAGAACAATGGAAAATATTTTAGAATGCTTTAAAATATCCTTGTCTTCTCCATCACAGCACCTCTATCTGGTTAATGGCTTTTAGAAAGCTGTATGTTCTAAGTAACGTGAAAATGATATATGACATGTAATTTCATCTTTTTAGTTGCTGTAGCAACGTCACACTAAACTATGCATTAGTCAGTAGTCCAGATCAGCAAATGTCGTTTCTAAAGGATGGCTTACACATTATGGAGACTATTAGAAATGAATGCTGAAACAGATAATTGACTATATAAGCAATTCCAGCAGAAGAATGTGCACATGAGAAAGCATTACATTGAATAGGTTTAGAACTGAACCTGTATGCTGAGCTCCATATATAAATCTTACAAACATCCCTCACCTCCTCCATGTTTCATGCAAGTACATATAGCAGTTCTGTATGCATGCAATGAAAAAATCCCATGCTTCAAAGGCAGGTAAATAAAGCCCAAGGCCCAGACGTTCTTTGTGATGACCTGTGTATCACTGTCCTATAAGTGGAATACTCAGTTATATGATGTCACTGTGTTTGCCATGGTCTTTCTGTTCCTGTGTAGAGTATGATGGCATGATCTGGTCTGCCTCAGGCAGAGGTGAAAGGGGAGCAGTGCAGCAGTCAGTCAGTGCTTCGGATCTTTCAGAAGAGTGAAGTATTGATGCTGTGGTCACTTTCTGTTTTCCTCTAGGAGGAATAGGTTATTGCTTTCTTCATTCCCTTCCCCTAGGATAAACTTGGAGCCATTTTTCTGTGTCTGCTAATCTTTTGCACCTTGATATTTACTTACTGGTATGATGGTTTAACTTACATCAAAATTTTCTTTTAGGGTTTATGTATTTCGGATATTGTTCTTTGTTACTTTGATTTCACTCAGCTCATTGTGGGGATTCATTAACAAGCTGTTGGTAAGTAGTTTACAGACCTTGGATTGGGTCAGTTTATCCCCCATTTCTTACAATTCGTTTTCATGCCTGACTTTGCTCTGCACCCTCTGTTCTTATTCACACATCAGACCAGGCTTGTGTTCTTCTACATTGGGTCATTGTGCCATTATTAAATATTTCCTCGTATCAGAATAACTACGTGTTACTATCCTATATAAAACTGTGGTTATAACATGCAAAAAAAGAGAAGCAAAAATTAAAATAAATTTTTAAAACTCATTCTTCACCCAAACAAGCCCTCCAAAATGTGCAGGTAGATCAAGAAAATTTTGAAGTAAGCCTGAGAAGCCTCAGTCCTGTGGACTTGCAAAGTCAGGACAGTCTGCTGCCTGTTGTCACCAATGGCTCTAGTGTGTTTACAGAGCCACAGGGCTACAGTAGAAGGCAGCTATACCATTAGAGAAAAATGGAATTGAATTTGAGGTGCAATTTGATCCTAGACCACAGGTGCTGTGGTGTAAAGTATCTGTAAACACAAATAAAGAAAGAGGAAGCCTAACGTTAAATTATTATGTGGAAACCAAGTACTGATAATTTGAACTGGCAAGAATTGTTCAGTTTCCTTGTCAAGTAAATGCAAGACAGCTATGGCAATTATTCAAAGCGTGGCCATTCTTGAAAGAAAAGTATTGACACTGTTGTTCCCTTGGTAAACCTTTACACAAATAATTGCTCCACAGTTAACTTTTGTGAGTTGCCATTCTTCAGAATGAGAAAGAGATTTATGGTTTGAAAAGAACTTGGTTAGCTTAAAATCTTGCTTGAAATGCCATTCTAATTAGCAAATACTTAACAGTTCTGTTTTCAAGGATGATATTGAATGTGTTATTATGTGTGCAGTTTTCACATGGTTTGTTTCATAATTTGTGTGGCGTTTTCTTGCATCACATTTTCCCTCTTGTTTGAAGATGTATTGCTACTTATTACACTAGAATAATTCTGATTAATGTTGGCATAAGTGGCAGTGAGACCGGGGGATATTGTTGATCTTCTATCAAACTGTAATTTTGTTTTTCTTCAATTGTGCGAGGTTTTCAGGCGTTCTGTTTCATTGAAAATGGTTACTTTGAGTTTTGTGGGTTTTTTATATTTTGCTGAATGGAGCAGAAAACTGTGTAGAAGTCAGATGTCAGATGTGCATCTTCTGCTAATGCTAAATTCATTGAGATTTGTCTGTATATACTGAATGTGGACAATGCAGAACAGAAGAGATTACTGTATCTATGGGGTCGATATAGCAGGTGAAATAACTCAATGTTTAACTTAGATGACTGCTTGCCATATTTTTATTACTGGCCATGGTTAGAGATAGGGTAATGGTTAGAGAAAGTGCAGTAATTTACAGAAAGAAGGATGTACATGAATTCTTTTTCTGTAACATAGTAGTATTAAGGGATTAATTAAAACCAAAGTTCATTATTGCTGATTCTTTATGTGATAATTGCAAAGTTTAGTTGACTTAATTGCCTGTGTTTGCCAACCACCCGTGACATTTCTGTACCCTTCTTTCAATGGAAAAATCGTGGGCTTTCACTCACAGACACTGAAAGATTGAATCAAAACAGAAATAAATCAAATCAAGGCTTTGCACTATAGAGGGGGAAAAAATGAAGGCACCAATGTCTTTTTGTTGTGGAATTAATTTTATTTTATTATTCAAACCTGGCAATCTTTTTCAGGATTAATGGAAAATGTCAGTACTGAATTCGGTGTTCAGCATTAAGAGTGGATCCTGGCAATGTCATGGAAGGAATAAATCTGTAATTAATAGAGTTTCATTAATAGAATCAGGTCTGAAGAAATTGAATATATGTGTTCACTGTACATATTCCTAAAAAATATTTTTCCTATTTTATTTAGAGTTGCCAATTTTTCTTGTCAGTAACACTGATTTTGACAGCAATAGTTGCTGCAGACACTTTTGCAGGTTATATACATAGTCTTACAGGCAACTCAGGCTTCTTGCAGTGTCACTATTAGAGTGTGTCTGAGCTCCAGTTGGTGCAGCTATTCTTCTGGTGTAACAGTACTTCAAATCCAAGCTTCTTTTGTCACACAGGATTGCAACATTGAGCTTAATTGTAAAGAGAGTGGGTAAGAAGGAGAATCTGTTCTTAGTACAGAACCAGGAAATAAATGTTATTCACTCTTTAAATGTACTATTAATAAATGATTGTTGCTCTCTCAAAAAAAAAAGTTATTTATACAAACTTTAAGACACTTTAAAGGTGTGTATTTAAGCCAAGCCTTATCAAAATTAGAATTTTTCTCCTTCAAATATTCATCTAAGATCAGATATACTGATCTTGCATCACACCAATCCTGATTATAAGTATTTTAGATAAGATCCATATTTTTCCTGGTAGTCTCATTATTAGGTATCAGTATAATCAAGCAGAATAGAAGAGGATGACTTTTTAAATAATGACCTGGAAAGTCTAGAAAGACTGGCTCTATTTCACATGCTTGGAAACATGGCTAGTTCATACCAACAGTATAGCTCCTTTTTTCCCAGTTCCAAAATACATTAATTATTTAGGAGTGGTCCTGAGCCGAAGTGTTTTCTTATCAGGTCCTTGAGGTTTGCAGATCAAACACTGGGACCTGTGTCATAGAACCACAGAATCACTGAGGTTAGAAAAGAACTCCAGGATCATCAAGTCCAACCATACATAAAAATGTAGCAATAATAGAGCACAAATCTCCCCCTCACGTACCAGTCTCCTTGAGCTGTTCCTTTGGCTCTTCTCTCTGGACAGCATTCACTGCAGGAGCTGCAGGAGGGACTTGACCTGTGCCTGTGCCCACCTGCTGAGCCTCCGTTCCCTGCCTTTGCTGCAGCTCTTCCTCCCACATGCACAACCTGTAATACAGTGGAATAAAATCAATACTTGGGATCTGAAGTCAACAGAATTTTTGGACAAGTGGAAACAAACCTAATTCATATATCTTCCTCTTCAGGACTGTGTAAAATACACTTTACCAGGCAACAAAACCTCTTTGTTTCATTGTTGTATAAGAAGAAGTTGTTATTTTAATTGAAGCTCAGTTACCTACCTTTCTATGTATGTACATAGATAAATATATCTTCGTCTAAGATCAGGTATCCTGATCTTGCATCACAGCAATCTTAATAATAAGTATTTTAGATAAGATCTATATTTTTCCTGGTAGTCTCATTAATAAGAGTATCAGTATATTCGAGCAGAATAGAAGAGGATAACTTTTTAAATAATGACCTGGAATGTCTAGAATCATACATATCATATTTACGTACATATCAATACACACATATTGTGTAAGTCCTAGTTCATCCCTTATTCATAGTCTTGTTTAAATAAAACCATGGTTAACAGGATCCTGGTATTTCCAAGGATTTTGGGAAGGTGAAGCATCTAGTGACTTAAGTACTTTGTCCCTAATGATGCCACCTTTATTTTAAAGTAACCTTTTTTAACCTTTTTGCAACCTTAGCAGCTTGCCCATGTCTCTTGTTCATATTTTCTGTGTGCCGGCTCTCTGTATAGGAAAAAAAATGCTTGAAATTTTACATGTCATGGTAATAAAAATGAAATACGTTACAGCAAGTTTGTTTGTTCATAGGTATTTTATGTGGTTTCAGGATCACTTGTTTGGCAAACATCTAGATTCAGAGCTGAAAAAGGTTCTGCACTAAGACAATATTCCTCTGCATAATCTTCAGTTTTGCTTTCAGAATTGTCTGGATGGTCTCTTTTAGCTGGTTGGGTGTTGGCATAACCGAGATAAGCTGGTGGTTTCTTCTGGTTCTTACCTTGTTGACACACATTATCCTGTGAAGGAGCAGGGCTGCTTGCTTTCCTATAAAGCAGCTCGGATTGGTGAGAGCAGGCAGACGAATGTTTTGTGACTGAGCAGGGTTTTGGTGCTTCTGTAGAGTCACAGAGTGGAATAAAGTACTTTGTTACCTTATGGCTGTAGAATTAATTTCAAATTTGCTTTGCAGTGCTGATATACATATATCTGAGGACTTCCTTTCCTGGATGTGTAAATCATTAACAGAACTCTGTGTGTGGTCAGTATTCAGCTTATGGTTTAAGTAAATAGTGCTTACTTTAATCTAGGGCATGTGGATACAGCAAAGCATAAAACTGTTGAAGGTTTGAATTCAGCAAGGCCTCCTCTCTAGCTGCAAAAATGGCACCTGGAATTTTATATTTTACGCATACGATAGTGGTTCAAAATATAAAGACTCATTTTCCTTACAGAAAAATCCAGCTACTGAAAACAGTTCCTGCATAGCATCTGCTTAAACTAAGATTGTTTTCCTGCTTCCCCTACTTCTCCTGGAGTCAATGCACTCAGGCCCTTTATTTTCTTGAAGAGCATTTAAGCACCTTGTCCTCACCCTTGAGGATTATTCAGCCCTGCTGCAGTTACTCACAAACCCTCTCCCTCACCTGTGGCTCTACTCTTTTGTGCTATCCTGTGTCAAGATTATTCTTACTGTTCTTTCCATCAAATAGATTTAGGTGAACATAAACTTTGTCTTTCATTTCTTTCCACAGCATAAAAAACATTTAAGGGACAAGTTAATGCTTCATCTTGCTGGGACAGGCAGTGGAGGCTTAAATTTATAATCTGAGTTTTGTGATGTTCAAGTTTATTTCTTTTGTAGAGCTTTTTGTGAAAGACTCAGTGCCATCATTGTTGGCTTCTAAGGATACTTTCATCAACAGTTATTTCTTCTGCAGGTTCTTCCAAACCCCTCCTTAATTTGTGATTTTCTGCTTGATCCTTCTCAGCTTGTAAGGTGTTAGCTATAGGAATGCGTCTCAATCTGAAGTCTGAATAATAACGTGTAAAAATGAAATGTTAAACAAATTATTTTTGTCAGCAGATAATTTAAGAATATTATGCTGTGAAAAAACAGTTTGCATGAGTTCACCCTAATCCTTAAAAATCTAACTGTACATCATCTTAAAAACAGACTGCAAAGGGTGGTAAAAATGTCTTTTAAAGGAAAGGCTATGTTTTTACTTCATCTTTCCTTATTTAAGCAGGAAAAAATACATACAGTATTAAAATTTTAAAAATACCTACAGTCGTAAAAGCTTTGACAATGAAATAACCTTCCAAGTTTTATTTTCAGCTGTATTCAATGTATTTCACTCACTGTGCCATCATAGAACATGGAAATGATGGTAATTTCTGTACAATTGATGAGGTGTGAGAGATGTTGTGAAGCTTTTGTGAAATTTGGCAGGCAATATTGTAAGCCATATTGACTTTTTTTATTTTTGTATTGGAATTACCTCTATGAAGTTGAAATCAGCTGTTTACTATAAGAGATGTACAATTTCTCCACTTATTTATATCAATAGTTCCTTATTTATCTGAATAAAATAAATTTATCTGAAAAATTAGACCAGATGATGCAATAAGTGCCTTTTCAGAAAACACAGAGTAGTAAAATGCAACCAGAGAATGGAAAGAATAAGTGCATAGTTACTGACATTCAAAAATAGGGAAGGTAGATATTTCAAGAGAGGAATCTCAAGAGATCTTACTGGTTTATTTATTGTGATGAAGGGGACACTAAGAATTTGCTTTCAGGTTTTCATTTCAGTTGTTTATACACAAAAATAAGGAGATGAATATTTAAAATCAATATAATCACTGAAGGTACTACTGGAGCTCTGCTGCATTACAGTATTAGAAATTTTTTAAGCCCATTTCCAGAGTTTTTGCATATGAACAGCATGGTTTTATTGAAAATAAAGATGTTACTTTTCCCATAATCTAGAATACATTCTGAGTCAGAGTGGAACTTGTTTAGTTTTTCCCAAGTATTTGCAAGGTACTTATATATTCATGTTGTGTGAGGAAAAGGGCTTTGCACTCCCCATACAAACACAAAAACAACATCAGCAGAACTTGCAAGGCTTGTGCCACACAACCAAAACCAAAAAGGAAAACAAAAGAAGTGGGAAAGCATATGAGAATTTCAAAACCTTACTGTATTTTCTGTTGCTGAGTAAGGGCAAGGTGATGTCTTTTCTGTACACATCAGTCTTAATTGTATCCATCCTTGAGGAAGTGACATCAGCCTCTTGCCACGGTGAAGAGAATCATGGATGTGCTTCCAGGGCCATGGGGAGGTATCTCTAGCCTTAGGCTCTTAGGGGTTGAGAACAATGAACTAGTTATTAGTTCATTGATAATTAGTTATTGATATAACTGCATTCATTTCAGTAGCTGTAAACCTGAATATTTGTTGTCAGTGATGTTACTGAGCAGGCAAAGAGTCTTTCTCTAACAGGCCAGTTGGCCATGCAACGTCTTCTCTAACAGGAGACAGTGACATTAACAGGAATGCACTAGAGCTGGGAGCATGCAGGTCTCATGAAAACGACACAGAAAAAAGCATTGCCACCTATGCTAAACCTTTTCATCTTGAGCAACAGGCAGCTGCATCAGGCCAAGCTCTTTCTAGTCTTGCCGATTTCAGAATTACTTTTTCTCCCAGCACAAAATTTTCTAATGTTCTTGAACTATTTCTTTTGCACACAAGGTTTTAATAGGTTTTGTTTTAGAAAAGAACTGGCTTTTTTTCCCCTTGTTTTTTTTTTGTTTTTTTTTTTTTTAATTTGGTTTTGTTTGGGTTTTTTGTTGGGTTTTTTTTGTTGGGTATTTTTTGGGTTTTTTTGTTTGGTTTTTTTTTAATGCTGCTTGTCCTTGTGCAGTTTTTGGAGTGTTTACCCCAAACTGGCTGGGGAAGGTTGATAATATTACACCAGACAAAATGTATAGTCCTTTCCTGAACCTATGAAGAAATCTCTGATTTAAAGGCTGTTTCATTTTCAGCCATTTGTCCTGAGTGTGTGAGAGCCTACAGGCTGGCTCACAGTCTTTGCTGGACCCCTGGTACTCTTTATCCTCCCTACTGACACCATCTAGTTTATTTGCAGCAAAGTGGATTTCTAACTGTGTCCATACACAGACAATATGAACAGAGGGAAGTCAAAATGAACACTGTAACAAGGCTAATAGTTCAGTGTCAATATATGACTTGGTAATTGTCTCACATATAACTGCTTTTAGTATTTTGTTGGGGTTTTAGATCTGTTTGATGTCCTAGTTGACAGTTCTATGGAAGCTGATGAAATTTCTTTTATTTAATAAAACTTATTCCAGAAAAATTAAACAAAATTATCATTTCAAGTTGACTGTTTTAAAGAAACAGCAGTAGTTCATTAGAATCAATTTTCATGATGTATTTCAATTTCTTTTCCTTTTATAGAAATATAGATATTTGTATTGGGTTGGTGCTGTCATACCCTTTTTCATGTAGGTCAAGTGCTTTCTTATTTTTTTCCTTGATCACACTTAGCCAAATGTGACTGAAGGAATTGCACTTTTTTTTCACACTTTTCATTTGCTTCCAAGATGGAGAAAGGGCAACAAACATCATAGAATTAATATGCAATTACTGCATCACAAAGACAGCCTAAAATTCAGAAAAATGCTCCAAGAAAGTAAAGGGTTTGGATTACAACCAGACAGTGACAATAGGATGGTAGAGCTATAAACAGAAAGGAAAAATACAGGCCTCCATTTTGATGGCAATCTTCCAGTACCTGCAGGGAAATCCCTGGGAGAATGAGGGCAGGGTTGTGCTGCGGTGCATGGTGGGAGGACAAAAGACAGCAGGCATATGTTCAAACAAGAGAGGTTTTAACTGAATATCAGGTACTGCTTGTTCACCCTAAGGACAGTCAGGCAGTGGAACATGTTGCCTCAGAGATGTTGTGCAGTACCCATCCTTTGAGATTTTCGCACTGTGAACAGATAAACCCAGAGCAACATGTTCTGGTCTCGTGGGTAAGTGCCTTCAGCAGAGGATGGATTAGAGATCCTCCAGCATGAATTATTCTTTGATTCTGTGGGCTTGTGCTGTTCTGCTAAACCTTAATAGGTCCCGTGAAATGTAGGTGACACTGCTTTTGCTTTCTACTGCTTTTGTTTTCCATTTTTGATGCGTTTTTTTTACAGTCTGCTTCCATACAGACACATTGTCTTTTTCTGTGTTCAGCATTTCCCGAATTAAATGATTCCTGTGTGCATGTCTCACACAGTTGCTTCTGCTTTTTTAGTCCTTTATTAGCAATGCTCTCAGTAAGAGGTAGCCTGTACTTAACTGATCTTTTCAGTCTTGGCAATAAGATTTACCTGTCATATCTAACTTAGTGTGAATTAACACATGCAGGAGAATATAGGGATGTCACACTTCCTAATCTTGCAGGTTTGTTTACTTGAACATTTAAGCTGCAAGTGTTCACAAGATTTCATGGAGTTCTAAATAAACATGTACTTGGTTTTCCACATTCCGCATGAAACGGCTGTTGTAAGTCTAGAGTTAAGGTCACCTAGCTTTTTTGGCTTTCTTACTTGTGTTCAGGCAAACAGTATTGATTGCTCTTCAAGAACATTTTTAGAACATTGCTTTTGAAAGGAGAGTTAAACAAATACATGCTTCTGCATGTCTAATTTGACAAACAGATATAGTTGGCTAATTTCAGTCTACCAGGATGGTGACACTGCAAGTCCTTATATGCAAACTTTCAATGTTTAATATGCAGCTTGTGAAATCCCAATTAATTGCCAAGTATTTGATTTCTCTCTAAAAAAAATTGCAAAGGTAAGTAATTTTGTCCTTTTTCCCCTACCACAGTCTTTTCTTTCTCAGCCTCCCCTCCCGTCTGCCTGCTCACAGGTACAGACACACACGACAGGAGACAGTTCTCCTCTTACCTTTGTCTTCCACAATTCTACTACTGCATGTCCTCTCTCTTCTTTCTCTTCAGGAGTCTGTTCTTAATCCTCTTTCATTCTACCTCCACGTCTTATTCTGCATTTCATCCGAACTGATAACTCCATCTGTCTTCTCTGTAGTGATTGCCAATGGATCTACATCTCCAAACCTTTCCTTCTGACTTTTGTCCAAGCAAAACTACTGGCCTGTCTCTTTGACATTTTTTTGTGACTTTGTCATCAGCAGAGCAAGCTGGACAAGGCTCAAGGACAGTTCCTAATCAGTCACACAAACCTCTTTGTGTTTCATGTTCTTCCTTAACTATTGCAGCAGTCTCAATCACCCTGCCAGTTAAGCAGCAAGTAATTTTTCACATCTGCATTCAGATCCAGGCTATCTTGCACATTCTTTTGCATTACTGTTCTAAAGTATTGTGTTTCCTTCCCTCAGATCTCTTCATGTATTTTACATTAAGCCGCCACTTTAAAATAAAGAGAAAATTTGAGCAAGGATCAAGCAAACCTCATTCCTTCCCATTCAAGTAACTTAAACATGAATCTGTAGTTAAAGTCTGTCCTGGTTGTATGTTTTTCTGTCACTTTAACTCTTGCATTTGTAGGCAGAATGGAAACAAGAGGAGTAGAGAACAATTCTAGCCTAGATTACTCTATGCCATAAGAAATAAGATATTTAGGACTGATTTTCCTCAAATGAGATGGTAATTTAACTTGTGCCTCCTGTTTCCAGGCATATGACCAAAAAAGTCCATTCTTATCCAAATGAGACACTAATTTGAGGTCCACATGTTTTTTAAAGGCCTATGCCCTCTTTGCTCAGGTGGTAACACATAGAAAGAGAACTGCATGATCAGAGTGAACAGAAACACTGTTACAGACTTACCAGAAAAATAAAATTAAACTTAAAAATAATGATGGAAGTTTTGGAACATGAAACTGCTATTGGTTTACTAAGGAAATTAGGTTAACTGATCTCACAATCCATAGGCCCATTCCTTCAAATACTTTATTATACTGTTGTCCAGTATAAACCATTTATAAAAGTAGATAAAATTCCCAAAGCTAATACAAATATTTTTTTTTTCTGAAAATTGTCAGATGAATGGAACAGAGATACTCTAATTAGTGTTTCTGCTGGTGTGAAAGAAAGACTGTGCAGAATTTATTTAACATGGGGGTCTTCTTGGCAAAAGCCTGTTAGACTGTCAGCATATGCATCCTGGCCATTCAAGCCAAGTTGTGCAGAAGGCACCCATTGGCCTTTATAAGTTTATCTCCAGCCTAGCCACAGCCTTTCAGTCTCTTAGCCAGTGAAGTATAATAGAGGATGTCAGGAAGAAGGAAGCTAGTGCTAAAGTGGCAAGGTGAAATAATTTCTTAGAAAATCAGGCTTTTTTAGTTCCACTGCTTGGAAAAACATGTTTTTTCTTCCAGGCTGGTCTCAACTTTAATCATGCGTTATTGACGCGTTTCAGAGGTTAACTTCTGTTGAGTCAGTATTGCAAAACTGTTACTAAGAAAGCTTTTGTTCTCACAAAATTACAGACTTACTATATTCAAGGGCACAAAGTGCTATCAGTGGCCAAGAAGTGTTCAGTGCAGCTGAGGGTGTAAGGGATAAGCCATATCCAAAGCCACTCATCATACCTTGCCACCATCAACAAAGGTCAATACCACTGTGTAGAATGGAATTATTTGAAAACAATACTGTTTCATACCAGCTGTCTGTGATTCAAACCCCATCTCCTGGCTTGAGAAGAGGGATGGTACATTAATCATTACAACAACCAGGATGAGTATTTTCTTCCTCTATGCTGCCATGGTAGAGCTGGCAGAGAGCCCATTTCCTCAATTCAGAATGTCCTTAGTCAGTGTATTGGTTTTGTGTGAGAAGGATTTCGTAGCAGGGGATGACAGGGGTGGCTTCTCTGAGAAGCTACCAGAAGCTTCTCCCACATCTGACAGAGCCAATGCTGGATGGATCCGAGATGGACACACCACTGACCAAGACTGAGCCCACCAGTGACAGTGGCAGCATCTCTGGGATAAAAACTGCTGCACACCCGCAGAAGGGAGAGAGGAGTGAGAATGTGTGAGGGGAACAGACACAAGGTCAGTGAAGGAGGAGGGGCAGGAGCTGCTCCAGGTGCCAGAGCAGAGATTCCCCTGCAGCCCCTGGTGCAGCCCAGGGTGAGGCAGCTGTGCCCCTGCAGCCCTTGGAGGTCCATGGGGGAGCAGAGATCCACCTGCGGCCCCTGAGGACCCTGCACTGGAGCAGGGAGATGTGCCCTCAGGAGGGAGATGTGCCCTCAGGAGGGAGATGTGCCCTCAGGAGGGAGATGTGCCCTCAGGAGGCTGTGACCTCATGGGAAGCCCATGCTGGAGCAGGCTCCTGGCAGGACTGTGAAGAGAGGAGCCCACACTGGAGCAGTTTTGCTGGTAGGACTTGTGAGCCCCCAATGGGCCCATGTTGGAGCAGCCTTCCTGAGGGACTACCCTGTGGAGGGGCCCACACTGGAGCAGTTCATGGAGAACTGCAGCCCATAGGAAAGACTGATGCTGGGGAGGAGAGGTTTGTGGAGGACTGTCTCCCGTGGGAGAGACCCCACACTGCAGGAGGGGAAGAGTCTGAGGAGTCTTTCCTGTGTGATGAACTGACCACAACCCCCATTCCCCATCCGCCTTCTCTGCTGCAAGGGGAAAAGTAGAGAAACTGAGAGTGAAGCTGAGCCTGGGTAGATGGGAGGGGCTGGGGGAAAGTGCTTTAAGATTTTCTTTTATTTCTCATTATCTTACTCTGAATTGATTGGTAATATATTAAACTCATTTCCCTAAGTCGAGTCTATTTTGCATGTGGCAGTAATCGGTGAGTGATCTCTTCTTGATTTTATCTGAACCTAGGAGCCTTTCCTTGTGTTTTCTTTCCCATGACCAGCTGAGCAGAGGAGTGACAGAGCAGCTTTGGTGGGCACCTGGTATCCACCCAGACATCATAACCTAGTACTATTTTGATCATAGAAGTAGGGGGCTGTGCTGGGTTTTAGTGTCAAACATAATAGTGTGAGTAAAGCTGTAGGAAAAACAGACCTGCATATTTTGTAGATGCTATAAAGAACAAAGACTCGTGCTCCCCAGCAATAAGATGTGCGCTGTCATTCTAGGATTTTTATGAAGTGATTATCATTAAGACGTTCTGGGATAGTTTCATTGCAATCAGTGAAAATGACACTCAAATAGGAATGCCAGGCATGTAGCTCTTGTTAGGGGTTACCAACCTGAATGCTAATGGAGGGAGAGAAAAAAAATACCAAAAAATGACAAAGCTTTTATTTTCCATGCAGTTAGCCAAACACAAACAGATGAACTTTCTGAAGAACAGCAGTTTGTTCCCAGGTTGAGAATTTATATGACTTATTTAATGGTTTGGCTGTAAAGTCAAAAATAAAGTGGTTTGTAAAGGAATTCAGTCATTGGCTGATGCCTTTGTTATGAGCAGATTTCCTCTAAAAAAGGAATCAGATTTTGACTAATGGAAAAAGATCATATAAACGTAAATAGGAGATTCAGGATTAGAACCAGAATTTTCTGAACCTCAGTGCCAGTTCTTATACATATACACAAGTGGAAAATGAGCATTGCCTGGCCTCATTATCTCTCCCTTTCTCACTCAATGGAATTAGCTGTATGTTTCGGTTTTATTTTTCAAGTATTGTCCTGAAAGGTTAGACAGCCTCAGGTTAAAGCACCTGGAGTTCCTTTTGGGTTTTCCTAGTAGAAAAAAACATGGGCACCCCACAGTAAGCCCAGAAAAGGATGTCTAAGATAATAAAGAGATGGAATTGTTCTACCAGGAAAACAGAAGTTTCGGGGGAACTTCATCGATGGGTGAATGGGGAAGAGAAGTAGATTAAACCAGGCTTTTCTCAGTGGCATCCGGGGAAAGGACAAGAAACAGTGAGCAGGAACTGAAGTACAGGAAAATCCACTTAAACATAAGAAAAAACCTATCTACTGTGAGAGCAGTCAAACAGGGGCAAGGAGTGTCCAGAGAGGTTGTGGAATTTCTATCCTTGGAGATAATCAAAGCCCAATTGGACATGATGCTGAGCAAACTGCTTTAGTTGACCCTACTTTAGGCACTGGGGGGGACTAGACAATCTCCAAAGGTCTTCTAACTTCATCCATTCTGTGATTCTTTGAAATGTTTGCTAAAATTTCTGCCACTTGGATTTTTTTTTAATTATTTACAACAAAATCACTACTACCAATAATTCATCTCATGAATAATCTCTTCAATCTAAAATCCTCAAAGTATCTTCGAAACATTAATTTCAATCAACATGGAAATTGTAACTGTAGTTAAAAAGACACACATCTCAGTGGGATGCCCACCTATTTTGCAGATGGACAAGGGATGTCCAAGATGTCAGAGACTCAGCTATTGGAAGGGGTTGGAGCAGATCTCTGGAGCTGAGTTCTAATTCTCCCCCTTCAACAGCAGAACATAGGCATGCTTTCTGATACTCACTACTGTCCCAACCTCTAGGATGGTATCTGGAAGACTTGGTGTCCAGCATGATCCTCTGCCCTCAATTGTTTTTCCTCCCCTTACGCAGAGTTTTGTGTTCCAGCACAAAAACTTCCACAGTGGAAACTACAAATAGTGCCAAGTCTTATGCAGCAGCAGCAGCAGCAGCACATGTCTAAACTGAGACTCTAGTTTCAAAGGTTTTGAACCCATGAAGGTTCCTACCAATTTACTTGCAGACTACCTGCAGAATTGCATCTCATTTTAACATTTCTCTCTGTATTTCTGCACTGGTTTTTAACATGGTTATTGATATTATTGGTGCAGCAGTGCATCCTGCTGGTTGTTTACATCTCCATTTGATGCATTTACTCCGTAATCTGTAGTATTTGCCGTGTCATGATACCAAAAGAAAAAATAATTCCTCCTTCCTTTTAGTTTCTAGTAAAGAATTGATTGTATATATTTAATTCACTGAGTGGCAGAAATGCATGAATTCAGTGACATAAAACTGAATTCATATTAAAGTGTATACAAGTGAATTTAATTCCATAGCAAAACAGACATTGAGAACCTGCTACTAAGCCTTCTAATTCCTGAAGAATTAAATGTCATACTTTGTATAGCAGCATGGTTGTTACCATGTACTTTTTGACTTGGAGATTTTCTGTTTGTCTATGCTGGTGTATACACATAATTGTGAAATTCTTCTAGGTTAAAAAAGTAATGACTCTTGCTCCTGTCAGAGATTTTGAGACCCAAAAAAGGGTCCGTGGCCTTCTCCTTTCATATGCATCTATGTTCATCAATGTTTTCAAGTACTGTTTCACCTTCCAAAGAATGAATTTTGTTAACGTGATTAAAGAGTTGATCAATGAGAGTGGGAAACTGAAATAGTGGAGCAGATTTTGAAATGCAGGGTGCATCAACTTGCAGAACCACTGTTCTTCTTCACCTCTGGAGGAGGGATGTTATAGAAATCTCTGTTAAAAGCACTGTCCTCTTGATTTCTTTTTCATATCAAAGACTAAGTGGGCTGTGAGCAGTGGCTAAATGCTGCTGTGTTTATTTAACCTTCCACAGCTGGGGTCTATCTCTTATCTGGATAGGGTAACATATCATTCTGACTGCACTTACAGCTTCTCAAAGGGCATCAACATATCCATACATGAGGTTAGTGACTATGTGTTCAGATCTGTATGCCTGTGGCTGACACTCAATCTGTGTGATTTTGGATGCCTGTGCATCCAGAGGAGTTCGCACTGTGATCCAGAATGGAGAACAGAGGTAGTCTGTATGCTTCTGAAGCAGTTTAAGAACACCACAGAGGTGGCTGTTGAACTGAAAGTATTCTTACATGTTTGTTACTCAGCAGCATTTTACTGTGAAGAAGAAGTGGTCTGTATTATTGAACAGCTAGTAATTTTTGTACCAATCAACACACTATATAGAGCGTAGCTATGCAAATGTTTAAATGTATGTGGGGCTCTGAAAGTGAAGTAAAAACCAGCTTTAAGAAAGCTGAGTTTAAAATGCAGAAAAATGCTATTTACAACCCAATGGAATTCCATGACTCACTTGGTCTCCTTATTTTTAAAATGTATGTTTACATCTGAAGATTTCAAAATGCCTCAATTACCCATCCATACTGCCTGCAACAGATTTGTCCTCTTAAGGTTCTATTGCTATTTGTGCCTTGAAAGACCATCTTGAGCCAACCCTCAAAACCTGTTCTTCATCCAGACAACACCTTCGCAAGCTGAGTCCCTTACTCTCTCTCAGCTGCTCCTGGGACAAAACTCTGTGGGGCACAACGAAAATTGTCTCTTCTATGCACTTCTGTGGCTGGTTCTTAGAGCCTTAGTATTTTCTGGGAGCTCAAGGCCAGAGAAGAGCAACAGAGCTGGTGAAGGGTCTAGAGAGTAAGTCCTATGAGGAGTGTCTGAGGGAGCTGGGGGTGTTTATCCTGGAGAAAAGGAGGCTCAGGGGGGACCTTACCACTCTCTACAACTCCCTGACAGGAGGGTGTAGCCAGGTGGGGGTCAGGCTCTTCTCCCAGGCAGAAAGTGACAGGACAAGGTGAAATTGTCTCAAGCTGTGCCAGGAAAGGTCCAGCACGGACATCAGGAAGAATTTCTTCAAGGGAAGAGTTGTCAACACCCTGGAACAGGCTGTTCAGGGGGATGGTGGGGTCACTGTCCCTGGAGTTGCTTAAGAAATGACTGGACATGGTGCTCAGTGCCATGGTCTGGTTGACAAGGTGGAGATCAGTCACAGGTCGGACTCGATAATCTCAGAGGTCTTTTCTGACCTGTTTTGTTCTGTGTGCTGATGTTCATCACCCAAGACTATTGACAGCCTTTTCAGAGGTGTAACCATCTGCGGGATGCACAAATTTCAAGTGGAAGCAGACCTCAACAGAGATAGAAACCTGAATTGTTTTGGCTCAAGGTTTCTACCATGCCCAGTTAAAAAAAAAAAAAAATCTGAACTGAATCTGAAACTCTAGTGCCAGGATTTTAACAGTGTTAAATCACATATTCAGCATATTCTCAATGCGGCAAATCAAAGATTAAATTAAAAGAAGAATTTAAAACATGATTGTGTTAGACATCAGTGATTTTTCCCTTTAAATGATATAAAATATGCTGTCACCTAGGGCATGCAGCCAAGCAGATTCAGACATATGAACATAAAGGCATCACTGAAAAAGTAACTTAAAAAGATGCAGGTAACAATAATGACTAAGGGGTGGATCCAAGTTTCAATAGAAGTTACTTTTATATCAACAGGAAAGGTCAGCCTTTATGCAAGCAAGGATTTAAAAGCCTTGCTGTTATAACCTAGAGTAATACCCACAGTTACAGTATTTTTCCTCCTGCCATTTCATAAATGTCAGCTTAGGGTTTTTATTCCAGGGATTGTGGAAGAAATATAGTGGATTACACACAAAATTAATGTTTTTACCATTTGAAATATGATTGAGTAACTGAGTGCCTACAAAAACCTAAAAATTAAAGTTGATTGTGTTGGAATATGAAACAAAATGGGTTGATGGCAATTATAGAGGCTGGTAATTGATTTCTAGTGATCTAAATTACCATGTTTAAAATTATATCAGTTCTTACTAAAGTTTCCTAGTTTGCTTCAATGTAACATGAAGTGCACACTACAGAGGGCAAGCATGAATGTTTCTGATGCTTATGCTTTTTCTTTGATTCCTTGTAGATATTAAATACTTCTAAAATAAATGTCATTGCTATTTCAGATTTATTAACTTCAAATTTAGGAGAGGGGCATAATGATTTTGTGAGATAGCCTTTGTAGGATTAAAAGATGCAGATCTGACATTTCAGATGCTTGGGCATTAAAAAAGTTAATCTTTGTCTACCTGCAGTTATTGAAACTTTTAAATTTTCTTTTCAGCTTCTTTTAGGTGAAAATCAGATGGTTTTTCTTGCAATTAGCTCTGAAAGGATCACTCCAATACCCCCTTTCCACCTTCCCCTTTGGCCCCTAAATTGAATCTGGTTTTATAACCTTGAAGAAGCATGCCATTTCAAAGCCACAGGATGCCAGAGTTTACTCCAGCATTCCAAGTTTAGGTCATTACACAGTGTAATAAGGCCTATAAAACTTGGTAATTACTGTACACACCATAGGTCCAACCTGAGACGTTGTGCAAGTAAGAAATTTCACAGCCACTGAAGCTATACAGTACACAGGGAATCAAGAATATTGGCTGAAAAAACAGGTGTAGCTGGATGCATCTGTACATGCTCTAGCCAAAATTTCTTCATTTCAGTCTTTTTTCACGGAATAGAAGAAGCCTACTGAAGAAAAGTGATAGAATAGATTTTGCTCTAGCGTAAAATGTATTTTTCAATCCTTGAAATATTTTCTTCTCCAAACTTAAGCAACTATTTCTTCATTATTTAACCAAGAAATGTGCAGACTCCACAGAGGAGCGGGGCAAACTTCTACATTCGTGTTAATCTAGTTGGGCACATTTTTTGTTACAGTAGAGGTAAGACAGAAGTATTCTTTTGTCTAAAACTAAACACTATCCATAGTCAGAAACCTAATATCCCATACATAGCTGATCTATTTGTGAAGCTATTTATTTGCCTTTGATGCACAATGAAGCACTTTTTCTTTGCAAAATAAATTTATTCAAATAGATTCTTGACACATGTTAATTCATGGTTAGAGATACAAATACTACCGTTCGTCAGTAGGAGACACGGTGCTGTCATTGCAGTTCCTAAGGAGCTGAGCAAAGGAGTTAATGAATGAATGGGTTAATGAATGAATTCATTAATATATTTACCTTTAACCTCCAGAGATTGCAGTGTTAGTCTTTATTCTGTAAACAAGTACATAAAAATCTCACAGTCCCTGCAACCTCAGGGTCATTTCCTTATACTTCAAAACCAAGGAAAAATCTAAACCACAATTCACCGTAGCTGAGAATCTCCAAAGCTTAGCAACCTGGGTTGAAGACGGGGAGTAGAGCAGGTTAGTGCTATACTTCATTCAGTTTATATATTCATTGTGAAGAAATCATAAGGGAGATTTGTACTCCTGATCAAAGGGTGAAGCCAATTCCTTCAGAATGCATATTGCAGCTTTTAGGAACGTCAGCATTCTTCCACTGCTAAACTTTTTTTTTCTTTTCCTGGAAGATGACAATTTGTGTGGAATTTAACAGGGTTGTGATAGAGCAGCATTGATACTATTACTGGTTTAGCATGTAGAAAAGTTCACAGTAGCTTGAACATTTGACTTTCTGTAATAAGACTCTCCTCATGAGGACGCTGCATATTTTCTACTGATATTTGAGATAAATGCCACCTATCTAAACTCCTGCAGAGAATAATTTGTTTATAAAATGTGTTAAACACAAGTCTACTCAGGAGTTAGGTACCCGAGGAGATCCATAAAATGCCACCAAGATTCGAGCTAGGCATGATAAAGATATCTGTCTGCATATCCACATATTTCAGTATTAAAGGGGGTATAATGCTTTAAGAGTGCCAAAAGATAATTATTTTAAGCTCGGCAGACTGGAGGCTGAAGGTTTACTATTGTTGTGTTCCCACTATTGTCAGCAATTTCACTCAGATAATTGGTTTTAGATTTACCAGGATAACATTGTTTCATTCCTTTAGCCAGCCAGTGTGCCACTTATCTGTACCTGGCATCAGAGGTGGCCTTTAGCATGCAACCACAAAGCTCTTTTATCAACAGGTTTGAAGCTTAGGGAATATGTTTGAGAAATGTTCATGCTCACAAATAATAAGACATTGACTGTTTTTATCAGCTTGATTGGAGTAGTAATTTTTTGGTAATTGTGTTCTTTTACAGAATAACTCTACAGTCACTTTAACAATTCAAGTGTAAGTGTACAATAAGTACTCAGAAAAATACAAAGAAACAGTTACTTTTACAACCTCATACTGAGGACCTCCTGAAAAAGAGAACTCTGAAACACAAAACAATTGTTATTCTCTGTTCCCACTGATACTGTTAATTGCTGAGCGTATTTGTGATTGAAGAAGAAAATTCGCTCCCCTGCACCCAGGTTCTTTCTCGTAGAGTCTTATCACAGTCACAAAGCTTTGAAGACAGACTCCAGACCCAGACTCAGCCAGAATGGGCTGTCTAGCTACGAGGGAATAAAGAAACCCCTCTAGAGCTAGGGTCACAGCTTTGTTCAGCATTGCCCCATGGATGCTTGCAGGCACTAGGATGCAGGAGATGCTTCTCGTCCACCCAGCCCCATAGCCTGAGTTCACCAAGAAAAGGCTGTTGGGGGTTGGCATCCAGTGGATGGAGCTTTGCCACTCACATGGGATGATGGAATACATTCAAAATTAAAACTTCATCTGACCTTCTACTGCCTGGTCCCAAGAGATTATTTGTTCTTTCCCATTTCTGTGTCACTCCTAATGAGGAGTGACAATGGTTTTATTCCCACTAACCTCTCACACTGGTCTCCATTACTGTCTTCCCTTTACTACAAAGTCCTGTTCCTTTGCTTTCTCTAAAGTTTTCATAGTTTCTATCTCTCTGCAATAAAGCTCCTCACCTCTACACCAGTGTCTTCCCCCAGAAATGTCAAAATAGCAAGATTTTCATGCCATTTCAATGCCTTTCATACATTACTCATTGAAATTCTGTGTATAATTCAAGATTATAATTAAAGATTATTAAATTTTTCATCATAACATGACTTTATTGGAAAATTGAATAAAATGGCAAATATTTAATTAGATTTCAGAAAATGTTCTGCTGGAAAATTTCTAAACAAACTGCTTTATGTTGATATTTGCTGGTACTTGTTCATTTTAGAATTCTGAAAATTTGCATCCATTGGCTTAGGTTGAAAAAGAATTTGTGACATTCTGAAATTAATTTTCTGAAACTGATCCTTCATAGGCAGTTTCCAGTTTATGGGATATTTTGAAAATATTTTACCAATAAAATAATCTTTAGTCTCAAACAAAAAAATATGCAAGTTTTGACCTGCTTTTTTATATTCCATTTTTCCACACTGTATTATTAATTGACTACTTACATTTTCAGTTCTTAAGAGCAGGAACTCCTCTTTGTATAGTACCTAAGACAGAAGGATTCTCTCTTTGTTCTCAGGGCAATCACAATAAACATGATTTGAATAATGATTGTTTGATGTTGAAATACTTGGATGAGAGTCATTGGTCTGGTTCCTGCAGAAGATTAAGGTTTGCTCTATCATAATCCTTTCCAATTAGTGATATGATGAAGCCAGTGCGTGTGGCACTGTTGCAACTTTGGTAAAAAACACGGTTTATGTCAATCACATTATGTAGGGTCATGCCACTAGTTCATAATATCCCTTCCTGATGAAGGAAGTAATGAAAGCAGAATAAAATTTGCTGGAAGGATAGAACTGTATGTTTTGATGTAGTACTAAGTAGTAGAAGATTCTGTTTAGCCAATCTTGAATTAAACAGTGTTCCCAGCATGCACACTCTCAAACAGATTTCTGTCCTGTCTAAAGCAGGAATCATTTATTGAGCTGTATCTTTAAACTACATTTCACCTTATGCTGTGGTTGAGTAACTGCAAACATTATTTCTGCCATATTCAGTTGCACTTTATTGATGCCCTTTTAAATATGCACATTAAAAAAACCCCGTTTATCGCCCTCAACTAAACCTGTTCCTCTGTAATGGCGTCACGTCTAGCTGCCAGATAACTTCATGGTATTTTTATTGCTCTCATTAGCTTTACTGAAATGGAGCCAGACAAAAGAATACCCTGGTAACTGAGTAATGTCTTCCCACCTGGTCTCCAGGAGATACAGACCATTCTTACTGTTAGTTATAAAATACTCTGTTTTGTTTCAAATTGTTTACAGAGAGATTTTGTTAGAAATAGTATGATGAAATTAGTGATTTCAAAGTTAGTTACCTAACGTATAAGTAGTTTTTATTGCTCTGGCAGATAAGTTGCCCACTGAAGCTCATCCAAATTTTTTCTTCACAGAATAGTGTCTTTGGAGTGGATGGCAGAGAGCAGGTGGTTAAACAAAGTAGAGTTCTTTTGGTAAAACATTGCATGTCAGTGCGCTAGAGTCAGCTCAATCAGGTAGCCCCAGAGCTGTGAGGCTGCTGTAGGTCCATATTCTCAGTTTCTGCCTGTAGCAAAGCTGTGCCCAGTGGGTGGATGCATGGACACAAAACCCACACAGAGACCATGCACATCAACAAAGCCCTAACATACAGATGTTTGCGTGCATTTGCACATAAAGAAATGGAGCTCTAGTAGCTACTTCTAGATGTTTAGCTGACCTAGTAGCTGGTTCCAGCTGTGGGGGAGCTGCATTTGAACCTGGAGGTTTGTAATCCAACTCTTTCTTCACTGGCTAATCCAGTGGAAAATTCGGTGGCATTCAAAGGTACCACTCAGAACAGTCCACCCAGACAGGAGATAGAAATAGGATTTAATGAGAGTATAGGGTAGACTACAGTGATCCAGCACACATATCAATCTGACAAGCCACCAGTTTATACTGAACAGCTTGTTCCCCTTAATTTCCCATTCTTGTTTCTCCCCAGTCCACTTTGAACTTTTCCTTTTCTCCCCAAACCTTTCCTCCCACTGCATCCCTTAGTGAGTGTTCTACCTCCTGCAGTGAGTGAGTCACATGGGGAGGGGGATTTGTTTGGTGGGCTACACACGAGGACAGTGGTCTGACTGTGCTTTGGTAGTCAGGGGTAGCTCATTCCCTGCACCCAATTTTCACTGAGAAGGCTGCTAGAGTTCCTCCCCCAGCCCTCTCAGTTTTTATCTGATCGTGTCCTGGCCTGTACAGATGTTGATTAAGCTTTAATCAAGTAGCCTAGCACAGTCTATGAGTAAATTTAAACTGCACCCGAAGCTCACTGCTACAAAATTTTGTTTGAAATAGATAAAGGAAAGCAAGTACAGTATTTTACCACTGCCTCTATTGCTCTCAATGTTTAAGTGTATTTACTTAGAGTGTCAGTATCTACAGCAGCTAATACTAAGATTGACCTTTTTTTCTCTTTATATTTTAGGAATAAAGTAGTGATGTTTTTGGTAATGTACTATTCTTGGATTTTTTTTTTCAACTTATCAAGTAATCTGACATTCATGAAAGAGAGGAGTAAAAAGCTTCCTCACATACACGAACCTTCTAGGTAGAAAATTCAATTTTATACTTTATAACTATGCTGTGTATCAAAAATACTTAAAATTACTATAAGAAAATAATGACTGTGGAGTTGGGTTTGGTAGTTGGTAGAGATGAATGTACATCATCATTCAAGTTCTAATGTAAATTCTAGCTTTCAGTCTCTAGAATTTTACTCTTTAGAACTTACGATTTTCTTTTCTGTAAGAGACTGCTGTAAAAATAAATCTTGAAATTGTGACTAAACATACAAACCACCAGGGAAGAAAATGGAATATTCAGGAGATGTGAGACTGGTAGAGAAAGATTACTACTGTTAGCTAAATCATTGCCTTTGTTTTAGTGGAAAACAAAGGCAGTAGAAAAGAAAAGAAAAGAAAAATGGTAGAAAATGATCAGGTTTTAGCTTTTGTTACACTTCTACTATGAATTTGTTGGTCATTCTTTACCTTGGTTCCCCCTCTGTAAAGTAGGGATAATGGTAATTTCTTCTTCTCTTGGCTTTTTATTTTTTGTCAGTTTAGGTAGCGAGTGTTCTTAAGAGAATTTCAGGCTCAGTTCTGTAAAATCAATAGGAATTAAAAGCATAAATACTGTGATGGAGATGTAAGGGTCTAAACTATTTTCAAGAATCTGGGGGTTGTGATTTTTCTTTTTCAAAATTGACTCAAGTCTTTCAGACTGAGGAACGTATCTCCATGGGTGAGGAAATTTGTTCCATTCATCATTAAATCTTGACTGCTAATCAAAGGAAGGACTGCCAAGGGTTGTTAGGAGGCAATTTGTTTAAGAGAGAAATTTAGGAAAAATGTACTATAAGCCCATATATAGGCTTTTCAGGTGAAATCTAAAAGTCGTTGCCACTGGTCCCATTTTATGCAACACAGAAATATGAAGCCCTTAGTCCCAATAAATTAACTGGATATTTAGGTTCATAGCCAGCAGCAGGTACTAAGCATCCTCACAAAGTACTCCACAGAACCTATGTGCTTAAAGTAGCCAGCTGTAATCAGTCGCAACAAACTCAGATCAGAGCCATGCCTGAGCTCCTTATCTTCTCTGGAGCCTGTACATCACCATGAAGGCAGTACTGGGTGCCTGGGGGATTCAGAGACATCCAATTAGGGCTCTTTCAGAGAGGGAAAGCAGAACTCTGGTCACACTGCACATCTACAGCTTTTAATTTGCAGTATAATCCCAAGCATCACTGTCAATCAGAAACACCTCTGGCCATGATGCTCAAGCCATGGCTAGGAGCATGTATCCCGGTTGGCATTTGTGATCTCTGTGTGGGAGGGCAGACCTCTGCCATGTCCACAATACAGCTGAATGTTCTGGGTGGTCTAACAGACCATCACATTCTTGCTTTATCAAGTTCTTTATTTGTATTTGGTTTCATACAGCTGTAGTTCAGCCTTTCAGATGGTAATGAGCTACGGTGTTTTGAGAACTCCTTAAATTGCCTTCCTCCAGGCCTGAAAGATGAGCATTGTTTATCATCATGACTAATGGAAATGTCAAACTTTTTCAGTAGAGATTGGTAAAGTACTTCTGGCTTTTGATTTCTTTAGCCACAGAAGGAGAACTTGTGTTGGACATAATGTCATTGCCAGTGGCTGATACACAGTTGTTCCTGTTCCTGCAAGCCTGAAAACATTGCAGATGGAAAAATTTTCCATGTGTGCAGAACTGAGTAAAGACTTCTCTGTCAGTCTCAAGAAATGTATCCATCAGCATAGCCAAGAAAGAAAGAAAGAAAGAATGCAGGAACTAAAAGTCAGTTGGGACAAGGACATGTTTCCCTCAACTCTGCTTCACAGCACCTAATTTCAGTATTGGTGTGTAGCTTTCAGCTTCATCTAGTATCATTGTCAGCACAGTTTTCAAACCTACAATTTCATTATACTATTAATTCCAGAGCAGCATTATTTTAGAGGAATATCTAACTCTTCTGTGCATTCTAAAACAACAGTAATAATTTCCATTTCCATCAAGGAGCACTGTATTCTGGCATGTGATGTGCAGCTGTTGAATACTATCTAACAGCTGTGTTAAAAGGGAGAAATTCAGCTAGAATGTCAGAACGCAATAACTTGGTTGGAATTAAATCAAAACTTTCAAAAGGAGGCATATGATCTTCTAATTATCAGTTACTCAACCCTTGGTTTCGGATGACATTGCGGCAAATCAGTGTCCACTGTATCCCTTATAAAAGAATGCATTCAGTCCTAAAAGTGAGATATTACCTCATAACATCTTCAATAATGCTAATTACTCTTTTAAGAAAACATTTTCATGTCATAGGGAAGATGCACTTTAGATACAGTTATGACAAAGTGGGCATTACCTTTTTATTAAGCAAGTATTTTCAAAAAAACAAGACATCTCTCCAGAAGCCTTTTAAGCTCTATTTGAGTCGCAAATACCAAACAGCAAGCTACCGTGGAAACATTCTTATTTTACACATTCTTATTTTCCCTCTTTTGATGCTTATCTCCTGCTATGTTTACAGATGACAACCACGCTTGCACGGAGTACGAAGCCAATTCTTTAAATCACCATCGTGAGACAGTCTCTCTGTTGTGTTTGTAGCCGTGCTCTAAAATCTGCTTGGTTCTTTTTTTCCAAGTGTAAGTTACCAGAATTGTACACAGACCTTAGTCTGTGGCACTGATAGGTCCATATTCTTTCCCTATATTCCTCTTGTTCTTTTTCACACAGCCACATTACAGAAGTGGTTCACAATCATCTCATTTTCAAATGCTCCAGAGGAAAAATACTTGGGTTTAAATTCATTAATTTCTTCCTCTTGCTATTGATTTGGTTCTTTAGGCCTTCAGTTTCCAAAACCATCCCATTTTCCTTGAAGAGTGCTCTAATAAAGATCTGTCTTGATGATGCCTCTCATTTGTTGTATTAAAAAATTTCATTCTTTCAGCCACTGTAATCAGTTTCTCTTTCTTTCTGTCAATTCTTCACATAGAAAGGTACAGACATAAAAGTAAAAAAAAAAAAATCATGGTATTAGTTCCTTATCTCTATGAGTCTTCTCTTGAAAGTATCATGTTTTGCAAATGTTCCAACCATTTTTAGAAGTAATAAAATATTGTAAATACTATTACGTACATGAAATAATTACTGTTTGTAGTTTCATTATTTCACCTTCACCCAAGAAAAATGTGCCTTTTATGAGCACAATCATCTGTGTTCCTCATTATATAACACTCAAGTTTTCAGCTAATTTCTGAAGTCAGACACTAATGTTTGTGCCTGTCATTTGTTTACAGTAATAAAGATTGCATGCGTTTACACCAAACTGGAATTTATATTTAAGTGATTCTCTCTTCATTGTCTGTATATGCACAAAATACTCTGAGTGAGTTTAAAACTAAACCAGATGCAATTTTCCAGCCTGTAGCTCAGTTACATGCTTGAAACGTGCCTGGATATCCAGAAGTGGCATATGGGAATGTAGCCAACTGTTGTTCTCTTCCACATTGCCCACAGTAAACATGTTTTAGACTTGGCTGCATTAACCAACACTTCACTTGGCTTTGCACTTGAAAAAACATTTGTATGATGATGGATTATAGTTTCTTGATATAGAAAATGAATTGCATACTGAAAATTGAGTCATCTGATAAACCACGAAGGATTTTTCCTCACCAAGGGCACATTTTGTTCCCATGCTGTGCTACACGGAGTGGGTTACAAACATATAAGTATCTGTAAATGTGCCAGGGGTAGGAGTGGGAAGCCGAGATAAGGAGCTCCCTGTTTAGATAGTAAGTTGTTCTTCTTCAGTTTCGAAGAGTGAGGTTGGCTACTGAGACTGCAGTCGTCATCTCCAAGTAGGGACCGTACTGGTGGGAGAAGCAGGAGGTTTGCTTAAAGTCATTATGTCGTTTCTTCAGGCTGAGCAAACAGATTTAACGCCAGCAGGGACTCCAGAGCACCCGGAGTTGTAACCTGAATTCTGAGGACATCTAGTGGTGTCAGCCCACTGCAGGGACTGGGTCTTGGTCACAGCTGGTGACCACTTGCACATCTGAATTTCAGCTGAAATTTACTACAAAATCAAATGCAGTAAAAAAAAATTAGTTGAATGAACTGAAAGAGTAGCACTCTTCAGCTCAAGTGATCCTGAATTCAACACTGACAGTCCCAAATATTGAGAAGGTTTGATATTGGATCAAAAATCATAAACTTCTAAATAAATATTGGACCTTTTCTATCTCCTTCTGTTTTCAGGACTTTCAGAGTTCAAGTATGTGGACCTCTTCTTTGCATCAGTAGGGATAAAAGTATATTTTTGTTACCAAAAGGCTTCTTTCTTAGGTTAATTAATGATTCTAGAACTTAGAACTCTAAGATAAGAACCGGGATCCCAAGATGCCAAAGAAATATGCAAGACTTGTTAATGCTAAGAAACTGTAATCCCAGCACTGCTAACCGTTCCAAGACCTCTGGGAAGACCCAGAGACTTGCTTCTCTGCGATTCAGGTTTTCAGCTTCCGAAGTGGAACTGTTGGTGTTGCCTCACCTTTTTGACAGAGAACAAGAATCAATTAGCTGCAATTCAAAAAGGACTTTGATCAAGTCAAGTGATACGTATTACATTCTGAGCATTGTTACTGACTGTTGCATGATGGCGTGTTTTTCAGTGAGCCCTTGATCTGATACTTCCTCCTGAGGAGAGACGGGCATCATGAAACAGAGATTCATTTCATCAGTTCAGATTATTTTGCAGCTTGCTCTGACTACAGTAGGTCTGACTGGTAAGTACTACACTTCTTGAAACACTTATTTTTTTCCTTAAGACACTTTCTTTAGAAAAGACTGAGGCTTTACCCGGTCTGTCCTGACCACCACTGGAGCATGTACCTATTTAAATTACTTTCTTCTGAAGTTTGGTACGGCAATTTTGAAAGTGCCTGGAGTTGTCTTTTCTTCTTATACTATTAATTTAAGGACTGTTTGGTGGCAATACTGGAAGGCACTTACTCCACCCCTATACTTCACTTTGTGCCTGTCACCTTCTTGGGAGTTAGCATATGAATAGTTACACTACTTGAGATAATTACATGGAACTTAATTGAAATGAAGATAAGCTAGGGTTAAAAGGTCACATGCTTTTCATTTTAAAATGAATGTAAATTTATGGTCTGTGTTCTTGGTTTAAGTTAATGACAAGTAGTCTTAACAAGAAATATTCTTAAATGTATTTGGATTAACAGGGAATATTTGAATAATTAATGAATACGTTCAGGTTGCCAGTACCCAAAAAACTCCATCCAGACCATTGACTTACTTCTTTTTATAGTTGTCTGACCTATAATTTTCCCCAAATATGCACAAAGAATGGAATTTTAGTTTTGTTGCAAAGTTGAAGGTGAAATTTAATCTTAAAATGATCTGAAGATAAAAAATTTTAGTGTTTATGGGGAAGAACCCTAAAGGTCATATATTTACTTCCTATCTTTTTAGTTTAATTTGGAGATAAATATACAACTTTGAGTTTAGGTAAAAATTAAATTTTCTTGTTAAAAAGAGAAGCAAAATCATTCTACTAGCTATTTTAAAAGTGTGAGGTAAAAGGTATTTACTTTTCTGAGAATATTGATCCTTTTTCCAGACAGAGTTATTTGCCCAATTCTGTCCATAGTTTCATGTAATTTTACTGTCTTCAAAAAAGCATTCTGTGGTGGACTTATTGTTCAACAACAGCATCCAAAAGCATTTCTCACCTCTAATTTAACTAGCTGGATTTTTGCACTTCCCTAGGTCAATCGTACCCTGGAAAACCTCAGATAATAAGATGTCGTTCTCTAGAAAAGGAAACCTTTTCTTGTTGGTGGAAGCCTGGCTCAGATGGAGGACGTCCTAACAATTACACCCTGTTCTACAGCAAGGACAGGTAACAACTGGTGCATATGTATTCTGTAAGTGATCAAGTGATGGTTGTGACAGACTGAGAGAATGACAACATTAATTTGTAAAGTTGTTTTTATTAATCCCTTTTAACCTCAGATAGATAACAAGGGCTGCATAAGATCCATGGCTTCCCCTGTTGAAAGAAAACATGACCGCTGTGAGCCCCAAATCTTCAGCCTGTCCCTCCTGAAATTCATCTACCAAAAATCCCACTTGTCTGAAGATGTGCTGGGAAAAAAGACACGTTTGCCCATCTTTTCAGGAAGCACACAGCTTTCAGCTGAACATGGTCTCCCCTGAGCAGTGGAACATGAGGGCACCATGGGGCAGCATGTCTCCCACCACCCCAGCCATGGAGCAGGGCAGGAGCGGGACAGCCCAGCCCTGGGCATCCGTCACCTCCTTGGGCACAGGGACAGGCTGAGGCCAGGCTGGGGTGGGACATCAGCCCACGGGTTGGGGCTGGCTCGGGGGGCCTGTGGCTGGGAGGGGCAGGGCTGTGTGGAGCTGGAGACCAGGGACCTGGGGCCCAGGTAGAGCATGGAGGGGCTGGGCAGGGGCAGTGAGGGCTGGTGGGGCCCTTGGGGCCCTGCTGAGGAGCTTGTCCATTACCATGCACACCAAAACCCCCATTTCAACTATAGTCATTGTTTCCTCTTTCGCTTTTGTGGTCAATGGTTCCCAAAATGGAGTGAAATCAGACATAGGTATCGCATGTCAAAAGTTAATATTTTGTTAAGTACTGTGCCTCCCTCATTCTCTTCAGGAATAAAGTATGTATATGTTTGGCAACTTCAATTAACTTGTCCATCTTTGTATAACTGAACTTTCTTCTTAAAAAGCGGAGGTCTTTCAACAGGGACAAGCAAGCAGAGAGGCTCAGACACTAAACTTATTTTTTTATAAATCCAGTGAGATTCAGAATAGGTAAGGTAAAGCCTCAGACATCCCTGCTACAATCAAATGTTCCAAATCACTGAGCAGAAAAAGATGCAGACTTCAATGAAGTTACTGCACTCAACAATGATTTGAGAGCTTTGATTTTATGAAAGCCCAGATATGTCAGTCTTGATCAAAAACTTTAATGAACATTTTAATTTGTACCTGTCACTGCCCAGAGCAGTTCCACTTAGGGAAGGATAGGAGTGCTTATCCATATCCTTAAATCTGCTCAACCCAGGGCTCCGCCAAGCACTTTAGACCTGGGCCATGGCTGCATTTCTAGGCTCATTGTCTCTTAGGTACAGTCCCCTTCTCCCATCTTTTCTTTGTGAACTGTGACAAAATTGCCTGGAAACTAAGAAACCTTATTATTGATGATGCATAGAGCATAGGAGTGGGACTAAAGTGCATTCCTGCACCACATCAGCTGATGCCTTGGGTTTGTGTAGTTCTTCACACAATCCCTCTCATAAAGAAGCCAAAGACCCGTATAAAGGCAGTAAGTAATTGACTGTGAAGTATTTTATTTTTTAAATAGTTGTGATAATGATCATGTTAAAAAACAGATAAATTGACACCAGGAAGGTTGTGGAACAGATTGGCTTGAGGGCAAACATACAGCACATGCAGGAGGGCTCAGGCCCAGCTACCATGGATTTAGGAAAGGAAGGTGCTGCCTGATCTCCTTTTATGACCAGGTGACCCAGTCAGGAGAGGCTGTGGATGTAGTCTGCTGAACTTCAGCAAAACTTTTGATAATGTCTCCCGCAGCATTCTCTTGGAAAAGCTGACAGCTCACAGCTTGGACAAGAGCACTCTTTGCTGTGTTAAGAACTGGCTGATAGCTGGGCCTAGGGAGTGGTGATGAATGGAGCGACATCCAGCTGCAGCTGGTCACTAGTGGTGTCCTCCAGTGATCAGTATTGGGTCAGTCCTGATTAATATCTTTACTGATGATCTGGATGAGAGGATCGAGAGGACCCTCAGTCACCTGAGGGTTTGCAGATGGCACCAAGCTGGGCAGAAATATTGATCTGCAGGAGGCCAGGAAGGCTCTGCAGAGGGGTCTGGACTGGCTGCACTGGTGGGCTGAGGCCAATGGTGTGAGGTTCAACCAGGCCAAGTTCCAGGTCCCGTCCTTGGTCACAAAAACCTCATGCAGCTCCAGGTGGGGGCAGAGTGGCTGGAATGTGGCTCAGCAGAAAAGGAGCTGGGGATGAACATGACCTGGAGTGTGCCCAGTTGGCCAAGAAGGCCAATGGCACCCAGCCTATGCCAGCAATAGTGCAGCCAGCAGGACCAGGGCGGTGATTATCTTCCCATATTTGGCACTGGTGAGGCCACACCTCAAACTCTGCATTCAGTTCTGGGCCCCTGACTTCAAGAAGGGCATTGAGGCGCTGGAGTGAGACCAGAGAAGAGGAACAGAGCTGCGGAAGGGTCTGAAGCACAGTCCTGTGAGGAGCAGCTGAGGGAGCTGAGGGTGTTTATCCCAGAGAAAAGGAGGCTCAGGGAGCAACTTATCACTCCTCAACTCCCCGAAAGGAGGCCATACTCATGTGTGGGTCAGTCTCTTCTCTCAGGGCGTAGTGATAGGACAANGCACAGTCCTGTGAGGAGCAGCTGAGGGAGCTGAGGGTGTTTATCCCAGAGAAAAGGAGGCTCAGGGAGCAACTTATCACTCCTCAACTCCCTGAAAGGAGGCCATACTCCTGTGTGGGTCAGTCTCTTCTCTCAGGGCGTAGTGATAGGACAAGAGGAATCGGCCTCAAACTGCACCAGGGGAGGTTTGGGTTGGACCTCAGGAAGAATTTCTTCACTGAAAGGGTGGGTAGGCATTGGAATGGGCTGCCCAGGGAGGTGGTGGAGTCACCGTTCCTGGAGGTGTTCAAGAAATGCCTGGATGTGGCACTTGGAGCCGTGGTCTGGTTGACAAGGTGGTCAAAGCTTGGCTTGACAACCTTAGAGGTCTTTTCCAACCTAAATGATTCTCTGAACTTCCTGAAAACAAACTAATTCAATAATTCAACAATAAAAGAGCTCTCTGCCATAGGGCCCATCAGTTTGATTTCCAGGGCTAATATGCAAAGAAGATATTTAGCAACTTATCTAATTGAAGTAAATTTTTTCATTTCTCTCTTACTTGCTTATAAAGATTGTTAAAATTTCTTTGTTCTGTCTCTGGAAATTTCTGTTTCTATTCTTTTGTTGATTTATTCCTATGTATAAAAAAAGGGGGTGAAAGCATTCGTCAAAACAATTGCAGTAAAAATATCAAATGAAGCATTTCTAGTAATAGCATTTGACACATAGCAAAATGTTTCCAAGGGATTATAGATATATATCATATAAGATTATGTATATGATTATATACTTTATATATGTAATTTAAGATTATGTATAAACATTTTAGATTTCTCCTGAACCTAGGCCATTTCTAGAGTGTTACCTGCTTTGCTCCATTTCCTAAACTTTTAACTTTTAAATCATTTTATTTCAGTGAAGAAAAACTCTATGAATGTCCAGACTACCTAACATCAGGTCCAAATTCCTGCTACTTCGATAAAAACCATACTAATCCCTGGACAACATATATTATCACTGTAATGGCAACAAATGAGATTGGAAGTAACAGCTCAGATCCTCAGCATGTGGATGTAACTTCCATAGGTAAAAATAAAAGAATGAAATGGAAAACCATCTAGTTGGAGGTGTATGCAGTTTTTTATCCCAGAACAGGTAGTGGTGAAAGATTTCTTCCCTTATGATGTGAGACTTGCTATTGAGAAGTGCTTATTTACAGATGATCTAAAATATGCGTCTTAAATGTATGTGAAAACTGCATTTTAATTATAAATCAAGTAACTACATACTTGATTGTATGAATTTCATGCATGAATATGTATAAATTTTAACTTCAGCGGAAAAATTTGCTTCAGTTTCTAGATGTCTGCAGTATTTTAATAAGACTCAATGTAGATCATAAAATTTTCAAATTAGGTTAAGCTACCTAATATTTCAAATGCAAAAATCTTTCTGACTGCCAGCATTGCAGACTTGGAAGGGTAAAAATAACTGCCTGAGCATTATACAGGCTTTTTGTAGTATTTTGTAATCCTGACTCCATTCTACTTTCTGCACACACGTAATATACCCATTTTAATTATAATGTACTTAGTTGTTCTAGCTATGAAATAGCTGACATTTTAATTTTGCAAGAGTGGCCTTATGAAATTAAGATTTGTATTTTCTTGGCCTGACAAATTCAGAGTAAATTTTAAGATTTGCTGATATTGTTGGAAATCAGTAGCTGGTTAAACTCTTTCAGGAGAAAGGAAAAATAAAAGGCTTCATTATTATTCTTTTAGAGAAGTGCTGAATTATCTGAAATTAATGTGATGACACACTAAACCATAAAAGAGGTGTCTTTTCTGGGAGAAAATTAAATCATTAATGGTACACTTTTCATTCATTTATACAGTTCAGCCAGATGCTCCTGTGAACCTCTCTCTAGAAACAAACACATCTGCTAACATGTCATACCTTTGGGCAAAATGGTCCCCACCCCTGTTAGCTGATGCCAGCTCTAATTCACATGAATATCACTATGAGCTGCGACTAAAGCCTGAGGAAAAGGAAGAGTGGGAGGTAAGGGGAAAATATATTTATTTTATAAATGCTCTGTTCAGTGAGTTCTCTTGTCTCAATTTAATTGGTCCTGTAAGAATGTTAGTTTATGCAAGAATAGAAAAATTAGTGTAACCAAATCTGATTTAAGAAAGAAAAATAGTGGAGTGGTCTGTAGAGACTGTGAAATTCAACATATTTGTATAATCATCCTAATGCCATATATGACAAAGCTCAGTTATCATCATCCTCTCCAGCAGGATCAGTTGGAGGCAACCTGCCCCTCAGTTTTGTTGTGTCCTACTACTCACACACACCATTTCCATTGACGTTCCCCACCTGTTGCTGTGTTTCTAGGAGTCAGCTACAGCACTGCTACAGCTGAGTTTTCAGGGCAAAATATCGTTCTTAAAGTTATAGTGACATGTCCTCAATGCTACCTAGCTTGTTGATGTCTTAATGATGGAGAAAGCTATACATTTTGAAATAGTTCTGAGGAGAAATTGGAAAGGTCTGAGAAAGGCACTTTAAGCCACAGAGACGAATTTCACCGGGGGTTTATATGTGGGCTGGACTACCTATAATGTTCCTTGCATTGTGGATCTGATGGAGTACTAGGAAGTCTACAGTTCAATATGTTCTTGAATATCAGAATCAGCAATGATTTTTCTCTGCTAAATCACTACTTTTGCTTCTTTGTAATCCATATTTTATAAGAACCAAACTTAAATGCCTGACTTTCAGAAGTCAGTAACTCTCTGACTTATGGTTTATTTGTTAAAATGGTCCAATTCTTTATTATTTTCCCAGTCCATTTTCCTTTCCAGACAGTATCTGTAGGAATGCAGACACACTACGAGGTGACCAGCCTGCAGGCCGGGGCAAAGTACATTGTCCAGGTGCGTTGCATGTTAGACCTTGGAGACTGGAGTGAGTGGAGCTCAGAAAGAAGCATTCAGATCCCCAAAGGTTAGTGGGTGATCACTACCCTGTAAATTGCTTTTAAATTGTAGCAAGTTCGATGTTGTGAAGGTGCCTAAATACCAGTCCTGAAAACCTGGCCTCTCACATGAGTACTTTGTAGTTCTCAGTGCATTTTACCATACTTTCTGTGTAATTGCTTTGTTAGTCTTGTTCACCCACTCAGGATCCTCTGCTGAAACTGGCTATGCCAAACAAGGGTGGGATTTACTAGGAAGTCACTTCTGATACAGGCGTGCTTAAATAATTTATTGTCCCTGTCCCTTTATTTAAAAATCATATTGATTTTATCGGTAGCTATAAATATCAGGTAATTTTTTTTGTATAGGGGCCTGGACTGAACACACTGATGTGTCTAACAGAGCATGGCACTTACAGATACTATCACATGGAAGTCACTATCTGTGTTTTCTTGGATTTGAGTAGACACACTAAATAAGTATGACATCGTATCTTGTTTCCAGACACTTTAGCCAAGTTGTCTCAAATCTTCTTCTTCTGTTACTAGTTGTATTATTCATTATTTCACATGGAGATCGCTGAAGCACTGAAAAAAATAGAAAAAAAATTTAAATGTCCCATTTTCAGATCTGCCTTAGGCAATTAGAAATTTGGAAAATCAATGTCTCTGCTCTCCGTAGTAGAAAATATATATTATTGATGTAATAGGACCATATTTTCGCCACAAATACATCACTGCAAAAGTTTCAATCACTTCAGGGTTTTGACTAGCATTATCCTATTCAAAATTTAAGCATTTTTCTCCGCCCAACTCTTAAGTGCTGTGCTTGAAACTATAAAAACTTTCTCAGGAGCAATCATGCAAGTAGTCTGAGTACTGAACATAACAACACCACAGTGAAATATGAGAGCTGCTTCTTTGTATATTTGAAGTACTTCAGAAGAAAATTACTGGCAAGAACACATACAAATAGACAAACATTTACATTCTTCATTTTGTTTTTTTACCTAAAAGCAAAGCAAATGACAGAGTACCTTTCTAACAATCAGAATCATCTCAAAACACACCTTTTGAAGAAAAAAAAAATGGTTTTGTATGTAGTGGTTTAAGCCCAGCTGGCAACAAACCATCACACAGCTGCTCACTCACATGTCACCATGGTGGAATGAGAGGAAGAATCAAAGGTAAAATCTGTGAGTTGGGATAAGAACAGTTTAATAATTGAAACAAAGTAAAATGTAATAATAATAATAATAATAATGGTAGATAATGATGATGGTGATGATGATAAAAAGGGGGAATAAACCCCCCGAAAGATTATGGACAATACAGTTGTTCACCCCCTGCTGATCAATGCCAGACCTCATTTCCGAATCCTGATGGGCCCTGCTTCCAGGTAACTCCCAAATTTGTATACTGGAGATGATGTTCTATGGTGTGGAGTATCCCTTTGGTCAGGCCACCTGTCCTGGCTGTACTCACTCCCAGCCTTTTTTTTCTGTTCTGTACCTCCTCACTGACAGAGCAGGAGACAAAAAAAGGTCCTTAGTTTAGGATAAACATGACTTAGTGATAAAATACCTCTGTAGTATGAAAGTTATAGTGTATCCAAACCACAGCACTGTACCAGCTACTGAGAAGAAATTAAATCTATCCCAGCTGAAACCAGGACAGCACAGAAAATAGATTGGCTAGTAGAGTATATTTTAAATAATTTTATAGAGCCTGTTATGACAGTATTTCAACATTCCTTATGAGATTTTGGGGCTGAATAAAGCTACAGGCAGAAAACTAAAACAGTTTTTCAATGCAGCTGCAATGAGAGAGAATTCTGAATCCAGGTGAAAGTAGCAAGTTGTTGTCCTAACTGGTGAACAAGGCCTCCTTTCCTTTGCTATTATGAAGCAAAGCTTTTTCTTTTTTCATGTTTTCCTGTTCTCTGCTTGACACTGTTTTACGAATTCAAGGTGGACCTAATGGATTAAACATACTAATTAGTTCATTTCTTTATCTCTTACAGAACGGTTACCTCCTGAAAAGCCTACAATAATAAAGTGCCGTTCTCCTGAAAAAGAAACATTTACTTGTTGGTGGAAACCTGCTTCAGATGGAGGGCTGTCTACTAACCACACTTTGCTTTACAGCAAAGAGGGGTAATAAGTTCTGTGTAGTTATTCAGTGTTTTGTTGGAAGGACCTGGAAAATCAATCCTCGTTGGTTTCTTATTTAGGGAGATGCCATTTTCTGTAGTCCATGGTTTTGTCCAGTGGCATATTCTGGCATCGCACTAAAGCAGCAACATATTTAAGATTGAAGCCTTAAATCTTGATCTCTTTATAATGTCAGGGGAATTACTGTGAATTCTGTCTCGAAAGTTTCCATTGCTCAGCAGCTGCACTTCAGTAAGCAATACAGATGCACAGTCCTATAACTCTTCAACCATGCAGAAATAAAACTTTCCAAAATGTCCAGATACTAAAACTTTTATCTTCTGATAAGGCTTATTTTGCACTAGTATTCATAGGCCATGAATGCCTCCTGGTTTCTGTAGTAGTCTTTCTTTGGAACTCAGATCAAGTGCTAAACATTAATTTTAAAGAAAGACTCAATGTATTTTTTTAGGTCCTGTGAACCTTTTTTGGTTCGTTTTGGTTCGCCTAGTACTAATCAACCTTGTAATGACCTAACTAGATGCTAAACTCTGTAACTGTCAGCTGAGAGCCCACTCCTCGTGGAAAAAGACAGATACTGGTCCAGCCAGGTATGGCAGAGTAAGAGGTCCACATCCACAACTTTCTCTTTTTTTACTGTGCATCTAAGAGGAGCATGGAAAAAAATACTACATACTCAACTTTCTCTCCTACTCCTCTGACTTTGGGAAGTTTGGGTATGGATGTGAAGGAGAGGTACAAAGTAGAGGGGTTTTTTATGAACAAGGGGTGAAAGATCAAATAAATTCTGAAAGCATATTAGTGTAATAAGCAGGACTCCTCTAAGTGTGGAATGGGCACTGGAAATACATAATTTTTAATAGATGGGTTGGAAGGCTTCAGCAATCACCTCTACTCAGTCTCTGGAACATGTAAGAGCTCTGGGCTATGCAGTGCACAGAGGCTTTCAGAGAAGTAAGGGCTGTGCAGTACTGGCCCACAGCTGCCTCTACAACAGCCTAAATTCTTCAGGCTTCATGGTGTTAACTTCGTGGGGAAAATGCTTGGTACAGTCTCTGGAATTGTCCAATGACTCTTTAGTCTGGAAGCAGTTTTCTGTTTTTCTTCACATTGCCAGATGTGAAAAGTCAGATCCAGCCCTAAATAATGCTGAAGTACTAGTAACCAAAATCAGGTGTTTCAGTCTGTGTAACCTAATCACCGGGATTCTTTCATTTCAGAGAAGAAAAAGTTTATGAATGTCCAGATTACAAAACTGCAGGCCCCAATTCGTGCTACTTTGATAAAAAGCACACCTCTTTCTGGACCATATACAATATTACTGTGAGGGCAACGAATGAAATGGGAAGTAATGTCTCTGATCCTCATTATGTGGATGTGACTTACATAGGTAAGAGTTAAACAGTAATTTCTGTGGAACCAAATAATTCAGAGTCATGGGTTTTGACACAAGAATTTTAATTCCAGCTCTCCTTGTATATAGTGTTATATCCAAGTTAAAAACTTGTACAAATAAGATATTCCTTTGTGTAGTAACAAATCAATATTCATCCCTTTACCATCTTATTTTCAGAAGAAGCCAAAAATGCTAAAAGCTTTAAAATTGTGTTCAGATAACCATTTATTGGTTTTCCATATTTCTTGTAGTCAACCCCTAAGAAACATCATCCAGCTAAAATCTTTTTTCCACTGTACAAGCAACTGAAATCAATTTGATCTTTTAACTAATAATACTTAAATATGATTACCTAAAAGTAGTTTCCAGACCAAAGAGAAGCTGCATTAGTGCTTTTTATAGCAGTGTACTGATAATCTCTTTATCAGAGCTTTTCTACAGAGTGACTGTGGACGAGTAATTAGGGTTTTATCTAAGGGAACGGAACATTATCCTTGATAACCATTTTGTTGTCAAGGATCTGGCTGCCAGGAGTCTGGCAAGTGGAAAGGGCTGCTGGAGAAATGGCTTTATATTCCACCTCCATGCCATGACCTGATGAATCTTTGATCAGATAGTGGTAAAATGCATGCACAATATGCAGCAGCTCTAACTTTGAACTGAGGAAGATGAAAGCCTGACTGTAGCAGAAACCTGTGTTCCACTTTGGTTTACTTGTGATATATAGACAGAGCTTAATTATTGCTGGTTTTGTTTACTTTTAAATATCCTTGCATGTGAGCGTAGGGATCATGCTGTTGTGTCTTCTGAATGTGAAAGATGGAGGGAGCAAGTTTCATTAGCTACATCCATGTTTTCAATGTTCTTCAGTGTTCCTAAGTATTTATGCCAAGCCTTGATAAGATTAAGGTAGAACGTGACTTTTGTAACACAACATTAAAGATGTAAACTTTGAAATATTGTTGTGGGGAAAAGTAACAATAAATGGTAATAAAAAAAAATATTTTTGATGATAAATGCTTAAGGCAAATCTCAGCATTAATTCAATGTATTTACTACTATTAGCGGTTTTTTTAAAATTGATAAATCCATCCTTACTTCACCTGAAAACTCTTGGTTTCTATATTCTGTTTCACTTGTAAATTATTAGACACAATGGAGATGGCAACACTTCCCTCACATCATTTTCTATTTCTTCCTAAGATGCAAGGAAAAAAAATCACTTAGATTCTTATTCACAGTTCTTTTATTTCAACAGTACAGCCAGATCCTCCTGTGAATATAACCCTGGAATTAAAAAAGTCAATAAAGAGAAAACCGTATCTGGTCCTGACATGGTCTCCACCCCCACTAGCTGATGTCAGGTCTGGATGGCTTACCCTGGAATATGAATTGCGACTAAAGCCTGAAGAAGGAGAGGAATGGGAGGTAAGGATGTTGAAAGTTTTTGCTAGATAGTGTTTTCTGACCAGCTAGATTTGGTCCGCCAGGTCCCATGCCTGAATGTCGTGAAGCAGACAAACTAAATAGTTCATCATTTTGCAAAAGTGCTTGTGTGACCTATGATTTCCTGCTGAGAACCCTGGTATCTCAGATGCTGTTGTACAATAGCAGTGATAAAGTACTTGTTTTTAATTGTGGTCATTATTTATTAATCATATTGGCATTGTAGTTTAAATTGTTCATTCTCACTTAGGTTTCTTTTATGATAATTTGTTCTTAACCACAAGCACTTACTGGATAACAGAAAGCTCAGTGACATTACATAAAATAATTTAAATTTATATAAATAACCATTAGGTGGTAACTGTAGTGACCACACAATAATAATAATTTTCTATAGCCAGGATCGACAACTTGAACAACTGAGTGGCAAATTAAAGACTCTAGCTGTTGGTATTTGACTCCATCCCCTTCTTGTCTGCAGTACTTCCAAACCACCTCTGTGTCTCCTCCTTCCTTCACCCTCACAAGGCATTTCACAGCCCTCTGACCATTGCAAGACCTACTTTTTACTACCCTGTGCGTTTCCACCCCTCCACATTTCCTCTTTCTACCTGTGTTTTCTTTCTCCATCTGTTTCTTGCCTCCTCCTCTTCCTGAACCATTGCAGTTCCCACCATCACCACAGCTCCTCCCCTATTTGCCATATGCTCATGATGTGTTTCTACAGCAGTTTAATTTACACTATAAACCAGAGCCAGATCTCATTCCCACTTGCTAGAAAGCCATAGAAATAAAATAAACTTACCATTATTCCATGCCTGCTTAACAGTTATTAGGAAAAGCTATCCAGACTCTTTCTATATTCCCGTCTTGATTAACAAAACCTTAGCTGTGACTTTTATTTCATTTCCAGACTATTTTTGTTGGACAGCAAACACAATGTAAAATGTTTAGTTTAAATCCTGGAAAGAGGTACATTGTACAGATTCACTGCAAACCAGACCACCATGGATTGTGGAGTGAGTGGAGCCCAGAAATGTATATTGAGATCCCTACTGGTGAGTGGCCAGGCATCCCTTCAGCAGTTGTTACTACATGCAAGTTCATGTTGTATTTTTGTTTGTTAGCTGTGTGTGGCACCCATGCAGATCCATTAGTTTCCCTAGGACAGACAAGAACATCATTGCTAAGGTAACCAAATCCTTATCATCCCCACATCATACCCAGTTAACTTTCCCCTTCACTACTTTATGATAGAGCTAAGAAGGTGAATAATTACTTCGCTTATTTAAAGCATGTCCTTTCTGTCTATTGCCTCATTTTTCTCTTTATAGTAGTTTTTTAATTAAAAGAGCATTAGCAACTGCATTAAAACTGTGACACAGACAACAAAGACCGACTGCCTTCAGACCAAAACAGCTCTTCATTACTCTTTATCTGGAATTAATATGAAACAAGCACTTCGGTATAAGGAGTGTTACGTTACATTAAAAATCCTTAAAAATATCTAATCCTAGATCACTTTACCCAGCATTTAATTAATTGTGTGGCATATATTTAATAATGAAATGGCCACAGTTTTGGTACAACTGGATTTGAACCCAATCTGTATAATTGGCTGTGACAAAATTTTCCTCTTCATGCATTTTTATGTGATTTTTCCAAGACAGTTTATTTCCTGTGCAGTACCATTAGTAAAAATTATATTCATTATTTGCTATTACAGGGATTGTTGAGATCCATCTGTGCTAGGGAAGGCCTCTAGATTCAATACCAAATTTGGTAATTTAGGCCAATTTTAAAAATGAAAGTAATTTGCAACTTTTTTTTGCGTGCTGACTATGCATATGCGAGATGCATGTCCTTAAATAATTCCGTTTGTTTCTTAGATTTTAGAGTAAAAGATATGGTTGTGTGGATCATCGTTGGTGTCCTGTCATCTCTTATATGTTTAATCATGAGCTGGATAATGATTTTGAAAGGGTACAGGTAAGTCACCATTTTCAGAATTGCATGGCATCCAAAATCATAGAAAACTTTTCAAAAATAGACTTCTAATATTTGATTCAATTTCCTACAGCATTTGTCTTATCTTATAAACTATTAGTTACAGGTATTTGACTTAATTTGCAACTGATAAAGCAGTTTTTCTGCTCCTTAGGGAAACCAGCCTAAATTCTCAATGGATAAAGATCTGTCTCTGTTAGATCTGACTAATCTTGGTTAGTCATGTAATATTCAGCAGACATTACTCGGAGTATCCCTGTTCCTGGAGAAGACAATTCTTTCGTTTTTGTCATAATTTCCTAAAGTAAACAAGGTTATATTATGAGATTGTCTTTCTGCCAACCTCTCTGTCAATTTCCCAAATGATTTCTTACAATGCTGGCTAAATTCAATCAAATTTGAAAGAGAAAAGTGTTGCAAAGGTTATTGCTTTTGTACAAATCTTGCAAAAAATATGGGCTGATTAGAAGAAAGTGATAGAAACTGAGGTCGGAAAAGCCACGTCCTTCACCTTAAATCCTGTTTATCAGTAGTCAGCTGACAGTCAAGGGCACACAGACAGGCCCACTAACTCTCCTGAACTGTGCCCCACTTCACTGTTTCTTGGCCAATGATGAATTTACAGTGGTGTTAGAGAACTGGAGGTTGAGGAACAAATGACAATTAAAAGGACATTAGTAATTTTACTTTTCCAGTTGAATAACTTCTGTACTGCTGGTGGTTTTTATAAGTAGATCTGAGAGTACTTTATGAGCTGTAACTGGATTTGTGAATTACCCAGCTTGAGAGGCAGACAGGAGACAGATGTCCAACAAGGATGCGTAAGATGTGGGAGAAGTGTTTAAAATCTCAGTCACATTCTGAAGAAATGGGAGAACAGATAGTGAGAGATGGTTTGTATTTACACCTGGTGTGTTCGTTCTGGGTTTTTTTTAGAATGATGGCCTTTATCCTGCCGCCAGTTCCAGGACCAAAGATAAAAGGCATAGATACACATCTGCTGGAGGTAAGTACCACAGCTAACAACAAAAGAATTCGCCATTACTCACTTTTCCACCTTATGTACGAGCAAACACTATTACCATGGTAAAGTGTAAAACTGCTTCAATTAATCAGCATTGAAAATAAGCAACACTTTCAGGTAAACATGTGGAAGGTATGTGTGAGTAAGAGTTTTGCCTCGAACTTGCAACAGGAGGGTATTTAAGAACTAGGTTTGTGACTGCCCTGTTTCCTGGGTCACGAGGAAATGCCTTTGTGAACTTCCTAGTAGTTCTTTTGGAAGATGCTCTCCACAGTCTCTTGCCATGCTGAAGAGGCAGGACACATCTGCACCGTCATTCTCCCCCATTTCCTTCTTGTTAAACTCAGGAGACCCATACCTGCCAAAAGTTCCCTGCTCCTCCCACATTAGAAACATGAGTTTTGGGATTGTGTCTCCCCACTTAGGAAACTTAAGAAATTTTCTTCCCTTCTTTCAGTATTTTCTGCAGCAGTAGAAATCAGATTTAAGTCTAGCAATGTAACTATCGAAGTGTTTTTATAACAAATATGTAGATTGTTCACAGTTGTTCTAGTCAGATAAACCTTAAGGTTGACAATGAAAAATTACATCCTCTTCATTATACCTTCAGACAGGAAAATCTGAAGAATTACTGAGTGCTCTTGGTTGCCATGGTTTCCCTCCAACATCAGACTGCGAGGAACTACTGATAGAATATCTGGAGGTAGAGGACAGTGAGGATCAGCAGCTCATGCCAAATCGTGACACTCCCACTAAAAACATGAAAATTATACTCAAGGAAACAGACAGTGACTCAGGCCGAGGCAGCTGTGATAGCCCTTCTCTCCTCCCTGTGAAGTGCAGGGAATCCCGCGGCCTTCCCTCTGCTCTTCAAACACAGGATGTAAGAGCTAAAGAAAAGAAAGGAGGAAAGGGAAGCTGGGAAGCTCAGTGTACGGCCTCAGAACAGAAAACACTCCCCTGTAACAGTGAGAGTACAAAGTCGTGCACATGGCTGGCAGCTCAGTTACCCAGTAATCAGCCTGCTATGTTCTCATACCACAGCACTGTGGAGGCATTCAAGATAACACTGAACACCACAAATGTGAACACCTCACCGGTTTTGGTGGGAAATGAAGAAAATCGTCAGTCTCTGTATCCAATTGCTGAAACTGTCTATGATGATGTGCAAAAGATTAGCGAGATGGAGAATTCCAAAACTGACCAAACCACAGCGCAGGTCAGACAAAACCAACATAATGACAAGACACCTTTCCTGAATCCTAAACTAATGGACTATGTAGAAGTCCATAAAGTCAGACACGATGAGGAACCAACACTATTACTGAAACATAAAGAAAATAGTGGAAAGACCAAAAAATGCACTGTTCCAGGAACCAACAAAGAATATACCAAGGTCTCAACAGTTGTGGACCATCACATTTTAGTATTATTGCCAGATCAGCGCACCCGGAACACACCTGTATCTCAAGAACCTGTAGCAGAAACATCTCAGAACCCTCAGCAAAGTCAAGGTGAGAAAAATACAAGCTACAACACTACAGCTCCAAGCGACTCCAGAAGAGACACCAGTGGATCAGACTACATGGACCCATCTTCCTTTATGCCCTCCTTTAAATAACCTTTTTGTACAACACATACTTAGTAGTTACACACAGTAAAACACAATCACATAGCAAACAGTTCTTTTAAAAAGCCTAGCCTCCAAAAGCCTAGTCTCCTATGTGCATTGTACAGGTGATAAAATAATCTGTGGGTTGAGGGAACAGTCATGGGAGTAAGTCCTGGATCATTAGCACACATTTCTGACACAGTGAAATGAGGAAATGGATCTTGTTTGTCATGACAAATACATTGTAAAATAATTGTCCAGCTCTGCAAAACTTCTGTTGGTTGATTAAGCCTGAGGAAATACTGCAGATTCAACAAAAATGAAAATTGTTATGGGTCAGTCAGCAAACCATAGTGATCTGAGCAGTTCCTACATTAGATAAAACACTGCACAACAGTGTTCTTACCTGCAATGTATTTTCTTCTGAATGCATTCTGACACTAGATTAAGTTTTCTTTATCTTTTTTTCTCAATCCTTGAGAAAAAAGGAGCTCTTGTATATGACAAATCATATATAAAAGAGAATATATTCTACCAAAAAAAGTTAAGTTTGTTACAGTAAAATAACAAATTATTCTAAATATATTTTTGCTTTGTTTCAACGTGACAGAAAACTGCATCCCATTCATATCCTTGTCCAGACAAACCAAAATGAAAAAAAAGCAGGATAGTATCTGATATACTGCCTTACTGTATATAATATACAATTCTACTTTAATATAAGCCCATATGTTTAACAATCTATTTTTAAAGGCTATTTTTCTATTACCAAAAAAGAGCAAAATAAAATATTTTTTAATTTCCCAATGCTATTTAGCTACCTAGGAACTTTTCTCTTTTCTTCTGCTGAGGCAGTAACAAGTAAAGCTATAATTTCTATACAAAGCATAAAATTAAACTTTATACTAATGAAGAATATGAAAATATTTTTAAACTATATTTCTAATATATTACAGATATATTACTATTTGAATTGTAAATTATTTGTTTCACAGGTTTTTTATTACCTGTAATTATATAATTAAAAGAGAATTTAGGTTTTGAGAGCCGAGCTTCTTTCCCTTTGAATACTCTGATGCCAATTGCAAATGAAATGAGGTTCTCCTGTATCCTGCACTTTTCTCTGAGCCTGGAAGGAAAGTTTGAAGTCAGATTTTTCATAATGAATTTATGAACATCTGTTTTGGAACCCAGCCTCCAAGGTCTGATTCAGAGCCCCACTGAAAAAGCAGTGGGAATGAGGAGAGGAGTCCATGAACTTGGGCTGGCCATGTGTCCCCAGAACAGCAGTGGGAACAGTAAGGATCCATTATATCCCATGTAACTGAAGACAGAATCAAAATGGCACTGTAGTGGCTGCAAAGTTACTGTGGTCCTTCCGTCTTGAAACAAAAAGTTTAATTTACTCCAGAAAAGTATGACCCTGTGATGACTGATTAAAAGTGGGCCAAGTACTTAGCCAGCATCACTGGCTTCAGGGGAAACTGGAAACTTGAGGTGAGGGAATGGTCCTGTACCTGTGAAGGAATGTGTATTTGATAGATAGGCTCTCTTTTATTAGTCTCCCTCTTGAACAGCTTTACTTTTCTGCATATTTTTATGGTTTTATGCACTGAGCCAGCCTTCCTGCTGTATCAGGTACCTGCTGCAGAGCCAGACAAAATAGAATTTCAGATTTTGAAGGTCCCAGAAGGCCACATCTAATTTGGCAAATCGGATTCTCACCCTTTGCCTTCAAAGCCATGGAACTGCTCAAGTACAGATTAGTAGAGCTGCCTAGCCTTTCCACAGGCAGGACTTCAGAATTGGAATAATTATCTGTGTGTCTATAAACACACGTGGTAATGTAGACTGTAAAATTAGGGTGGCATCAAGTTTAGAGCCTATGTCCTCTATACAGGCAGCTGCCCACTTTCAGAGGCTGATCAGAGCAGTTTGGATGCTCTGCTGAAGGTGTGGGAAGGTATCTCAGATTCTTGACTCAGCCACTTATTTAACACCTGAAGACACGAAGGGGCTACTCCAGATATCAGCCGGACACAAAACTCTGTTATATTTAACAGAACAATTTTACCATAGATACACTGTTTGTAGTATACCTTACAAATTTCTAGAGATGCTTGAAGTGCTGCAAAGAAACTTATGCGTTATGAGGGAACTTGTGTGTGTGGAAGTGTGTGAGCTGATAACACACTGTGTCTGACAGTGTTTTATTTACCCTTCAGTTTTCTGACAGAATCTGACAGAGCTTACAACCACTATTACACATTCTCTTTCTTTACACAGATAGCTCTATCTGTGTTGTTTCCTACACCTAATGATGCTCATGAAGATGTATTGCAACAGACATTCTGGGATGGATCTCGTGGTGCACAGAAGCTGTAGTATCTTATCAAGCCTGCAGCCTAAATATATCCCTTATAGAGTAGATATCTTAGGTAAGAACACAGGTGACTACCCAGATGTACGACAGCAACAGGCTGTTCCTGTCGTATCTTTTTACCTGAGGTTACCTTTTACCTGAAGCAAACAGACACAACATTTAGCAGATTTTAAGTGTGTGATTCATCCTGCCTGACTGTAGGCATGTGTGCCTCCAGTAATCCACAGAGAAAGAGAATCAAGGAGTTTCTCTGCTTTGTCATAAACGAGTACTGAAACTGCAAAGTAGTTGAAGCCTAAATTACATTGTGTGGTGTTGAGCGTCTCCCACGTTTGCTGACGAATGTCTCAATATGCCAAATCACCGTGGCTCTCTGTGAAAAGGGAAAGTCAGCCACAGTGGAAAAGGGGTGTTTTCTCTCTGCTTTGAAGTCTTGGGGGATTTGCTAGCTAAATGTAATTTGAACACATTGTCATAAATATATTTAATTCTTGAAGCTGAACAAATGTGCAGATAGATTAATTTTCCTTTGGATTTGCTTATATTTTCCAAAACACCTTGTTACTCCCAGTGGCAGAGCTTCTGAAACTGACCTTAAACATCTGAAAGTACTTTAAAAAAAAAAGAGTAGGGTTCTGTAAAATCAAAATAACCTTCAGCTAAGTGTTTGGTCCTTTGAATGTCCAACTACTTAATTCTTTCCGTTTGCAACAATATTTCTGCTTGCAGGTCTTTGAGGTTTTCATTAGGAAGTACATGAGTTTTTGCAGCAGTTCTACACAGTCAAACTGTGCAAAATTATGACACACCAGTGGGGAAAAACAGGCTCTTGACACCTCTTTGATATCCAGAGGGATGAAGTATAAAACAGAATTTACCCCACGAGCAGGGATCAGCCTTCTAGCCCTTGCACCATTAGTCGAATTTCTCACTTGGAATAATTATTCCAAGAATGTGAATGATGTTTTCAATGTCAAAGTTATCCATGTGTCATTTATAGTGTGAACTACTTTGTATTAGCATAAAAGCCCTAAAAGGTAGCATAAAGACTCTTCTACATAATTAGTTTTACAAAATTCCTAAAATTGAACAGATATACTTTATTTAATTACCTTTCCTTCTGACTCAGACTAATTTTATTAACATTTTTTCTTCAGTATTGGCAAATACGATTAATTACCATAAATTTTTAATTAGATTTTTTTTTTAGCAGAGACGTGTTTGATGTACAATTTTGGTATTTCTGTGTAATATTTCAGGCTTTAAAAGAAATACAAACTAATGAATTGGCACATGTGCTCACAAAGCTCAGTATTACATATGATGAGGACTTTAAGTTTCATCTTGATGATACTATGTAATTCCAAAGGTAACTTAATAAAAATGCAGTGAATTAACCTTATATAATATTAGTAAGAGGATATATGTGTTTATGGAACAAACTGTAAAACAAATATGTAATGATGACTTATGTCAAACCAGTGAACTCTGTAGTATATCTGTCTGTGTGTCTATGTTTAAATGGCTGAAAAATAGACAGCTGCTTTAAATGTCATTCAAGTATTCAAAGTGTAGTGGCAGCAGGTGTTCAAAACGAATAAGCAGAATTTTTTTGTGCTCTCTGAAGCATTTTATGTGTGGGGTTTACATCATGAAGCCTGTAAGTGTATTTTGTAATTTCATGGTAACTGTAAAAGGTCTGAGGGTGTTGTGCAAGGAAACTGAAGTCATGTAAGCCAGTTGATAGACATCAGACATCTTCTACAAAGCCATAAAGACAAATAAAGTGAAGAAAGTGTCATGAGATCAGGCATCACATTCTCAAATAATTGCTACCTCAGATTTTTTTTTTTTTTTGCTCCCTTTAAAAGGCAGGCAAAAGCATTTTGCTTTGTGTGTAAATTTGTGGCTCATTCTATCAAGAATTAAAAAATCTTATTTTTAAGTTCAAATTATTTTTGTTAAGGAACAGCTTGTAATGGAATCATCACTTGTGTTGCAGTGGTAGTATGAGGATGTGATATTTGAGATGTGTAGCAAAATGAAATGTTTTTAATATGGAGAAAATCCAAAACTAAAGCAAATTCCATTTTGTAAGAAAGTGCTCAGTGACCAAATTGGCGGTTAAGCATCAGTCCCATTCCTGACCCGAAAAGATTTTTGCTGCTACTTGTATTCCCAGGTCACTAGGATTGAATCAGCCAATTTTCCAGAGATGCTCTCATTCTGGATCTCAGCTGTGGAGCTTAATATTTGTCAGTACTTGCTATTTAGAATTACATGTTTTCAACTGAGCTCCTGGGAAGCAAACCTTTCAATTCCATCTCTAAATGAGCGAAAATGGAAAGCCCTGCTCTCAACTATCTCGAACCCTCACACTAAAATCAGGCTTCAGTTCCTGTGGGTGTGGAAAGATGGAATGAATTACAATAATTTGAACAACCTCGTGGCCCCGCCTTGAAAACCGTTTTGAAACAAATCATGGATTTTCTTCATTTTTCTGGTGTATGTCAAGCAGTAAAATAAAAGATAAAGAGATGCCTAAATACACAATACATGGGGATATAAAGAGCTTAACTATCACAGAAGCATAGAATTGTTTAGGTTGGAAAAAACCTATAAGGTCATAGAGTCCAAAGTCCTGCCAAGTCCACCACTAAGTGACGGGACAAGGGACAAGGTTGCTGCATGTGGCAGAATGGAAAAGGAGCACAGTCACCATGGGATGGTACACGGCAGATGATGAGCGAAAAAATGCATTTTGACTACAGCTGAGAAGAGTGGGGGAAGAACAGAACATGGCAGTGAAAGAACCAAATGTAAGAATAGATAGCAAAAAATGAGAACTAGCAGAGCTGAGAGGAGTGATAAATGAGTTAGTGAGGGGGAAAAAAAAGGAAGAGAAGAAAATACTTTTGTATCAAAAGTGGGAATATGCATCGCTACCTGATATAGTCCACAAAAGCAGTAAAGCCTTATGAAATGCTAAAGAGTTGGCAAAATGGTGAAATCAGCTACTGTGGGTCAGCTGTTACATATGAGCAGGAAAAGTCCTACACGTGAGAAGTGGTCATTCATTTTCTACCAGTTATGGGATTTTTCTTCCCCATATCTGACATTGGTCCCAGGCAAACACAAAACTTGAAGAGTCAGGCTCAGCATCTGACCTGCCTTTGCATTTCCTACGTTCCTAAGGGAAAAAATGGGGAGAAACAAAGTGTAACACACTGCTTTTATGAACAACCTTCCGTTTTTCAGACAGATATACAGGTGAGGTTTATTTATCCATTTACATTGTCCCACACATATGCCTACCATTCTTAAGCATTGTTCTGGTTTTTATTTAGTATGTGTAATGCAATGACCTAGAAGCTCCAAGAGAAAAAATACTTTGGGGATATTACTAAGCAGTCTCTTGGCATTTCTGGGCATTGTTTCTGTTTGTACCTGTGACAGTGTATCTGTTAATATTTTCCTTTGTCAGAAAGTCCCTATCTTGGTGATAAATTCTGAAAATTACCAAGTTTGGCTTAAAATGCATCTCTTCAATATGTTACATTTTTAAGAGGCACTATTGTATCTGTTGGAAGTAGCTAAGAAAAATACCTGTATTAGTTATGTGGTCTCCTACAGTGCTGATATGCTAAAAGCTGATCTTATACTCAAGATGTTGGTGCATAGAACAGTTAGATATAAAAAAGTCTTTTATATATATTCCTCTTTTTGGAAGGTTTATTGTCCTTTTCTACTCAGTGATGCTGCTTGTCTTGGATCTTGACATTATTTAACTATTTTTTTTAACAATGCTGCTTTTGGATCTATTTTTGTGAGCTGCTGAGTACCTTCACCTCATTTTGACATCAATAAAAATTGGAAGATTTCATTTCAGTTCCTGCAGTGGTTAGTTTTAGAGGCTTGTAGCACTGAGTAGAATTTTTAGAGGATGCTGGAAATCATTGTACAAGTCACTTGTAGAAAATATCCCTTTGGTAGGATAGAAAACTATACATGTCTAGAAAAAGGCAGATTTTTATACAGGCAGAACTATAATGATGTCGTATCGTATTTTTTAATATTCATAATGCTGTGGACTACTCTTAATTCTCATCCCTTTGTCTTTCATTCCAAAAAGGAGAGGAAACTACTGCTCAGCTATACTAAGAAAGAGCTCCTGGGCTGCTTTAGTGTTGTTTATTTTTCATTTTGGAAAGTAATTTTTTTATTCTGACTACAAAAACGGTTCATCATTTGATATAACACAACCATCAGTCTTATATATGTGTTATATTGCTCAGAGGTACTCAGCACTATCTCGGCTTCTGAAAACTTTTTGTTCTGCTTTGTGTATGTTTTAGTCATTGTGTAAGATATAGCAATACTGAGGGCACTGTTATGAAAAAGTACAGTCCAGAAAAGACATGTTAGCAGTCATTAACTAATTGTATTTGTTTAAAATTCTGATGTGCTGTTAAGTGAGGGTAGAAGTCTCTGGAACTCCCTTGCCTTTAATTGTGCCAGCAGTTTCTCAAAGAAACAAAAATTGCATCTTCTGAATAATGTCCAGAAAAAAGAGTATATTTTCAGTGAAGGAAGAGATGATCCAATATTTAGAGCAAACTTATTTCTGGTTGCATAAACTATTTCATTGGTAGATTTGCAATAAAAGCCAGGCACTTTTTCCACTACGGTTTCAGAATTTGTATGCAATGTGGAATATGAGAGTTATTGCAGTGTCATTACTGTAGCAACAGAATGATTTTAAGCACAATTATTCTATGAACCAGATCCAAATTTTTTTGTAAATTTCTAAAATACAAAAAGTTGTAAGAATTCGATTTCATTTGTAGTATGTACATTGTTTGGAGAATACTGGTATAAAAGTAGTTGCTCAGGAATTCTTCGTTGTTTCTAAGGGTATCTAAAGGAAAATGCTTTCAAACACATTTTTTTAAGTTCTTAATATTGAAAATGCTGGCTTTACTAAAATGTTAGTGTTTTCATTTGTAAGATCAATATTGTTATGAAGTCTGTAGCTTTCTGATGAATTTTTTGATCTTTTGTCATTGTAAAATCCCTTTGCAATGGTGTTCGCATTTCAGTTTAATAAAAGTTCGTGAATAAAATTCCCAAGCTGCATGTTTCTTCATGATATGAGACACTTCTAGCACATAATGCATAGAAAGAAAAAGGAAAATCCAGACACCCAACACAGTCTGTAGGGCAGAATCCTGCTGTCCTCCATGAGGAAAGCTCCGTGATAGATGTGTTTAACCAACTTTGTGTGCACTGAGCAATTGAACCAGGTAACACAGATGGCTCACGCACAAGGTCACAACTTTTGTGTTTCTTTATGGCTCTTTGTGTTGATGCAAATTATCTTTATCACTGAAATTCAGGGATTTAAAGTTAGCAAAGGTAGAGTTTGATCAAGAAAGGTTGAGGGTTTGGAGGAGTCCTAAGGCGTGTGAGCACCATTCTTGTTAGTAGAAGGTACAAATCTCTGACCCTTTACAGTAACACTGAGCAGTTTTCCTGCAGAACTGGGGCTGCCCCCCAGGCTATGCATGGTCAGCCTTCTGCCTTAGGAGCAGGCAGGGTCATCAAAAGCACTGTGAAATACCTCTCACTGGCAACTGTGTCTAGTTACAGTGTGTGCCAGGTACCATTACAGGAAATGCCACCCTGAGCCTTAGCTCTTAAGTACTACACGGATGTGCTGGTTTTGGCCAGGGCAGAGTTATTTTTCTCCACAGTAGCTGGTATGGGGGTGTGTTTTGGAGTTGTGCTTAACATAATGATGATAATAGAGATGTTTTTATTGTTCTGAGCAGAGCTTACACAGAGCCAAGGCCTCTTCTTGGGTGCATGGGAGGTTGGGAGGAGACACCGCTGGGATAGGTGACCCCAGCTGACCAAAGGGATGTTCCAGACCATGTGGCATCATGCTCAGTGTATAAAGTACTGAGTAAAGACAGGACATTTGGAGTGATGGTGTTTGTCTTCCCAAGTCACAGCCACATGTGACAGGCCCTGCTCTCCTGGAGATGGCTGAACTCCTGCCTGACCATGGGAAGTGGTGAATTAATTCTTTTTGCTTTGCTTGTATGTGTGGCTTTTGCTTTTCCTATTAAACTTTCTTTATCTCAGCCTAAGGGTTTTCTAGCTTTTACCCTTTCCTTCCTCTCTCCAGTCCTGATGGTGGGAGATTGAGTGACTGCCTGCCTGGGGCTTGGCTGCTGGCAGGTAATGGAGGAAGGCAATCCAGCTTCCCACATCTCCCATCACTGTACAAGGCTGTGCTACATCTCTTTGCTGACAAAACAAAACAAAACCAAAAAAAAGGGAAGAAATGGCTCATCAATTTCTCTCAACATGTCTCAGTTTCATGTCTCAGTTTCTTCTCATCCACCCAGATGTATTCAACATAACAGAAATCACAGAATCATATACTGGGTTAGGTGGGAAGGGCCCACAGTGGGTCATCTGGTCCAGTCTCCCTGCTCAAGCAGCACCCTCACAGAGCACATGGCACAGGATTGCATACAGACAGTTCTTTAATATCTTCAGTGAGGGAGATAGAGGGAAATCTCTTCTACTGAACAGTCACACACACACAGCAAAGAAGTTTTTTCTCATATTCAGGTGGAATTCCCTGTGCATCAGTTTCTGCACATTGTCTCCTGTCCTATTGCCCAGCACCACTGAGCAGAGCCTGCTCCATCCTCTGACCCCTCTCTGCAGACACTGACAGACACTGATGAGGTTCCCTCTCAGTTATTCCTTCTTGAGGCTGAACAGAATCAGTTCTCTCAGCCTTTCCTCGTAAGAGAGATGCTCCAGTCCCTTCATCACCTTTGTAGCTCTCTGCTGGACCCACTCCAGGACCCCCACATCTCTCTTGTGCTGCTAAGCCAGAACTGGGTACAGACTCCAGCTGAGACCTCACTTGGGCTGAGCAGAGGGGCAGGATCACCTCCCTTGACCTGCTGGCATCGCTCTTCCTAATGCACCCCAGGATCCCATTGGCCTTCCTGGCCACAAGGGCACTGCTGGCTCGTGGACAGTTTGTCATCCACAAGGACCCCCCGGTCTTTCTCCATGGAGCTGCTTTCCAGCAGGTTGGCCCCCAGCCTGTGCTGGTACCCAGGGTTGTTCTTCCCCAGGTGAAGGACCCTGCATTTGCCCTTGTAGAATTTCAGACAGTTCTTCTCTGCCCATCTCTGCAGCCTGTCCAGGGCCCTCTGAAGGGCTCGCAGTCAAACTGCTTCAGAAGACTCGGGATGGGACAGCGCAGGGTGACATTAAGGGGACAGCATGCAATGACACCAGAAGAACAACACGGGATGACACCAGGAGAGCAGAATGGGATTACACCAGTGGGACAGCAGGGGATGAGAACAGGGGCACAGCACAGGATGAGAGCAGGGGCACAGCAAGGGATGACACCGGGGCACAGCACAGGATGAGAGCAGGGGCACAGCACGGGATGACACCGGGGCACAGCACAGGATGAGAGNCAGCGCGGGATGACAGCAGGGCCACAGCGCGGGAGGACACGGGGGCACAGCACGGGATGACACCGGGGCACAGCACGGGATGAGAGCAGGGGCACAGCACGGGATGACCCCGGGGCACAGCACGGGATGACACCGGGGCACAGCACGGGATGAGAGCAGGGGCACAGCAGGGGATGACGCCGGGGCACAGCACGGGATGACACCGGGGCACAGCACGGTGTGTCCGGCCGGCTGGCAGCGCACGTGTCGGGGCAGTGCCGCTGTCCGGGGCGGACGGACATGGCGGGGCGGCTGCGGAGGCTCGGCAGCGGTGAGGCACCGGCGGGGGCCGGGGCGGAGGTGGCGCGGGGGGCGCGGTCCGGCGGCTCTGCCGGAGCTGGGCTGGCCGGGGCCCGCAGGGGTCCCTGCACCCGCTCCGTGCGGATTTGGGATGGATGGCGGCACCGTGCCTGTACGCGGAGCGGTGCGGGGTAGAAGCAGTTTCGTTGTAGCTGCAAATCCCTTGGAAAGTGTTCCAAGAGCAGAACTTCCCTAACTGATGGGTTTTCAATTAGTTTTTTGAGACTGGAATCTTGAGGATTCTTGAGTAATTCGTGCTGTAAGTGGTTGTAAGGGAAATGACGTTGTACGTAATTAATTTCAGGAAACTTTGTTCTTCAGTCATTTACATTTCACATGTGTTTTAGAAATTGCTTAAAGCCTTAGGCTTTTAAAAACAAATGTGTAGCTCTCAGCAGAATATGTTCTAGGTGCAGAAAGAGAGTGTTTTTAAATAATTCCTAGCAGAATCACAGAGTCACAGAATGGGTCAGGCTGGAGGAGCCCACAGTGAGTCATCTGTTCCAACCTCCCCTGCTCAGGAAGGGCCATCCCAGAGCACATGGCGCAGGATTGTGTCCAGATGGATCTTGAATGTCTCCAGTGAGGGAGACTCCACAGCCTCTCTGGGCAATCAGGTATCTCTTTCTGATACCTGCTGAATTGCATCTGCAGTTAAATGAAAGACAGGACGGTGTGATGTTCCCAGGATCTTGGAGCAAGGATGGAAGATAGCAGATGGAGTTGTCAGGGCCTCAGGCACAGCTCGTGTACCCTGAGGAGCCTCCCCCAGGCCTGTACCCCCTGCCCAGGAGCCCTGGCTCATCTCTACCCTGAGCCCTCAGTCCCTGCCTCAGCTGAGTCATGAGCCTTGTCACCAGTCCAGGCCTGGCTCTGTCTCCTGGATGGACCTCGGACTTGTGCTGTAGCCTTGTGTCCAGCCCTGTCTCTGGCCCCATCCACTGCTGCGCCTGCCTGGGTGCCCTGGGTGGCCCCTGGACCTGACTCAGCTCCGTTTATGCGGGGCATTCTCAGTGAACCTTGCTTTGCCCACCTCGTTCAGATCTGTTGGGCCTCTGCCCCTCTCCTGGGAGCACTGCCTGTGCTGCTGTCACCCTGGGCTCCTGACTGTAGAGCACTCACCCACTGCTTCCAGAGAAGAACTTGTATTAGAAACGGTTTTTATATTTAAAATAAAAATTCTTCTTCTGTCAAAATAGAAGTCCATGTGAAATGAAAGCTCGAGTTTTAATGGATGAGATAGAAATGCCTTTTTAAAAAAATTACATATATTCTGCCTGTTACTTATTTTTCCCCAAAGAAAACTTCTCAGACCAAAAAAACCCTCCAGAACTTTCTGTGTCTGTAGCTTGCATGTTCTCTGAACAAGCTTATTGAGCAAATCTTCTAGATGTATATTTTGCTAAGTGATAACTCTCTTACTATTTTGTAGTTGCCTTTAGGCAGCAGAAATGGAAAAGTTCTGTCTCCACACAAGCAAAAATGCCTCCTTGTGATTTTGTACCTGAAAAATATGAAGTAAGTCATGGATACTATACTGAATTTAAATAAAAATGCATTACTGGGTTTGAGTGATAGGCTCATCTGCTATTAATTATTGGTCTGTTAAATATGATCATAGCATTTGCTTCTTTGGGCACAACCCAACTGCTACAACCAGGATATAACCTGTAGATGCACCTGTGTGACAAATCTGTAACTGCTACATTGTCCATTTGAAAACATTTTAGAAAGAGGTACATGCAGAACAGCAGCCTTATTTCAAAAAGCTGAGTTTCAGAGGTTTATAGAACAGCCTTCTACATGTCAGAATTTGTTACCATCTCAGTCCTGTAGACAGATATGTAATCTATGTGCTCCACTACAACTCCACGAGTCTGGATCTTTGGATGGCACAGATGGATACTGATTGTTTTATTCCGCTCAGTCCTATCCTTATGAACGTATGCAGAAGATCCGTGAACAAAATATTGCTCCTTCACTGCGAACGTATTACAAGAAGCCATTGCTGCTGCACCAGGGACACATGCAGTGGTTGTTTGATCATGAAGGACGAAGATACCTTGATCTCTTTGCTGGGATTGTCACTGTCAGTGTCGGACACTGTCACCCGTAAGTGTGCTGCTTTTTGATTTATGGTATAAAATACAGGAAGAGACACCTGTGTTTGTTTTGCTCTTTACTCATCTGCAGCGCTGTGGGCCTAAAACCAGAATATACTTTACTGAATTATCATGCATCACAGTAAGTTCAATTTCTGCTGCATTTTGAGGAATTCCTGAATTTGGCCTACTTGTTCCTCCATCTGGCACACGGTGCAGCATCTGCGTTTGCAGAATCGATAGCACAGAGGTATGTGCATGTGTGAGTGTGGAGTCTCTGTGGAACTCAATCCCTTTGTCTCTCCTTTGCTGTCTCTCCTTTGCTAGGAAGGTAACTATGGCTACCCAGAAGCAGCTGGCTCGCCTGTGGCATACCACCAATATCTACATGTACCCACCAATCCACGAGTATGCTGAAAAGCTAACTTCTCTTTTTCCAGATCCACTGAAGGTAAATTGCTTCTGACAGGAGCAGGGGCTGGTGAAGAGGGTGTCTGTTTATAAGAAGTATTTATTAAATAATCAAGAGCCATGATATCTCTCTGGAGAAAATCTGTATGGGGAATACAGACTGTCAGTTAAAGAGCATGAGGGCCCTCAGGGCCTTTTCTTTAGACCTAGCTGTAGACAAGCATAATATCCCCAATTCCTGTTCTGTTTGTTTTCTTCCTCCACTTGTCACTGTGAAGAGGCATTGCCAGCTTAAAAATTACTGAAGGAAATAGGTAGATGTTTACCATTTTTATATGTAGCCAGCCTTAATTTTCTTGATCTCATGAAATTTCACAGTGGGAAGTGTCTGACAGTATTTTGTGTAGTAAGTTTTACAGGCATTTAAATAAATAAACCACATAATTTTCACGTTTCATGTGCAGTGAAACGTGAAGAAAAATAATTTTTGTTTTCAGGTAAAATAAATTGGTGATAAAATGAAATTGGAAGAAGACTACGAATCTGCTGCAATCTTAAAGATGGAATGAGAGTAAAAAAAAAAAAAAAATTAAAATGTGTCATGCTTAGGTTTGACCCCACACTTTAATTTCTTTCAATCAGAATTCCATCTTAGGAAAACCTGTAAACTGAAACCCTTTGAGATTTTTCTGTACTCTCCCAGAGCACATCAGTTGAATCTTTCGTCTCATCTGTAGTGTAAGGGTAACACTAATTTTACTGTGGTGAAGTCACCCTCTGGCAGTGCTAGGCTACAGCTCATCATGTTATTAAGGAACATGGTCTGATGGTGAAGAAGGTGATGTTTTTGTGCTGTACTGATCCCAAGCGTTCTCCCACAGGTGGTTTATCTCACCAACAGCGGGTCGGAAGCCAATGATTTAGCTATGTTCATGGCAAGGCTGCACACCCGTAACTTCGACATCATCTCTCTCAGGTAACACCGACAGAGCTTTACAAAACTCCTCTGTGTGTGTGTATCACTCTCTACATGCCTAAACCAAGAAATGACAGAGAACCCTTTCACCCCAGGTCTGTAGAGGAGAATGCTATAAAATTACTTTATTTGACAATCAGGAGCTGAAGTTTTGATACAGTATGCTAGGACTAGTTTGCAATAAAAATGCAACCTGCAATTTTTGCTTGTGCTACCTAGAAAATGGTCTGATGCCTGTGTTCAGGGTGTGCTTTTGTAGACTTTTTTTCATGGCCAGAGCAAGATAGAGTAACTGCTACATTCTTCCTTCGTTTCCCTTCTGCAGTGCCCCTTTGTGAGGGGTGCAAAGGTACCTCTGGAACAGCAGTGCAGTGAACCTCAGCAGGGAACTGCTCTGGCTGGGAGCTGGTTTTTGTTTTGTTTGCTTTGCTACCTTGTTTTTCTGTCAGAGCCCTGAATCACAGTTCACTGCACAGGTACACAAACAGCTCTTCTGGCTTAATTCCAGGGATGGAGCTGGGCTGAACACCAGTACTCTGTAAACACCGGTGTAAACAGTTCACTTTACTGTGCAGCCCAGGAAGACTCAAATATTAGAATAAAAGGTCGTGTTAATGAAGAGCTGTATTTTTCTGCTACTGCGTTCAACAGAACATTGGGTACCTACCTTGCTTGTGTATTCTCACTAACCAGTTTTGATTTGTGTATAAAACTGACAGCAAACCACCATCTATTTTAATAATTGGCAGCATCTGTTAGAGACAGCAGCTGCTTCCAAGATTCAAAGGACAGAGATGTTTGCTCTGTAGGGATCAGATGCTACAGTAGATCTTCATGAGGCACTATCTGAATTGCAGTTGGTTCCAATCATTGTACTCATCTCCTTGCAAACATTTCTTCACAGTTTTAATATTTGAAATTGCAGACAGAGTCAAAAGGCAGAGAAAATAAATGGCAGTAGGAATCTTCTTAGTTTCAGTGCAACGATGCACATTTTTCCCAACAATCTGTAGCTCGGAAGCATGCCTTCTCAGAACTGATATTGCTCCAGTCACTTCTTGGAAATGAGTGATGTTGATCTGCTTTCTTTGTTTGAACAGAGGAGGATACCACGGAGGCAGCCCTTACACGTTGGGTTTGACATCTCTGACTTCTTACAAGCATGGTGTTGCCAATGGCCTTGGCTGTACAGCTGTGAGATTTTTGGTTTTAATTTTTTTTTAATAATCTGGGTAACTAACAGGTTATCTGAATATTTCAGCATTTACTATGTTTTCCACCCTCAAGTGCTTTATGGTCACAAATCAAAACTGCAGTGTAGCTGTTTCTGCTGTGTAAGTTCAACGAGAGCCAGAGTCCCCTTGTCTTCTATGTTTAGTTCCTTAGTTATAATTTTGAGGTGGGACAGCCGTAACACGAGTGGTCATGATTTGCAGTTCTTTAGTCATGCTTGATGCTTGCATGGAAGTTTGTGTAAAGAGCAAAATAACGTTCTGAAACCCTTTTTTCAAGTTTGTTTTGGCAGATCTCTGCAAAGCTGCTTCCAGATGATCTGGAGCAGATCCTTCACCATAATGAATAGGAACCCTATTTCAGCAAGACAGCAGACATATCTGTTAAAGGGGATCCACTGAGGTTAAATGGCAGTATGTTATGTCCCTGCCCTTGAGCAGATGGGAGTAACTTTCTGTCTAAAAGCTGGCAGTGGTGACCCAATAATTACAGGTGACATCTCAGCCATGGTATTAACCATCGGAAGGGTAATTTACAGCAGCTTCCCAGCCTGTCTCAGTGAGCGGCCTGAAGTCATGTGGTATTTCATCAGCAGCAAGGATTAGAAAGCTGGAGTTGTCTCTATTAGATCTGCCTGCCTCCCTCTATTTTGAAGATTTTTTTCGTACTTCAGATTACTGAAATGCTACCAGCAACTCTTAAAATGCTGGCATTACTCTTTCCTAGCCAATACGCTAAGTTAAAGAACAAAAGAAGAAAAAAAAATCAGTTGAGTGACTATTGCTAAACTTGTTGGTCCCAAAACTGTCTTTGTTCCACCAGTTTGTGAGGGGGAAATCTGGTGTTATTCCCAACTGTTCTTCAAAAAAGTTCCTTGAACTGTATTTGCTTCTTGACTCTGACAGATGGGGTTTTTTTTGTTTTGCCATTAATCATTAGATCAAAAGGTCTCTTAGAAAGGTGTCATCAAATCTGTAGCTATTTCTCTTATGTTTGACAGACAATGTTACCAGACGTTTTTCGTGGTCCATGGGGAGGCAGCCACTGTAGAGATTCTCCAGTGCAAACTGTTCGAAAATGCAGCTGTACTGAAGGTTGGTCCGTAACAAAAATTTGGCTTTCGGATTACGAAATACTAGAGGGCTGTGAAAATAGGTTACCTCCTCAAGAAATGCAGATGTCTTGTTAGGTTTTGCAATGGCAACCAAAGAAAATATTCCAGAGAATCTCAGGACCCTCTACCCCGATGGGAAAAATCTGGGACAGATGACTCCATGTTCCCAATTTCCTCTTGAAATCTCAGTCTTTGTTTCCAGTATTTGTCATGATTGACTCTGGAAGCTGTGGAACTCACTTCAGCGCATGTGGAAGAACAGAAGTGTTGATGGTGTTTTCTGCAGTTTCTGAAGTTCTGACAGCTTTCCAGCTTTTATATTGGAACAAGGCAAATAGTAAGGACAACCTGCAGCCAGCAATAGGCAGAAGTCTTCCATGCAGAAAAATGTTCCATACACAACATAGTGTGAAGTCTCCTCTACTACTCTGCAGCTAACAATTCCAATCAGTTTTTCTACTGTTTCAACGAGCACTTTTTAGTATTTTAATTCACATGCACACGTAACAGAATGTTTTGGTTTTAGTTTTGCCCTCCCTAGTGAATGGAAGCATTGGCCATACTGATTGCTCCATTGTTTATTTAAGAACAAACTGATAACGCAGCTGCATTCTCCAGAATCCTTCTGCCTGCACTAACCATAGAGTACATGGGGTTTAAGAGAAAAGAAGAGACTGTCCTTTAATGTTTACCTTTCTACTGTTCATTTGAGAGGTGATATTTACCACACAGTCACATAACACTTGTTGCTTAGGTGTGTAATTTCATGTTTTGAAGCTAGTTTTGTGTCATATTAAGTAAATTCCCTTCAAACTGTTTCTTCTGTAAACAGGTGCATGTCTTGCAAAAGACCAGTACATTGAACAGTTCAAAGATACTCTGAATACCTCAGTGCCCAAGGCAGTAGCTGGATTTATTGCTGAACCAATTCAAGTAGGTAGTTTGCCATTTCTCAGTTGTGATAGCACAAATAGTGTGATATACTCAAATCTGATATTCTTTACTACAACCTGAACATAGACTTTCGCTAATTTTTACTATGATTTTTTAATGCTTTTAGCACTTTAAATGTTTGAAAGATTGGATGCACTGCCTTAAAATTTCAGCTTTTATTACTGACTTCAATGGAGCTAGAATTTTTCTCGTGAAATTAAACACAGAGTCATGATTAAACACACACATTTTTTCTGCATTTAAATTATGAGTATGATGGATGCTATACTTTGGTTTCTATTATCTCCTTCCAATTTTCATTACTATTTCTGTAAACTTTTAACTTGACCTCCCTTCCCCCTCTTTTAGTCATGTTGTCCACTGTATTTTTAACAGCTGTCCAGCAACTGGTGGCCACAGGATTCATTCTCCTAATGTTTTACTCTATGTTCACAATTGCTGTTTATGTGGTTCGTCAATAGGAAAAATGGAGAATTTATCCCGGGCAAGAAAAACTATGTGAGAACTGTGACTACAAGAAAAACTGGAGTGGTTCTCTGGTTTTGCTGTTTTCTATGCACTTATGTACTGGAGTCTAAAATGCTGTTCTGGTCCAGATGTAGGGTAGAATTGAATTTCTGATCCAAATGCAAACTGCCAAGGTGAAAAGACCTTGAGGTGGTGATGTTGTAAACAAATTAACCAAAGAAGGAATGTGAATTCTCCGGTCAACTTCATCAGCAAACACAGTTTCTGAGTTTCGCTGTGTGTAGATTTTCAAAGTCCTTGGTTTGGGAGTTTATTGTTAATTGACTTGGTCTTACAGTGATCATGGCCTCGCAAACATTCATGCCAGCAAAACTAAAGGAACAGCAGGCAGCACTGTGGAATGGGAATGCGTGACCTGAGCAGGAGCTTTTTGAAGTGGTTTCATTGCTGGAGCCAGAAGCTTGAAACAGTGGTCTTGCTGTTACCTGAGGGCTGCTAGGTTTTTTTTGCCTAAGTAGAACTCCTGTTTCCTTGTTTGTTCCTGAAGACATTGTGTTTCTCTCTTGGCAGGGTGTTAATGGAGCTGTTCAGTACCCAAGAAATTTCTTAAAGGAAGCTTATCAGCTGATACGGGAAAGAGGGGGCCTTTGCATTTCAGATGAAGTGAGTCAGATTTCTTTATGTAAGAATTCCAGAGTGGGGTACCTCTGAAAGTTATCATAAAAGAATCCAGGTGAAGCCTGGAAATAATCTAAGTGAAATGCTATGCACTTCATAGCTTAAGTTTAACACGGTGTTAAACTGCATCTTTCCAAGCATATGAAAAATGCAGTTTTTACTGCCTTTATTCTCATTTTGGGTAAAGGTAATATTTGTAGCAGACTTCAGTCGTTACCTTCTGGGAGCAGTAAATTTGTACAAATATGCAACAAATGATACTTGTGATGGGAAATTTGTCAAAATAACCCTTCCTTTTATAAGTATTGTTGACACACATAAAACATAGAAGTTGATTGAGTTGATTGCTGTGCCTCTGCAAATAAGTTTTAGAAATTGAATTTTCTTAGCTAAAACAGTATTAAAATAGTATCAAATGCTTCAAATGCTCTTACATTTCTTCTCCACTTTGAAATGGAAGCTGCATCTTATTTGTGCATCTCACCAGGCCTAAGACATGATGACATGTAATCACATGAAAGAAAAACCCAAGTACAATAAATAGCATTCTGTGCAGAGCCATCTGAATAAGGATCCTAATACAAGTTGACTCCAGATGTAGTTGCCATTTAATGCAAATCAGTAACAATAGAAAGACAAGAAAAGAAACTATATCATAAAGTGTGAGAAAATGATGGGTATTTCTCTGAATTTTGCCTTTGAAAGGTACAGACAGGATTTGGACGGACAGGCAGCCATTTCTGGGGCTTTCAAACACATGGTGTAGTCCCTGACATCGTTACTTTGGCAAAAGGAATTGGTAATGGCTTCCCAATGGCAGCTGTTGTTACAACAAAAGGTATAAGTGTGCTGTTCCGCTATGATGTAAAACAGAGTCATTGCAAAATATAATACAAAATAATGATTTACTGAGAAATCTGGGTTAAAAAGCTGAGTGTTACTTATAAACTTTATCTCAATCTATCTTTTGACAGATGAATTGGATCCTCATTACATCACCTGTTTCACCATGTGTTGTGCTATATCAGTACCAAGCTGTATTTAAATAGGGTTAGTTGTATAACTGAAGCGGGAATGAACTTGTGTGTTAGTAGAACTGGTAAAAGAGACTGGAAATCCTCACTGAATTCACTGTTTTACTGATAAACATACTGTGAGTAAATAGGGCAGGATGTTACCCAGCTACTTGATTACTACAAATGGCTGGTTCAATCTAGTGAGGAAAATCTGTAGCTGTCAGGTGACAGCATATGTTAGAAGCATGCCTTTTAAAAAAAGTTTTGTTTTGGCATCTGCTAGACACTGCAGTTTTTGGAAATATTCATATTTTGCACAGACTGCTTTCAGGAAATCTTGCTGCGTTGTCTCCAGTAGAATCAGAGTCGAACCACAGCAAATGTAATTATTGTTACAGTAACAAATGTTAAAGCAATTAAATACAGTTACCAAACAAAGCAGACGAGGCCACCAAGATGATGAGAGGGGTGGAGCACCTCTGCTATGAGGAAAGGCTGAGAGAATTGGGATTATTCAGCCTGGAGAAGAGAAGGTTTTGGGGTGACCTATTGTGGCCTTCCAGTCTAAGAAAAATGGAGAGGGACTTTTTACAAGAGCATGGAGTAACAGGTCAAGGAGGAATGTCTTTAAATCGAAAGAAATTAGGTTTAGATTAGATATTAGGAAGAAATTCTTTACTGTGAGGGTGGGGAGGCCCTGGCACAGGTTGCCCAGAGAAGCTGCGGATGGCCCATTCCTGGAAGTGTCCAAGGCCAGGCTGGATGGGGCTCTGAGCAACCTGATGGAAGGTGTCCCTGCCCATGGCAGGGGTTTGGAACTGGATGGTCTTTAAGGTCCCTTCCAACCCAAACCGTTCTGTGATTCTATGATTCTGTGATTCTGTGATTCTGTGATTCTGTGATTCTGTGAACTGAAGGAGTAACCAGTGTTGTTCTTTTTCTTTTAGAGATTGCAAATTCCTTGGCTCAAAACCTTCACTTTAATACGTTTGGAGGAAACCCTTTGGCCTGCGTAGTTGGAGCTGCAGTTCTTGATGTAGGGAGAACATTACATAAATTTATCTATACCGCAAGTTTTTTGTATCAGAAGATGAAAAATGAATGTGTACATTTCTATGTGGGCAATTTTTAAAATAACTAAATAAAGTGCATAAACATATACGTGCATACATGCATGGCCAGTGTGCCCTATGCACAGGAAAAAATCCTGATTAGTTTAATTGCAAAAATTTTCAAATCTCTAGAAAGAGCAGGAGCCCTCTACTTATGATTTCAGAATCATCTTTATCTCCCTTACGTTCTCTACTTTGTTAATAAAATTGTAGGAGAGTACTTTCTCAAAAGCCTTAGCTAATTCTTTCATAGCACTACACAAATCCACAGCTAAAGCAAATCTATTTTCTGGCACACATGATTAACAAAATTTTTTAACTCGACAGCTTTTACCTTAGCTTAAAAAAACCTTAATGACCAGACAGTTAAAAATACCTAAGGTCAGAATTCCTTCTGGAAAAAAAATCCCTCATGAAAAAGAAAACAGAAAAATTTGCAATATATTTCACTTATTATCCAGTAGAAAATCAGTCAGTGGGTAGCAGGTCACTATTTAATTTGTCTTGATTATGTACAGACTATTCATTCCCAAAGCTCACTTCATTACAGCAGACAGTGTTTCTATTCATGTTACTTTCCTGAGTGGGTTGGGGGGATTAAGTTATTAATAAGATGGATGATTGCATAAAGAACCCATGTTTTGGGGTTTTTTGACTCTGACGTAACTTGGAGCCTGGCTCTGAAATAATTTCAAGGAGATTGTTGGAGTCAGGAAGAATAAAACATAGTTGAAAGAAAAAGAAAAAAAAAAAGAAAAGAAAAGTAGAAACAACCACTTTATCTGCTGTAATTATTATTTTAATGTGATTTTTCTAAATGCAGATATTAAGTTCATCTAAGGGTTTGTGTGTAGGTGCCAGTATGTGCCTGCAAATAAAAACTCTGATTAAGGAGGACAGAGTAAAGAACGAAGAAAAGATTGTTATTAAAAAACACGTTGTTGATAAATATAATTAAAGCACTCAAGTTGTTCCCTGCCTAGTACACATAGATAAGCCTTGTCTAATAATATTCTTCTCACAGTACTAAGAAAGAATTAAAATATTTTGGTAAGATTTTGAAAATAATCCTTCTGGTCAGGTATTTTCCAGTTACGAGTACATGTGAGCAGGAATTACTGGATTAAATGTAAGTAGTAAGTAAAATGTGAAAAGTGCCACAGAAACATCAAAGTATTATGTGTGATTGTATTCTGATGCCATTAAGAGGATTTAAAGAGAAGGAAAATGTGACCACTGAGTTAGTGAAGGAACATAGCAAGGAAGTGAGATAAATGTAGTGGCAAGTTAACGGTGATTAACAGAATGTGTTGAAAGCTTTTCCTGCAACACCGTCATGGTACTTCATTTTAACCAGGCTATTGAAGAAGACAGTCTACAAAAAAACAGTGAGGATGTGGGAACATACATGCTGCTGGAGTTGGCTAAACTACGGGATAAATTTGAGATTGTTGGAGATGTCCGTGGCAAGGGACTTATGATTGGAGTAGAAATGGTGACAGATAAGGTTAGTGACTTTTTCATTCCCTTCAATTTACAGTGCCATTGACAGTTTTATCACATTTTATTTCAGTTGAAATAATAGAAATATTTCCTGCTAAAAAGCAGACAGTGAGGTGGGAAAATATGGCTCTGGGTAAAAATGAGCCAGAACATTCCATCATTCAGCTGTTTCACACATTTTGAGTAAAGAGTGACATGTACCTCAACTGCACAGACTCATGAGAGCAGATAAGTTATGCAGTTAACATTTTCAGCTAGAGGTGGGATTTACTGGGGAGACTGGAATATACATCTTTGTCACAGAACTAATTTAGAATATCTAAGTGAAGTTTAATATTTCCTTTCCTTAGAACAGTCGACGCCCTCTTCCAGCTGAAGAAATCAGTCAGATCTGGGAGGACTGTAAAGACATGGGGGTTCTGATTGGCAGAGGAGGGCTCTACAGTCAGGTACTGGACCTCTGGTTATAAATAAGGCTTATTTTCTATCATTGTGAACTACATCCCCATTTCCCTCAAGTTAAATTAATTCAGTTTAGTAAATAAACAAGAAAATGTATACTCTTAGGAACTATCTCTGTTTAATGTTGCTTATTTTTTAAACTGGGAAGGAGCTATTTGACTCCTTTCAAATATTCTGAACAAGCTCAAAGCTTGGAGTTTTCCTTTAGGGGGACAACTTCCCCTAGAAAACCAGGGTACTACAGTCTCTGCAAATTAGAAGAACTCAGCAATACTCAGGACCAAGTCTTTGCACAGTTTAGGTTATCACCTGACACATCAGTACAAAACTAGTAGTTCTTTGGGGAGCTGGTAATGTTCTAATACTATGGTAATTAAAAAAAAAAGGGAAAAAGGAAAAAGGTGTTGACAGCAAGTTCAGCACAAAAGAGAGAACTGGATGTGAAGGCCATCAGCCCACACCAGCTGAGGATGTACTCCAGGACACTGCACCAGTTAATGGCAGAGAATTGCCTCAGGGCTGGCCAGGTCAGTGAAGCCCTCTGACACAGGAGGCAGCTTCCATGTGAGATGGATGGAAGGTAGCTGAAACAAATCACTGCCTGTCTGTCACCTCATCAGTTCTTCCCCAGGTCACAGACCAGGAGGCAGGTAACAAGCTGCAGCTCAGTGCAGTAAAATCTCATTCTGCCTGATGAGAGGGCTGTTTATCTGTGAGTGTTTGCTTCAGCAGGGGCTGTGGGTGGAAAAGACCATTATTCCACTCTTCCTGTATTAAGCCCTGTGACGTGATGACAGAAAAAAAGCTGAAATTTAAGATTCTTATGGAAGATAAATACTCTTGGAAACATAGATCAAACATTCAGATTTAAGAGCCTATGTTCTTGACAAGTGTAGCTGTACATATATCCCCTCCTGATCAACATGCTTTCCAGCTATAGCACCCTAACTACAAGATAGTATTTAGTGATTCGTTCATAATGCATTCTCTTAAAAGCCTTTAAGAACAGCCTATAATAAAACAGCAAATCAGCTGACACAATGCAAGAGCCTGCCACTCTCAGCAGATACTACTTTTCCCTGTGGTAGAGCTGCAAGAAAGGAAAATACGTCTGTCTCTGTTCTTTCTTTGTACAAATCCATCTGAGATTTTACTGTCTCTGTCTGCAGTAACAGAGTTGCAGACACGACCTACTCTACTTAGGTCTTTTGTGGAGGCAGTTAGGTTATCAAGAGGGGGTCGTGAGTCAGATGCAATTCAGTGCAGTCAAGTTCAAAATTGCTCCACTTCAGAGTGCATTTATCATAAGCCTCAGTGCCTGCACTGCTGTTCTCCTTTTTTCCACATTTTGTGGGGCGGAAGGGGAGTGCTGACCCAGATAGGCTGCTTGAAACCATATTCTTTCCATACAATTTGAGCATTTATTTTTCTTCTTGTTCTCTCTCCTCAGACATTCAGAATTAAGCCTCCTATGTGCATTACTAAAAGGGATGTTGACTTCGCTGTGGAAGTATTTCGTACTGCTTTACAGAGACACGTGGAAAGAGCCACTGCAAAATAGACTTAATTTGTTTCCTTACATGAGAGGCACACACAACCCTGATAGTTGTGATCCAGACTGGGCACTAATCTACCCTGGAAAATAATATCATAGTGTGATGATTACATGCTTGTTCAGTATCATAAGAGCATTCTGACAGATCCAGTGTTCAACAAAGGACATGGTCTAACCTCTTTTGTAAATGTATAGTTCAGTTCTACAGTGGTAATTTGTATTAACTGCACACTTATTTTGCCATTATCAAAAAACCCCTGACTGGATTAACTGGGTATCAGATGGAGAGGCAGGCATATGTTCTTCTTTCACCTGTGAAAGTCATATTAAAATCGGTAATTTTTAGAAAGTGTGACAGATCTGGGGAAGAAGTTTCAGAGTTAAAAATGTTTACCCTGCCTACAAGGATACACTGTAATTAGAGCACTACTGAAAGTTTGCAGACAGTTGAGATGTTTCTAATTACAGTAATTATTTTTATCATGGGGATAAGAAATCCAGTCATCACCCTCTCCAAAATACACTTCTCTTTTCCTCCTGCTGCTTTTGGGATTGCACACTACACCCATTAATCATTTTGTAAAGGTGCAAACTCTGGAAGGTGGAATAAGATGTTCTTTCTTTCTTTCATAAACACTTTTTAATGTGTAAGGTCATCGCTTCCTTCAATTTCCAATAAAATAACCAGATATTGTGGACTGCAGTAACTGTACATTTATCATTTTACTTTTATTCCAATTTTAGTATTTGAAAAATTCCTTGACCCAATAAAGTCCCATGTCAGCTTGGGGGGGAAGAGGGGATAGTATTCTGCCAGTATTTTAAAGGAACTTGGGTAACACAGTATCAGTGCCTCTCCAAATCTTACTCCATGGGTCCTGAACAGTATTGTACAGCCTTTGCTGAGCACTGCCTTCTCCAGCTCCACTGACAACTCCTGTGTACAACCCAATTCCACTCCAAAATCAGGTGTTTGTTATTCCACCTTTTTTTTTCTACTCAAGATCAGGTAGATAATGCCTTTAAACAGAAGTGCACTGTTTTTCCTTAGAAATCAGAACAAATTAATTAATTCATGTCAATCATTTATTTCTCCCTCACTTATACCAGCAAGGCTGTTCCACTAGATTTTTTTCCCCAACACCTGCTATGGAGGTAGACGTACAAAACAAACGGGAATTGTCAAAACTGATTAAACAGCTTTGTCATCTTACTCCTTCCCTTCTGTCCGCTGCTTAATGTAATTAAGTAATTTGAGGATGGCAGAAGAAAAGCATGTATTTTGGTGGTGTTTCATATTTGATAAAGGATCAAAGAATCAAAGGATATTCTGAGCTGGAAGTGATCCACAAGGATCATCCACCCTTTTAAGTGAATGGCACACAGAGGGATCAAACCCATGACCTGGGTGTTATTAGCACCATGTTCTGCCCACCTGTGCACAGGCCCTGCTACTGGCTACACTGACCCTGAGCTGAGCCCTCTCAAAAGAAAAGCAACAGCACACGTGTCAAAATAATTTATTATCTCCTCTGTGTGGGTACTTTATCCATGCAGGTTTCTACAGGAACACAGGGTGAGTAGCTTTGAGTTACTATTTCCCCACCCATGTTGTGAAAGCTGCTGCAGGGTAAGGGGCTTTAGACAAGGTGGCTTTGTGGAAGGAGCACCCGCCTCTGCCATGCCACCAAACCATTCTGTGATTAAAGGAAGGTTGTTAAAAACAGAAGAAAGCACAGATTCCTTAACAAGACAGTATTCCTTTTGTGCATCTTCATTTTTTTTCCTAAATCGGTACTTGCCTTCTTTGTTTAACTCCAGACACAGGCAATGTGCATGTTTCAGTTCTGAGAGAGTGTTAATGTACAATTCTGAAGACTGTCACTGTAGCAAAGTCCTATCTGTTTTTACGTTTCTCTTTTTTGTTTCTGGCGTTCACAGCTCCATTTACAGTGGGTGTTGTCGTTGCTCTTGCATGTCCTGTGGCTTTTAGGTGTTCAAACAATTTATTTCGGGATGGAAATGTACAGTTGCAGGTTACACAGTGGATGGGAATTTCATTCTACAATGAGAAAAAAACCCCAGAATGCTTCACATTAGTACTGAATGTCATCAGTGCAACACACCAATTTCTTGTACGCAGTTTCTCCTTGATAATGACACGTGAATAAGCTGTTTGTTTCTATCATCAATATTCCATTACTCATTAACAATTAAACACATACATTTTTAAAAAACAATCGCAAATATAACTTAATGAAATTTCAAAGAGCTTTAAGTAAAAACCAAGAATGGAAGCTTTACAAATCTAATTCAAAGGAAAGAATAGTTTTGATCTCACCTGACTGTACAGGCAATACTTTGGGCACTGCAATGTAGTGAATTTAATACATCTTAGCTGTAGTTACTACAAAGATCACTCTCTGGCAAGCATCAGTATTGGGAAAGATGCAAATAGTACTGCCTGTCGCCCGCTGGGTGGCAACAGCTCTGTCCTCAGTTGTTTAATTTATTTGAACTGCCTTGCATACAGAACTTCACCAGCTCTCTTAGAAATGAAGCTTAATCCTGCATTTCTCTGTGAGGACAAGAGCTGAAGTTCCAGTTCTATTAAAACCACAGGGGCAGAATTTGTGGACTGGAGGTGCCCAAAAAACCAGCCTTCTTTGTACTAATATGACCCTCACCTTTTACCCCTCCTATAAAGACCGGCTGAGAGAGATGAAGAGAAGGCTCCAGGGAAAACTCACTGCAGCCTTCCAGTGCCTTAAGGGGCCTTATATAAAGGAGGGAGTGTGACTTTTTATACAAGCAGAGTGACAGGACAATGGGCAGTGGTCTTAAATTGGCAGGGGGCGGGTTTAGATTACACATTAGGAAGAAATTCTTTACTGTAAGGGTGATAAGGCATTGGCCTAGAGAAGTTGTGGATGCCTCATCCCTGGGAAGTGTCCAAGGCCAGGCTGGATGGGGCTTTGAGCAATATGGTCTATTGGAACTAGATGATATTTAAGGTGCCTTCCAACCTTAACAATTCTATGATTCTATTTTAAATAGCATAAGTAACTTGACATACCATTGATGAGCTCTCTGAAGATGCCTTGGCAGACTTTTTTGCTTCCTTGGCTTTTTTTCCTTTAGGCTTAGTGCTGCTAACAGACAAAGAGGAACCAAGATCAGTGCACAGGAACATTCAACATTTACAAGCTTCTGACTTTTTCAGTTACCAATGTCTCTGCTGCTTTCCCCTGTCCTTCCTTCACACAACAAAATGCAAGTGTATCCAGGAAAAAAAAATTTATACAATCAATTGTTAATCTCAAGATACTGAATCAGCTCCTGGGAAGTGATATGGCAGCCATCTGCAGTCTAATACCACTTCAAAGGAGTTCCTACACTCTTTGTTTAGTATTGTATTTATTTAAACCTGTTTTGGTGAACAGCCCCCAGAGTCCACATTTGTGACAGTATCAACCATGACACAGAATAACACAGCGACTGCCATGTCGCAACCCAACGCACCTTTTTGCTTCACTTTTCGTTTCATTTTCTTGGCTGATGTCATCTGTAATGCCTATGTCCTCTACCACAGCACATCTTTGGCCATCATTTAATAACTCCTCTGTTGAGCCACTGTCCTTCTCAACGCTGGGTACCTCCTTTTGTTCAACTGTTTCTTCATCAGCACTTTGATCAAAAGAATCCTCATAACCCTGTCCAAACAGAAGAAATCCAAGTTCAATACTTTCAGTTCGTTAGAGATTATGTTTATAGTATTATACTCATTTACCTCAAACATGGGTGGGTTGGGAGGAGAGAAAGCCATGGACCCTCTTAATTTTACTGTGTGTTTTCAGTGAGACACTAACAGGGAAAACCTTAGTTTTGAAAGATGAGGCCACCTGTGGTGAAGGGAAGAAACACCAATAAAACAGCCTCTGAAACTACAGAAGAGGAGAATGAAGGTAGCTTTTAATTACACACAGGGCTCATCCTGTTCTGACTACCATTTCTTATTTCACAGATAGTGGCTTTGCTTTTAACCTTTGCAAAAGGTTAATCATTTAAACTGAAGTTTTCTGTGCCAGACTACTGCATTAGGACATATGAGCCAAAATAACTGAGCTTAAATAGACATACTGTATTTTCCTTCCCTAGCATTACAGATACTGACAGCTTTTTCCATGTGTCAGATTAGACTCAATATATGCAGTTCAGCAAAATATCAACTGCCTGCCTGAAGCAGAACAGCAAAGCTTCCAAAAGCAGGATAACAAGTTTGACCTAACGCCACATTAATACAACTCTTATCATCTCCAGTGCACGGTCTCAGCTTCCAAAAAAACACTTGGCTAATCTTAACTTCAAGAGAAGAAAACAAAACCCACAGAGATTCCCTGTACTCCACAATGCTTGGCAGAGGATGGAGGTTAGGATCTCTCAGCACAAGATTCCAGCTTGTGCAATGCAAGAGTGGCACCTACTGTCCAAGATGGAGCAAACTGATGGAACAGAGCCACGGTGACTATGTGCCACCTCTGCAGTGACAACAGACCTTCTGGTCTCAAACAGAGGAGGAATGAGTTAACTGAAGCCTCACAGCCTGCACAGAAACATGAAGGTCAAGCCAATACTTGGACTATGCAACTGGACCAGCCAATGTGAAGCCAGGAAAGTTCAGTTGCTTGAAAGTCTCAGAAAAGTTTCTTAAGAACAAGAGATAATGATGGAGTGGGAGAGGGCAGAAAAGGTGAACAGAGTATAGGAAATTAGAGGGGAAAGCATGAAAGAGGCAGGACCTGGTACAGGCAGGTCACTGGAACAAGGCTAGGACTGAGGAGTAAGTACTTGGAAAGGATAGTTTGAGGAAGGCAGACAGAAGAATGTGCTGACTATGACACTTCCGCCACTCAAGCCTGAAACAGCTTGCACTTGGTGAATTTCACCTGTTGCTGTCAGCACAGATCTGCCATATCATGCACAGACTCCGATCCTGGAGTACAACAGATTGGTGTTACTTGTGTTCAAGAGAAAGGTGGAATGGATGTGTTCATTCCAACAGCTACAGTGTCAGCAGGAAGCCAATACTGTGGCAGTCTTTTCAACCCCCTCCAAATAAGAAATTAACAAACAATGCATTATACCAACTCCTGCAACTAAAGCCAGAAGCGACCACCAAAGTGAGCTGTTAATACACCAAGGCCACTACTGGTCTTCCCGATCAATTCCTTGCGTTCTCCCTGCCTGCCTGTTTCCATCTGTTTTTCTTATATTTCAGACTGCAGCCTTTTTAGAGTCAGCACCACATACTAGCATCTGCACTAACAGAACAAAGTGAGGTCTATGATGTTATTATCACAAAATTATTATTAAAATATTATTATAATAAGTCTAATATAAGTTATTCTAGAGGCAAAGAAGAATTAAAAATATTTTTGAATAGTCTTCAAATTCTGTGGAATTTGAAGTTCTCCTATTTTGCAGGACAAAAAAATAATTTGTCAGAAGATAACAAAACTGGGTTGTAAAGTTCCCGGAGTATCATTACGACTACGTACCTTCATTGTTTTCTGTTTCTTCCTTTGTTTCTTTGAGAGTCTGTAAAGATAATTTTAAAATTACCTTTTTTTACAGAAAACCCCAAAAACTTGCAGGATTTCTAAAAAGGTATCAAGCTATACTTTCCCCCTTATCCTCTTAGCACATTAGGTAGCCACAAAAAGAAATGCCTGAAATTACTCATGCCTGAAAATACTCATGCCTGAAATTAAAACAATAGGTCTCCCAAACAACTCACTGCATTTATTAAAACATTTATTCTGCTCGGACTGAACTCAAAGATACTAGTTAGGTAGTTTGGATTATGCTCTGGCTATTTAAAAAATGAACTTGTGTAACAATTCTGATTTTGAGCGCTCTCATTTTCCATTTATGCCAGCAACCAACTGACAGTAAGTACCAAATCAATAAGCACTGGCTCTGTGGAAGTCCCTCTGCCTGAAAAATAACAAACCCTTCTTTTCCGTAACATGTAACTTTAAGCAGCAGAGAAAAAAATGAGTCTGTTGTTCTACAGCACTCAAATGCAGTCATACAAATGCATGTGTTTTACTGGAACTCTGATGCTAAGAAGTATTTCAAATTGCAAAATACTGAGAGCAGTGCAGTGGAAAATCATCAGGAGCTCCCTCTGAAGGCCACTAAGATTTAGTAAATCACGAGTCATGATAAAATTAAAACCAATTTGAAGTACTTCTGTTTGGGTATGTCTTCTGTTTCTTCCTCCTCTTTGGTCTCTATTCCATCTGTATCATCCAAAGACACAGGAAATTTCCCTTCTTCCTCTTCCAGTTGCTGTCGTAACAGTGATACCATCTCTCGATGCTTCTTTGATTTTTCGTGATTCTTCATGCTGTGAAGACCAGATTGCTACTGCAGGTTGCTCAAGCAAACACTGTTATATTTACATGTAAATTAATAACAGGCCCACTATCCAGCACTACTACGTATGAAAATTTCTGCACTGACAATGTCTCTACTGGAAAGACAACACTGACCATTATGTGAAGTTAAAAATTCTTTAAAATGCAATTTTAAAGGACTTAAAACCCAACATCCCCACCCCAAATCCCCAACCACAAGCACTTACGCTTTCTCAGTTTTTAACAATTTGTCACAAGCAGGGCAGTACAGACCATCAACAAATTCAGCTTCTTCAGCTTCATCATTCAGTTTGTCTGAAGAGATCAGCGGGGATCAGAGAGACAAAGTCGGATGAGCGATTTTTGAACAAGCTGCTCTTTAAGCCCCAGAAAATAGTCACAGCACTGACATTCAATTTCTCCAGTACTACTGACACACAGACAGATCACGATCACCTCACCAAATCAGACATTAGTATAAATTAACAGCTGCAGCTTGTTCAAAGGAAAACACCAGAGAGGGACAGACTCTAGCCCAGCACCCTCAGAGGGAGGCAGTGAGTTGCATTACAGTCGAAACTATGAATCTGAGGCTCTAAGTGAGCCATATTCAGACTGCAGTGACTCAGTACAGAGCACCTCCCCACACACCATACCTTCAATGCCTTTTGTCTCCTGTTCTTCTGAATCATTTTCACCACCTGATCCATCTCCAAATTCCTTTTCATATTGTGCCTCCATCTCTTGCAGCTCTCTCTCCAGATCTGACATAGTTATCCAGCTCTGCTCTTTGTACTGCTCAGCAAGTCTGCAAGCAGAATAGTACAGTAACTTCTACACTGTGTCCATGAGATGGGAACTACAGGAACAGTGTTACTTAGGGATAACTTCTACTTAAAGACAACTGTTCTTCTCAGGCATTTCAGGAGGAAAGTTCTGAACCTATTATGATGGAGCAAACAATTGGAAATTCGAGCAATCTGAGTTCATTTGTGATGTCAATGGGTACCTCTACGCTGCAAGCAGAGAACTAACATAGGTGGGTCCTGGTTGAATTTCAGGCAGAATACGCTGTGCAGCATGGTAAGTATCAAGCTGACAGCAAGGAAGTCAGGTCAGTCCTGCTCTAAGATCCAAACACGCAAACAATACAGGAAAACAAAATCCACAAGCACATTACTCCTTGACTGTGCGCTATGGGAATGCACCAGCTCAGTTCTCCCAAACTAAGCGTGCCCCAAGTTATCAAATAGAGCATCATAGGACAGCTGAATTTTGCTCCAGCTGGCCTCTAGCCTCAGAATTATCAAGCCACTTGTCAGTAAATGCATAACTCTGCTTCCTTGCCCCTAAAGGGAGAAAGTATATATGTATATATAGAAAAACAGTACATAATATACTCCGTATATGTTACCACATAATTTTCATCAATATGCCATTATTTTGCAAGTGCACTGTTAATAAGAATTTAAACTCCTCCCTCATACGTGGAGGGAAACATTTCTTCCAGTCAAAAAAATAAATTGTGGTGATACTCAGGAGACCACCTCTTACTATTTTGGAAAAAAAGCATCAGACACTGCATTTAGTCCAATGAAAGGGTCCTTTCTAAAAAGTTAAAAGGAAAGGCAAAGCTGAGCTCATTTTCCCCTCTTTCTTTTTTGCAGGTACAGCTCCAAGCAGATGAATGTGATCTAAGTCCAGGCTGTAATAGTCCTGTTCTCCCTTATTCTAAAACTTACATTCTTTTTTCTTTAAAGGAACAAAGATAACTATTAAATTTTATTTCCCCAGCTAAGTAAAAGCACACTGGGTTCCGTGCTATTACAGCCATTTATCCACAGCACCCAGATAACCATTCCCCACTTATCTTAGATCTCTACAAGTTAGTACAATGCAGAAATCTGACCTTTAAAAAGCTCAGGTCTCAAGACTTGAGACCAAAATTAATACCTAAAATTTTCAAGGATGCTTAAAAGAGTAAGTGGAACTACTCTTAGAATCTATGTCTATACTGTATCCTCATGGATAGCTTCTCCAAGTTAAAAAGAAAAGATTTGTTCCACATGTACATACTTGGCTTGTTTGAGCTTCTGTTGCCTCCGAAATTCCTCTGCTTTCCTAGTTTTTTCTGCATTTTGTTCTTCTACAAGTTTTCTGTGAGCCTGTACTCTTTTATCCCTTTTACGAATAAAGGCTACTAGCTGACGGATCAGTTCATTCCTCTCTTTCCTTGCTTTCTCTCTCGTTTTCTTGTTCTCTTTTTCCATAGCTCGTTTCTCCCAGCGGTTTGAGGCTTGTCGTGTGTCATACTCTTCTTTCCAAGCAAAGTTCTTCTGAGTACAAAAACTCTGCCAATATGCATAGAAAGGGTGGACTACCTGCAAGAAAAAACAAAACTAAGCCACTTGTTTAGGAGTGGCTTAAATATTATTTATACATTTAAATATTATACAAATAATTCAGGACTTCTGTAACAGTTTTGTTCTGAACTTCTATACAGGCCACAGTTTTGCCTCAGAATAATGAAGGTTTAGAGAAACTTCTAACATTATCCTTGAAGTCTGAAAGTGCACCAATTCAACAACCTTGTCTAAATTATTACAAACTGCAACTTCTAAAAATATCCCCCTGTAGGATTGGATCATGCTGACACTAGTGTCCAGTTACTTAGCTGAGCTGTATTTCTCCTGTCAAACTGAAAAGCACTACCAGAATCAGACATGCTGCCTGCAAGCTGGTACTTGCACAGACTGCCTACAAACTTCCACATTAAACCACGCCACAGGTCAGCCGTACATTTGCACAGCATAAAAAGAGCAGCAAAATAAATACATAATGCTATTTCTTGCCTGTATATTCTCTCTGCTTCCTGAGCAAGACAGAAATGAATAGTTCTTGATGATACAACAGCAAGGAGCTGACTTCTACAGTTTAACAAGGGGCTATGTGAAGAAACATTTACTCCTGTTTTGTCAGCAAACTACATGTCTGTCAGTTAAAATTATGACCCCTAGCTTTCACATTAAAAGAAAAAGTAACTGATCGTTATTTATTCTCCTCCTTTTTCCTATTCATGGGTAAATGCTGGACTAATAACATGGCATCATAATCACTTTGGGTTTGTTCTTTACTTCTCTCCAAATTACTATTATCCTTCTGCATTTTGTATATTCAGAATCATGAAATGCTTAAACTACCTTCTTAGACTACGTCACCCATCAATTTTCCTTTTTACTACTCACTTCCATATGCCCTACTGCTCATATTTTGGGATACCTCATAGAAGTATTTAACCTAATGGTTTATCATGTTTTCTTCTAGTGAGTCCTCTTCTCCTTCTGCCATTTTTTTTTCACAGGAACTACAACTATCAATTGTTATTCACAGGAACAACTCAACAATAACTTCCAGCAGCCTATCATGCAAGTTCATGACTGTGGCTTCTGGCAGGTAAGTCACCACAGTTTTTCTCTGCTATCACAAAAAATAACCAATAAACGTTCATATTTCATCCAATAACCTAAGTAAGACTAGACGACATACCTCAGATTTCTGCTGCAGAAGAGGATACTTCTGTGCAAAAGTATGCACACCCATCAAGTGATGACAGGGATCATCCTCCCCTTCATCAGATGTACAAGGTGAGACTCTCCCCATTCTCAGCAGCTACCTTAACAACCTGCACATCTCTGGCATTCGCCAGCAGCCTGTACAGCAGCCCTTGCTTAACTCCCAGGTGGATTTTGTTTTGCCTACTACTCATACTTGGAGCCGATCACTTTTGTTTCTGCATCTACTTGACCTACAAGTCTTCTCTTCCCATGAAGGCTTGTGAACTCACGGCCTTATGAATACCTTTCCTGGCTGCCTGGCACTGATCAAGCTGCCTCTCAAGCTTCTTGTGAATTCATGGAGTAGACCAAACCAGACACTATTCACATCACAGATTTTGAAGCCTTTGTAGAGTTTTTGTAGCTATCTCCTAAATCTCTTTTCCCATTATACTCCTACTACGTAGAGAAGTGAGCACTGCAATGCTGGAATCCTCTGACAGTGTAATCTCTTTGTCTGTATATGAGACAACAAGGAAAATTACCTCTCTATAAAAAAAGGCTATTTCCTATAAAATATCCCTATGAATCCCTAGAGGGGGAAAAAAGTGAGCACTCTCCTTTCAGAACAGCACGAACAAAGCAGATGTCAAAGCATGTTGGTGCTAGAATTCCAGCCCTTTTTTGCAGTTATTAATTGACATGAGCATTAAAGCTATTTTGAGTCTAAAATCATATCTATCCCATGGCCTCAAAGCAAGCAGTTTTCAAAAGGTGTTTCAAGATAACTACATTAAAAGACAGATTTTAGCTGGTTGAGAAATACTATATATTTTCCCTGGGCAAGATTTCCACTTGTTAAGCCATGCTGTAACTTTTCCCTGCATCCAAACGTCCGTTCTGGCACTTTTTAAGAAGTTTGATTTGTAACTTTTGTTTCCAACTCCAGCCAAGTTTTGTACCACTGAAGCTACTAACCTTTAAAGTATGTATCAATTTAAATTTCATAAAATAATTAGCCATACAGAAAAGGTGACAGGGAGAAGTACCAGACTAGGAGCAACATTTGAGTGCACTTCATACTGTGCAGTTATTCTGTAGGGAAAGTGTTATTACCTCATTATTTAATTTCAACACAGAAATACTGGTAACCTTTAAAAAAAAAATCGTAAGTCTGATAGTTTATAACAAATAGTTGGCAAACCAGGTGACAAGAATTCAAGTCACACAAGTCCCCATACACTTTCTTTTCTTGCTTCACACAGGAAAGCACGCCATGTTTTCTGAATCAAATCTGACTACAGGCTAACTGCAGATGACAATGTTATCATAACGGAAGTTCACACTGCAGATCAACAACACATCTATTTTCTAAAGGCTGCGCTATGCACTAAGCACTATCCAGTTTTCCTATATGAGGCAAGATACTATATGTTATTGGAAAAAAAAATTAGCTCAATATCCCTTTCTGTAATGTAAGTTGTGTTAAACACTGGCAATCTACTCTCATCAGAAAGCGAAGAAAACATCCATTCTTTTGCTTTATAGGTCTTGCACTACACTTAAGTTCCACTGGCATAATTGATGGTTGGCCCTGTGAAGTATCTGTCTGACAACTCACCCTATAGGCCTGGTTAATTCTACAGTCCAACAGGAAATACCAATTTTGATTCACCTAAATATTATGAATCAGAGCACAAGCACTTCTTTTACAGTAATGGTCTACAACAGCAGAAAATAACCATAGTTACATGGGTTTGCATGCACCTCAGAGATCAGCAGGAGCCTTTCCTTTGGGACAAAGTAACGGTTCAACTCCGTTACCTTCAGTTCCATTTTACACCTGCCCTTACCGTATCATAGTCACTATGGGAATATCCAAACATAGGGAATTCTTCAATATCTTCCTGGGTCATATATTCCAACTCTTCCTTCGCGATCTTCTCAAAAACTTGTCGATAGACTGTAAAGAATCCCTGAAATACATAAATAAATAAATAAACCTTTTGCATGGCTCAGTAATAGATGCACAAATGCTCAGGTGCAGTCATGTATTTTAGAGAAACATTGCTACTCTGCAAGAGCAACTCAAAACCTGGGTAAAGACCTTGTAAGCACTTGCTCTAGGTACAAGACCCTTCTTAACAAAGTTCCACTATCTCTCCTGCCTTTTATTTCCACCTCCTTCATGCAGTCTCTGTCTCTCTCATATCTGTAGTCAAATACAAATTTTAAAGAAGTTTCCACATGCTGAAGATGGTGTCAAATTTCTAGTTACATGGGATCAAGTTTTGTGGAAGTTCCAGATATAAAATTCACTATTAAATATCCTACCTTTTTCTAAATTAATATGTTACTAACTGAGTCCTAGTACAGTAACACAAAGGTAAGTATTTTCTCTGGTGGACGTTCTTCTGACCACCTGGCGCTTTTCAATAAACAGTGGGTATTTTAAAATCTAAAGGGGAATTCAAAAATCCAATAGGGAATTCAATTACACACACCTTCCTCAACAACTGTTGTTACATTGCTTTTCTGTATTTTAAAGCATTCTAGCTTGATAAAAGTATTTCTAAATAAACAGATGGTATTGCAAAGCCCTGGAATGCTTCACTGTATAGGATAAATAAACAATATACACACATCTGTAGTTGTATGGCATAGTTGGATAATATGATCAAATAACTGTTGGACAATACGCAGGAATTAAAGCTTCCCTATACATCTAGTGTAAGTTTTGTCTTAGATTTGCGTAAGCCGTGCTAACAATTCTACCTATAACTTAAACACAAAACAAATGCCAACACTTTTCAGGGAACTTAAACTGATTCATTAGAGATTAATTGATTCATTACCTTTTCATCATCCCCATACCCAGAGTAACAGCTAACAGTGAAGTAGCGCAGCAGATCCAAGCTATCATCTTGGTAGTCTCCATCAACTCCCCCTTTCAGCAGAGCCTCCCTATGATTATCATACCTGGAAAAAATTCAGAGAATCGAGGATGTAGAGACACAGAACACTCCTCAGTGCTGATACACAACACAGTACACCTATCACATCACTGTACAGCTTAACCCACTGCCTGTAATTTGTTCCTCATATCCAAAGTCTTCAGAGAGAAGAACATGACAGACTCAGTAAATATTCCCTCTTCATCTTTAATTCACTTACTATTGCTTTATCTGCAATATCTATAGCAGTTATTCCTCAACAGCCAGCTGTCAATCGCATTTGAGCAAGATGCCTCAACAAACTCTCAGAAATGAGTATTATTTAAATCATCCAGTACTTACACACACTCAAAAAAACCCCAAATCATACCTTTGCACATAAAAACTGAAGAACAGTCCTGTATTTTCAAGGAGGAGAAACTCAGTACAGGCGGGTTTGGCCGCGTAATCTGAGAGATACTTCCCCCAGCTCATGTGAAAAACAAGCTGCAGCCCATGCCAAAAACAAGCTACACAGAACATTTAGAGCAGCAATCCCTTAGAGATGCGTGTGTATTTCACATTAGGACTGAGCAGCTGTGTGCACTGCCCAAGGCCTGAGGGCTGACCAGCTTGCCGTGCAAGCTGCCCCATGCTCGGGGAGGAGAACCAGGCCAAGCCCGGCTGTTCGCAGGGCGCTCCTCGGGGCCCGGCACGCCATCAGCTCCCGGCACACCACGAGGAAGGTGAGCGTGCGGAGCTGTGCCTCTCCAAGGGGCTGCACGGCTCTCAACTCTTACAAAGCTTAAAGCCAAGCGGCTGCTCCTGCCCAGGGATGCCCGCGCT